>CM019153.1:34618989-34639143 GCA_009733165.1 Naja naja
CAAGGGCCGACTTGGGAATAAAGGCACAGGTGGACTATAAATAGCCCCTCCCCTAGAGAATGAAAGAGGAGCAAAAGGGAATGGAGCTTTGCAGGAGACAATTAGTTTATTCCAGCATGCTAGCCAAGTATTGCAGCATCTGAAAAATATCGGCCTGGCCACACTCCAAGCCTGATAAAGGTCTATAATTGGGAACTATCTTTTTTAATTACATTTATATGCGCCCTTCTCCGAAGACTCAGGGCGGCTTACAATTTTGGAGCACAACCCAATGCGCCAGCAATAGCCTTCATTCCATTGTATATGCCTGCTTATTACTAGCGGCATTTTACAAAGTCAGCTTATTGCCCCCAACAATCTTGGGTCTCACTTTCCCTACCCGAGAGGATGGAAGGCTGAGTCAACCTTGAGCCTGGTGGGATTCGAGCCTACAGTAATTGTAGACAGCTGGATCTTAAGAGCAGCATTTAACAGCCTGAGCCACCAAGGACTCAGTAATCTTGAAAGACTGTTGGCTGGGACTTTGTTGGAGAGGAAATTCTTGGCTGTTTCAGCAGGCTGGCCTGGACTGAAATGAGTTGGGGTGGGTTTTAAGTGATTTGAATTGATTTGTTTTATGGGTTTTAGATTTATTGGACTTGTGATTTAATTATTTTTAATTCATTTATTGTATTGGGATTTTATATTATGAGCCCCTGAGTCCCTAGGGAGAGAGGGCGCATACAAGTCTAATAAAATAAATAAATAAATAAAATTAAATAAAAGGGTGTATCGGGCTTCATGCTGTTGGAGAAGCCTAGGTAAGAACAGCAATATGGTTGTTAAGTCAATGGCTTCTCCATTGACTTTGCTTGTCAGAAGGTCACAGAAGGCAATGACATGACCTTGGGACATTGCAACAATCAGAAATATGAACAAGCTGTCAAGCATCCAAATTTTGATCATATGACTATGGGGATTTGCAATAGTTGTAAGTGTGGAAAATGGCCATAGGTCACTTTTGTCAACGCTGTGGTGACTTCAAACAGTCACTAAATGAATGGTTGTAACTGAAGACTACCTGTAGCAGGATTTCAAGTTCTCCCTGTTTGTTATCCAAACTCTAAACATTAATATATAGGCATCTAGGCTCATTATGGCTGACCATGTGTTTGCTTCCTATTCCTATTTTATACCTGAGTTCTCCTCATCACTGTGACTTAATCAAAACAATAGCAGGAAGAACCTCAGAAAAGCCACCTATTAATACAGTGATCTACTTATTTCTGTATAAGCACAGTATTAAATATTAAATGTTTTATTCTTTTTAAAACATTTTGCCATATAGACTAGTTTTAATTTGTATTTATGTGATTATTAATATTTCTGCTCTGTGTTTTCATATAAGTTTGACAAATCTTCTTTTATTTTTGTTTTCTGTAATGGATAATTTAATAGCCAACTCCTGCTGGCGCCAGTAATGAAATACATCATACTGATTAAACCATAGCACATTGGAAGAAATAAAAGATGATTAAAGTGTTAAAGTAAAAGGAGAAAACAGTACATGGCAAAATCCATTAAGGGGCATCAGTAGATAGAAAATAAATAAAATATGATGACTATGTTAATGAAGAATAGAAACAACTTAACTCAATCAGAAAATATATCTGGTAAATTTTTAACAAGGAAGGAAAGTAGCAAACATTTTAAAATTTGCAACATTTTAAAATTTGCTTGAAATAATATGTTAATTATAACAGCAGTTTGCAACCAGATTGTCTTTCCAGGGAATTTTCAACAGCAACACACAGTAACTATAAAATATAACACATACATCATTAAAGCATTGTTACAAGTTAAAACAAAAGGAAAGAATGTACTTTGGAGGGAAGAAGGAGTTAAATTAACACATCTCCCAAAGTCTTATGAATTTATGTCCTTTTTTCAACAAACAGCATTTCAAATTATATGTGAACATAAGTACATTGTAGAACTTTTCAGAATCATGCAATGTCATTAGGTCTGGATATGAGGGTTGTTGGTATAATGTTTATATGGGAAAGATTGTGAATCTGATTTGGGTAGAACTTTATTTATAGTTATGATTAGTATCAATTTAATATTTGAGCATCTAACATTTCAAGTTTCAAATGTCAGATGCTCAAAGTTCTTCATTTGAAGACTTAGGGGCATGATTAGTGTTATCAAAATGAACCTCATCTTTAGATTAATGTAGAGTTAGAAGGATTTCAATATTCCTATTAACATATTTGATATAGAATATGAATTCATGTATTTATTTATCAAAAGAAAATTACCTCATGATAATTATTAAGGATTCCAACATTTTTGTTATTTATATGTACACCGTGAGCTTATGCACTAGACACAAATTCCTTTTGTGTCCAATCACACTTGACCAATAAAGAATTCTCTTCTCCTCTCTTCCTTTCTCTTCTATAAGCTATATAGAATCTATATAGTGGTGGGATTCAAATAATTTAACAACCAGTCTCTGCCTCAGACTGGCAGCAAAAATCCAGGAGGAGGGGAAAAAAACCCAGTTTTTTTTAAATTTAAATTTAAATTTTAATTATGAGAATACAACACCATACATCTAACTTATCCTTGTTATACATATATACATTTTACTTCATCATTTATAATCTCCTTATTTAATATATTAATTACTAATTAATCTAATCATAACTACTAAATATTTCGACCTTGTCTTCTACTATATAACCATTTATAAAATTTATTCCATGTTTTATGATATTTAAATTCCTTTGTCTTTTAGTTCTAAAGTTAACCTATCTGATTCTGCAAATGCCATATTTTTTCTTATTATTTCTGTTTCTGAAGGTATGATTTCATTTTTCCAATATTGAGCATATAATATGCTAGCCGCCGTCAATACAAGTATTACTAGACACATTATTTCCTTCTTAAATTTTTCTGATATTATACCAAGAAGAAAAATTCTGGTTTAAATGGAATGCACTCTCCCACCATTTCTATCCATGTTTGAATCAGTCGCCGATACTTTTTTGCAGCAGTTTTTTGGGGCACCAGAATAGCATGTATTCACATGCCTCCAACCCTCTTGCTTGCTGCAAAGCCAGATTGCAGCAAGCCAGGGATTGGAGCAGTGGTGGGATTCAAATATTTTTTACTACTGGTTCGGTGGGCATGGCTTGGTGGGCAGGCTTTGCATGTGTGCGCATGCCAAATGCACACTTTGCACAGCGCAGAGGCGTTTGCGCAGGCGCAGAGGCATTTTGACTCACCTCCTGCAATCCTGCACTCTCCCAGTCACTTCAGCAGCTGCCACATGGCACTCTGCTGTGTTGCGCAAAGCAGCTGCGCTTCAAATTCAGAGGATAAAGGTGAGTATGGGAGCCCAGGCGGGTGGGTGGGCCCAACAGCAGAGCAGCAGAGAGAACCAGTTCGGTCTCTGCTGCTCATCACTGCTACTGGCTTGGCAGAACTGGGCTGAACTGGTAGAACACCACCACTGGATTGGTGGCATGTAAATGCATGCTAAGTCTGGCCATTTTGCAGCCAGTTTGCAGAACTCAACAAACAATTATGTATTGGTTCTGCCGAACCTGTGCGAACTGGCTGAATCGCATCACTGGATATACAGATATAGTGTCCAGCTTTAACCAAGATTCAATGCACAGATCAGGTATGGAAGCTTAGCTGTCTTTCAACATTACTGAGATCAGTTATTTCTATTCATTTTATTTGTCTAAATTCTTAATAGGAATATTTCAGCAACCTTTGCTTTAATTATCAATATAAAAGAGTACAAAATAAGTCTGAGTCTCATTGATTGACCTAGCAGAAAGAGTAACACAATCACTGATGAGCTTTGAACACAATGAAGAGCAAGAAAACAAACAGTGAACAGCAAATAAAAAACCCACTAATTATAATACTGGACGAGTCAAAATATGGTGTATTTTACAAATAGTGAAACAGAATGTAGCAATATTTAAAAAAAACACTTGAATCAGTAACAATAGTAAATAAAATGGAACCTGAAAATCTGACTTGATGGAGTCTCTTTAGTTGCAGCCAAGCATCTTTAGAATGGAAGTAATATATTAGATTAATACAAAACATAGATTAAAGTTTTGGGAACTTCATCATTACCATGCTCAGTTGGGATACCCTATTATTTCCACTCCAGATCAGTTGTTGGGAGGTCAATAAGCCTTAGGGCTTTTTTTAAAAACTTGAGCTAGGATATGAATAACATTAATAAAAATGCTGCTACCATAGAAAAAAGGCAATCAATTGAGAGGTTTTTGCATTTATAGTTGCAATAGCTAATCAAAATACAGAGCCTTGGTGGCTCAGGCTGTTAATTGCCTGCACCTAAGTTCCAGCTGCCTACAACTGCTGTAGGCTCGAATCCCACCAGGCTGAAGGTTGACTCAGCCTTCCATCCTCTCGGGGTAGGTAAATTGAGGACCCAAGATTGTTGGGGGCAATAAGCTGACTTTGTAAAAATGCGCTTAGTAATAAGCAGGCATATACAATGGAATGAAGGCTATTGCTGAGCGCATTGGGTTGCATCCCAAAAATTGTAAGCCACCCTGAGTCTCCAGAGAAGAGCGCATATAAATGTAATTAAAACAAAAAGGAAGCAAAATCTATCTTTTCTATTCCTCATGCATGGCTTTTTCTGATCTTTTAATTAAAGGTATTTCAGATACAACTAAGACTTTTAAGATCTGATGCCTTTAAAATGTTTGATGGCGATGGATCAGTATAAAAGCCCCGCTTTATCTCACTTGTGCATAAAATAAGTGAGTAGCCAAGTATATGATAACATAGTGAATATGTATTTTAAGGCAATGAGGCAAAATAATTAGTGCAAAACAATAAACAGGTATATGCAATTAATGTGAAATAAAGGAATAATTATTTAAACTTCACAGCATTAATCAGAATGTATTCAGAATATGTAATATCTATCATTTTTAGCTCTTAGAGATCAGTCTATATGTGTTTTAAGGAGAAATTGTTCTTTAATATATTCAAGTCTGACCACAGTGCTGTTGATGGGCTTCTTGTTCTATAAACTGATTGCAGAAATTGCACATATTATTTTGTTTTGTTTTCATACTTTGAGATTTGGTGATATGTCAGTTTGAGATTTCCCAAGCAGAATCTCAGTAAAAGATTAAGAGCATATTTACAAATAAATAATTTCAAGGTAATTAAAATATTAGTGTGAGCCACGTTGCCCTTACTGATACATTGCTCTGAATGAAAAGTGTTTTATGCTCTTCTGGTACTTAAAACATATACCTGAAAACAGCAATGGCCATACTTCAAATTAAACAAAATGTGCATCTCATTTAAAAGTAATAAGACACTACTATTAGTTCATTAAGGAATGAAATGATATTCCATTTCTTGAAGACTCATTTGGTTTATAAATTTATTTTTCCAAATATTATGTCACCTTTAACATTGGAATGAATTATTGGGATAGCACTGGGAAATGAAAGTTAAATGCTGTGTTTTGCCCCACAACTCATTGTATACATCAGTGTAACACTGTGTTAAAAACAGCATTCAGTTTGTAACAGTATAGTACTATAGACCAGTAAACATGCTTAAGACTAGTTTGTTTACAAAGCAATCATTTTGCACATTTTGCAAAACCAAACATGGATGGATGGATGGTTGGATGGATGGATGGATGGATAGATAGATAGATAGATAGATAGATAGATAGATAGATAGATAGATGGATAGATAGATCGAGACAGATAGATGGACAGATAGATGGATGGCCAGAGATAGATGGAGAGGGGATGGGTGGGGTTTAAATAACCTAATTCCAAGGACTCAGGGTTGTTTACAATACAACTTCAATTAAAAAACAAAGCATCAATTCCAAAAAAGAAGAATTAGAAGTCAATTCAAGGCATTCTAAAAGGTCAGTGGAATAGAAGAGTGTTCATGATTTCTGGAAGGCAAATGCTGCAGTGTTGTCCAAGTCTTAGGAAATAAGACTTCCACACTCAATCTGATACAGAGAAAGTACACCTCTTCCTTTTCCCTCATATGGGGTAAATATGTTCAGATACATCTTGAGAAAATGGACAAGGAGTCAATCTGGATTAGAGAGAGAGAGAGAGACAGTCCAATAGGTACAAAGCCATTGGACTATGTTGCTCAAAACTAATATCCGGAAGTTATCCTGGGCATGATTTCCACCTGGTGCAAGTCCAAGAGAATTCCAAAGTCACAGACCTCCTCCTCCTCCTCCTCCTCCTCCTCCTCCTCCTCCTCCTCCTCCTCCTCCTTGAAAGTCTCAAGTGATGGCGCTCCCACAACTTCCAAGGGCAAGCTGTTCCATTGGTTGATTGTTCTCACTGTCAGAAAGTTTCTCCTTATTTCCAGGTTGAATCTCTCCTTGTTCAGTTTCCATCCATTATTTCTTGTCTGGCCTACAGGTACTTTAGAAAATAGATTGACCCCTTCATCTCTGTGGCAGCCCCTCAAATATTGGAAGACTGCTATCATGTCTCCCCTGGTCCTTCTCTTCACTAGACTAGCCACGCCCAGTTCCTGCAACCGTTCTTCATATGCCTTAGTCTCCAGTCCCCTAAACATCCTGGTTGCTCTTCTCTGCACTCTTTCTAGAGTCTCAACATCTTTTTTATAATGTGGTGACCAAAACTGGATGCAGTACTTTAGATGTGGTCTTACTAAGGCTTTATAGAGTGGTATTAGTACCTCACTATTACTACTTGAGAAGAAGTACATTCTCATCCAGAGCTAATCTTTCAACTGAAATCAAGCCATACCTAGAATCACCTTCAAAGACATCTCTGTCTTCCAGGATTTCTTTGGGTTTTTTTTTGGGGGCTGACACTTTCTCCAAGTACTAGGTCAGAACTTCCTAGTTGTAAAGAACATTCTAATTGTAAGTATTTTAGAATGGATGAGTGTTTTACAGTATTGATGGTACCTATCCCAAACCAGAGATTCTGCTGCTAAATAAGATGCTGAATAAGATGGGCAAATTATTCAAATCCTGTGGCACAACATACTTGAATAGCTAACGATTCAACTACTCCCCTCCTGGACAGCAACAGGAACCAACAAGGAATCATTTGCATACAATGGTGTATCCCTCACTCAACGCTCGAACCCCAAGCCTAGTAGCAAAACCATGTCTTTTAAGTCTTATAAAAAGACAGTAGTGACAGGGACAATCTAATCTCCATGAGGATGATGTTCCAAAGAATGAACCCCACAATAGAAAATGTTGTACCAGACATCTCTTAAGAGATAGTACCTAATGAAGACCTATGAGATAAGTAGGTGTAATTGGGTCCTTCAAATAACTCAGTTCCATATCAAAAGAACTTATAAGTTCTCACCAGCACCTTGAATTGATCCCAGAAGTATACTGCAGCCTTCAGAGCAGAGGTATGACATGTGCTGCTTGAGGAATGCACATAAATGTCCATGCCATAACATTTTCTACCAGTTACAGCTTCCAGATTCTCTTTAAGGGCAGCCCCCATAAAACACATTGCAGTGGTCCATTTAGGAGGTGATCAAAGTGTGAATGACCATGAGCAGACCTTTCTAGTCCAGGAACAGACACAGCTGAGCCATAACATAAAGTTACACAAAGGCCCAAGGTAGCTACCTACTTCTTCAACAGGGGCCATGACTCCATGTTCATACAATCAGGTGTGAATTTTACACTCAATTACATAGTTTCCTTTTTGGAGATTGTGTCATGATAAAAAAATATTGAAATCTTCTTTTCTTCCTGTGCAGAACTTCCATGCAATTATAATGATTGAACTAGGCTGAGATTTCTCACAAAAATCCCTTTGATACTTTTAATGCTGCTTTGTTCCTCTCTTTTCAGTTTCTGTTAATGTGTGTTAAAATTATCTGATTTATGGTTTTCCCCCTTTATAACTGCTCTGTGTTATATAAATATACATTAGGATTCTGAACATAGCTCTGCATTATCATTATATGCATCTTCTTTTCTTTCCTGCCTTTGGTAACAGATCTGGGAGCTAAAATTATTGTGCCATAAGAAAGTCATAAGAGTAGTATTAGCTAAGTCCAGAAGTAAAAACCCAATATCAATTTATTTCTATTCTTTTAGTTTCTGTCCCATGCAATATATTCAGTGCATCAAAAGACACCTATTGGTTTAAAGTTGCTGAAATTCACCATCCAAATTCATGGCCAACATTTGGAAGCAAAATGTTTTATTTCTGAAAGCTTCATCTCCTTTGTGCCCAAGGGGTAGGAGGACAGCATTTTTTTCAGCTTACCCCCTACCCAGCAGTGTCACCATACCCTGTTATAGCCTCCTATGATCTTCCAGAAATTGAGAATACTACCTTTTCCTTTGTTTTTGGATGGAAAGTAATCAAGGAGAAAAGCAACATAGAACTAAGGAAAAATTTCCTAACGTTGAGAACAATTAACCAGTGAACAGGTTGCCTTCAGAAGCTGTAGGTGCTCCATCATTGGAGACTTTTAAGAATAGACTGGACAGCCATTTGTCTGAAATGGTATAGGATTGCCTGCTTGAGTAGTGGGGTGGAGTAGTCCCTTCTAACTCTGTTACTCATCTTATTGTTATTTATGATGTAGAGCTTAGACTAGGGCTATCTCAGGATTATTGTGTTATTCCCAATATAAAAGTATGTATGATCTGTGATTTGTAGTTTGCTGTTTGAATCCAGGTCCATATGCATGCCTGTGTATATGCAGCACCTATGCAGT
This sequence comes from Naja naja, assembly GCA_009733165.1. Taxonomy (NCBI): domain Eukaryota; kingdom Metazoa; phylum Chordata; class Lepidosauria; order Squamata; family Elapidae; genus Naja; species Naja naja. Next base: position 34,627,768 of record CM019153.1, read on the forward strand.
GTTACAAATTGTTCTTTCCTAATTGCCCATCTAGTTGAGCACTGTTGGCTGCCACAATGTAAAAAAGATGTTGACACCTAAGAACAGCAGTCGCCCACCAGTGGGCTGCAGCCCACTGGTGGGCCATGAGCAAATTTTGGTGGGCTGCAGAGAAATCTCACCCCCAGATCACCCCTCCAAACCAATTAATCCAGGCTGCACAGAAACACAAGGCTGTGCAGCCCACATGGCCTGCTGGAACCCTCCCCCCCACTCATTCCTTACCTGGCAAACTTGCCTGCTAAATTGCTATTTTTCCTTTTTCCAACCATCATCTGTTCTGCTGTGCCAGGAGATTTAGATTAGCTAGGAAGCAGGAAATGGTTGGGTTTCTTGCTTTCTAGCTAGTCTTTAGCTCTTCAGCTCTGCTTTTAAGCACAGCCGAACCTCCCTTAGGACTGAAGCTTCTATTATTCAGTGCAGACCCACGGCAAGCAAATTTGAGAGACTGAGCTAGCCGATGGCAGATAGATAGATCACTGAATGATTCTGTGGGCAACTCAATCTGCCTGTCTGCTTTGCCTGATTTTGGGTAAAAGTTGCTCTTTTTTAAATAAAAAATTCAATATTTATATAAATATTTATAGTATTTACCTACAAGCCATGCCCAGCTAGTCACATGACCACTAAGCCACACCCACAAATTAGGCCATGCCCACAGAACCGGTTAATGGTCCCTGGGATTTAAAATTATGAGTTTGGTGGTCCCTGAGGTCCAAAAGGTTGGCGACCCCTACTCTAGAAAGAGTGCAGAGAAGAGCAACAAAGATGATTAGGGGACTATAAAGAACGGTTGATAGAATTGAGTATGCCTAGTTTAATGAAAAGAAGAACTAGGGGTGACATGAAAGCAGTATCCAATATCTAAGGGGTTGTCACAAAAAAAAGGGAGCCAACCTATTCTCCAAAACACCTGAAGGCAGGACAAGAAGCAATGGATGGAAATTAATTAAGGAGAGAAGCAACCTAGGAGAAATTTTCTTGACAGTTAGAACAATTAATCAGTGGAACAACTTGCCTCCAGAAGTTGTGAATGCTCCAACACTGGAAGTTTTTAAGAAGAGATTGGACAACCATTTGTCTGAAATGGTATAGGGCTTCCTGTCTGAGCAGGGGGTTAGACTAGGAGACCTCCAGGGCCCCTTCCAACTCTGTCATTCTGTTATTCCATTATTCACAGTCAATAATGAGTGCAATGACTCTTTGGACTATCAAGCAAAGGTTTTTCTTTCATTTGTAACTTGAATTATTTATGTCAGATTATATGCCCAAAGAGGGTAGTCTTGACAGATAAAGCATGATCTCTATCAGTGAAATCCTGGTTTGGAATGATTAAAGAAATCTAAGTGGTTTTTTATTTATTTATTTATTTTTATTTATTTATTAGGCTTATATGCCGCCCTATCTCCTGAGGGACTCAGGGCGGCTTACAATTAAAACAGTCCCAATACAATTACATAAATGTTAAAGGACATTAAAAACCAAGGTCTCCTTTGTCAATTAGAATATTTTAAAAATATATTTAACACCCTCCCTCAGTCCCCATCAGTCCCCATCAGTCCGGGTAGGCTAGTTGGAATAGCCAAGTTTTTAGGTCACGGCGGAAGGAGCGGAGGTCAGGAGCCGTCCGGAGCTCCAGGGGAAGTTGATTCCATAGGGTGGGTGCTCCCACCGAGAAGGCCCTACTCCTGGGGGTCGCCAGTCGACATTGTTGTGTCGATGGCACCTGGAGCAGGCCCTCTCGATGGGAGCGCACGGGACGTTGGGAAGCTGTTATTGGCAGCAGGGTCTCCCGCATGTATCCTGGTCCAGTGCCATAAAGGGCTTTATAGGTCAATGCCAGCATTTTTAATGTCAACCTAGAATCACAGAAGCAGCCATTTAGGTCAGTAAGTCCAAGCCTTGCTTAGTGTATGAATCCAAAGCAGATGGATGCAGAACCTCGACTGAACATATCAGTGAAGGAGAGCTTACCATTAGTTTAGGTAATCAATTCCAATCCACAACACAATGCAAACTGTTTCACTCAGTGGATTCAAAACCAACCAACCAGCGAGCCAGCCAACAACAACAACAACAACAAAAAGTGGGAGGAATTATTGGAGGTGGTGTTAATGTCATTTTGTCTGTTGGTCAGGAAATATGCATCTTTTTTAAAAAAGGCCATTGAACCTTACATAAGCATTCCAAATGCTCTTTTCTATTTTTTTTAAATAGTCAATATTTGGACCAAAGCCCTATACAGAAAAAAAAACATTTAGCATTTCCCTCCAAACTATCTATATCTCAAAAGTCTTTGATCCTGAAATATACAGCTGCTGAATCAGAAAAAATATATGAAACTCTAATGGTAATCGTGATATTAAGTTACACTGCTCAATGACACCTTGAAAAGATATGTGTTTCCTGGCAATGTGATAGTCATAGATTTTTCTTTCCTACCTGTTTCCTCAAGACATTTCATTTTTGGGTGGTATTTTTTTTTAAAAAAGGATTCATTGAGAAAGATACTTTTTATATATTTTGTGTAGGCATAACAATATTTCATACAAGTTTAACTTTCCGTCTTCTGATTAAAGGTGAGTTTGATATGGATGTATAGATTTTAGTATGCACTATGGGTGAATGAGGTAGAGAACATTTCTTCAGGTTAAATGTCATTACCGAGGCATGAACAACATTAATGCCTCACAGAGAGGAATTGGACGGTGTATGAGTTGATCACCAGAACATACTAGGATTGTACATAAATTGAGATCATGAAGGTGTTCTTCGGGCATTCTCTAAAGACTGACAGTGATGGTACTGTCACTGTTATGTATGTAGGTTTGAATGTTATTGGTTTAGTTTGAATTGTTCTTGTAAAATGTCAAATAGGATTGGTTTAAATAGTGCGGGAAAACCCTGCACTCTGATTGGCTGGCAACTACGGCTGCTGGCTATAAGAAGCAGCTGTAGCCCAGCCAAGTTGGGTCCATTCGAGCTGTAGTCACTTAATACACTCTTCACTGAAGCTCTTGCGTCTGACTCTTCATGCAAACTTAACAGTCACAATGCAGAAAAGCAAGAAAGGTAGATTCATATGATGCCTTTATAAGGTCCTCACATCCATTTTTCAGCTTTTAGAATTCCTTCTGCCCCCAATTGTTGAAAATTGATGGCATGATTTCCCATTATTTGGAGAAAAGAAAGATGAAACAAATCAATTATTTTGATGAAAATCCTGATTTAGCTTAACGCTGTTTTTAAATATAACCTTGGGATTAAAAAGGAAAACAAACAAAATTGCAGTCTGTCTGCTTTTAAGTATAATTCCTGGCCCCAAAATGTCTTCCATTTCTAGATTATACCAACAAAGCATCTTAATTTGTCCTTTCCCTCTAACAAGCAATGGTTTTCTTTGCTTTAAATAATGATGAAGTAAATCAGATTGGCGAGACAGTCTTATTAAATCACGTCTTCTACTATGTAACCTCCGGGACATGCTGCAGAAGAATAAAATTGAGATCTAGAAGGAGAAGAAAGTGAAATAAAAAATTTAAAAAATCCTGCCTTTCAGAATTTTTCCCTTATTTAAGAGATGATAATTTGGAACATTAAAGGCTTAGAAAAGCATAGAAGAAATTCAACTTTAAACTTCAGTCTCTACAATAGATTTCACAACAGATAATTTGTGTTTCTTGACATTTTTTTTCCCCAGCGAGGTTTGTAGTTCTTCAACTAGGAAATCAATTTTGCTGAGGCATCATTGAAATCAGGTGAATTTGGTTCCAAGCCACCTTCAAGGATTTGATGTTATATTTGTGCAGGGCACATGATTTACCTGGGCTCTCAACTAGACTACAAACATCCATGGACAGAGGGAACTCCCTGGTGAACAGCTGCTTTCAAGACATGGAAAGTGATGTACAGCAAAGTTCTTATACTCATCCTTGTTCTTTCTTCATCTGCAGAGCTTATCCTCTTTCAATTTGGGGGGTTTAATATATGCAAGAGTGATTAATGAAGTCTGACTGTATTTATGTCCCATAACTTTTCAAACCTCTATCAAAAGCATTGTTTGATTAATTTGTTGGTCTTTTTCTTCCTAAGTAGGTCAGTTGACCATGGCTATCGCCTCCTCCTAAGGGGAAATATTTCAGATTTATGTTAAAACTAATCACAATATTAAACTGCAGGAAAGTCCTCTCTCTCTCTCTCTCTCTCTCTCTCTCTCTCTCTCTCTCTCTCTCCCTCCCTCCCTCCCTCCCTCTCTCTCTTTCTGTGCAGCATTTGTTATATTAGACTCTAGCTAAATATTCCAAAAACACTTTTTGTCCCTGCAGATGTAAATTGTGCAGCTAGCTGCAAACATTTATGTCCAGACCAATACATGCCTAAGGGAAATTCTACTTCCTGCCAATTGCGTATTAACTATAATGTATTTACCTTAAATTATGTTACATTGCTGTCCCAGTGGATTTCATTATTCACTGTGTATGTAACACATAAATATAGATATTATAGACAGTGATAGGCATGGAATTAATCATGTAGATGTAGAAACTATGCAGTAAATTGATTCATCACAAAGAAGAAAAACTAATAATTGTTCCTAAAGAGAGAATCTAAACTTCTATTTATATCTAACATCTGTCTGTCTGTTTTTACAGAGTAGAAGAGGTGATTTAATAAGACTTTATTAAAAATGATGGGACGGATGCCTGTCTGTCTGTCTAATCTGTTAAAAACTCCAGTTGATGCTCGTGAAATTAAATAAGGCATTTGTATTAGCAGGGTCATGAATGTCTTTATACAGTTAGATCAAAGGTCTCTCTTTCTCCGATTGTCTGTTTCTGTCCCTGTTTCTCTAAGCGTCCTGCTACTGGGGTAATGTTTTAGAACATTCAGTAGAAAAAACATATGAACAGAGTCATTGTCAGAAATCCTACCTTATCAAAACATTGTGAATGTGAGTGTGTGTGTTTGTGTATTCTTTATTTTAAAAAAACCAGAATTTATAATCTTGTTCGTACTTCACATATGACGTTCTAAAAAGGAGCTTGTTATATTAGGATGTTAGAGGCATTCATCCCCTTTTTCCCAACTACATTTCTTGTGAATGTTGCCTGAACCCTAGCAAAGTCTATGAGAACTGTGGGGGGGGGGGGGCATGTCATAATTTGCCTGAATTATTTATGGTAATATGAGAATCAAGGTGGCCAGTTTAGTATAGTGGTTAAGACAATAAGCTAGAAATCAGGAGACAATGACTTCAATTTGTGTCTTAGGCACAAAGCCAGCTGGGTGACCCTGGATCAGTCACTCTCTCTCAGCTCTGGGAAGGAGGTAATGGCAACTTCTTCTAAAAAGTCTGGCCAAGAAAACTGCAGAAACTTGTCTACGATCTCCAGAGCCAACACTAATTTAAAAGGTGCACATTTATCTTTATAAGATTCAGATCTAAATGTTTTCCATGGGCATGCATACATTTATTTAACCAGCTGCATCAGTTTAATCTGTTGGTTTCTCATTGTGTACAATTATTCAGGTAGATTTAATTAAGATCTGGTTCTTTTCCAATAATATTTGTAGCTCAGGGTTGAAAAGAGGGGTCCTTGGTGCTCTCTGGACTTGGTTGTTTTCTTGTAGATGTTTCATTCTCCAAATTAGGTAACTTTGTCAGTGCTTGGCAGGGAATAAGTTTTGCCCTCAGGGTCTCTCCCTCCCTCCTTCCCCCCTCTCTCTTACACACACACAGAGAGAGAGAGAGAGAGAGAGAGACAGAGAGACACACACAGAGAGAGAGAGAGAGACTATCTGTCTATTATCCATCCATCCATCCATCCATCTATCTCTATTTCTAGAATGCATCCACACAAATCTTCCTTTTGGAGTTATACAAATATTTCCATTCTATCAGTTCAGTTCTGTATCCACTTTCTGAGTCCAATTGCAACTGCTGATTTTGATTTTAAAATGAGATGCAAAAGAAGAAAAAATGAAAAAAAAAGAATCCAACTTTATCCAATCTTTTTTTTAATGTCACTTGCAAGACTACTTATTATTCTATTCTGTAATTTCAACAGAACTCTCCTTCCAGTTCCTTTTGCAAGATCTGCAAGGCATATAAGAGATAAGACCTTCTTTGGGGTGGGTTTTGTTTAAAGAATTCTCTCTCAGGAAACATGCATCTATTCTATAATTTGCTGGGTCTTTTTAGAAAAATAATTTAAAATATTCATTTAATTCTTTGCCATCAATTTTTATATTAGAGCTTTTTGTTATTTAAATTAGTTTTGAGTCTCAATTTTTTTCTGCTGCATATCATTAAACAAAATGTATTGAAATAGATTTTTTTTAATTATTTCAAAACAAAGGAGAATTTCAGTATAATATTCACACAAAGAAAGGACAGTGATGTTTTTTATTTTATTTATATAAAATAAGCAAGGACTGTATATGATATGTCTCATATTTTATTCTGTGGTTAGCTCTCCAGTAGTCTACAACTTTTCTGAATTCTAACTAAAGGACCTTGAAGTGATATATATTTTATGTGAAAATGAGTAATCTTATTGCCTGAGTGCCTACTTCCATATTATGAAATGAATTTATGTTATATCAAAGTGAAATCAATTGACTTAAGTTTCAAGTAAGCAGACATAGAATAAAGTTGGGTGGTCAATGTTGTAAATTAGACATAGGTTTTGTAATAGAGAGTCAACTGGATTGAGATGGTTGCTATAGACATTGAATAAATGAATGAATGATATAATTTGCCTTGGTCAATTATAGTTCAGAAGATAGATGAAGATGAGAACTCTGTTTTCACCATGCCCATCTTCTCAAAAAGCAAATGTGTATCCTCCAAAGTCTGGGGACCAATTGTTGACCAGTTATGTCATCTCTGAAATACATTTGTGCAGTCCAAAGAGCAGAGCTAGTGCTGAGGGTACTTATCTTGTGATACTACATTAGCTACAAGCTACTAGAATAGATCAACAAGCCTTTAGAACAGGGGTGGCGAACAAGTTCGACACAAAGAGTCAAAATTTTAAACTGTGAGAGTCAGAGAGCCACACCACGCAGTGACCTGCTAAAATGGCTGAAGAAGATTTGAAGCCTTAAAATGTGATATCATAGTATTGCATATTAAACACAGCGCTTTCCCATTCCGTTCAATAAAGAAGAAAGCATCTTCCCATTCTTCCAAAAATGTCCTGTGTTCATCTTCATATTTTAGTTTAGCTTTGCATTTTGCCATTTTGAGTGAGGGTAAAAATCCTGCAGTGATGGTGAGGGTGTGCTGCGTCCTCCACACTAAGAACTAACAGCAAGATGTGGCACAACATGTGACACCGTGTCCCTCCTTCCCGTGCAGTTGTTTCGAGGATGGGAGATGGGATGCACGCAGCCTGGGGGTGGGACTACGTGCTCGGAAATCTCTCCTCAGAGGTCCCTCCTCAGAAGCAGCATAACAAAATCCAAACTTGGCAAAGAGCCACAGTATACAAAATAATGATAAGAGGCAAAGAGCCATTCATTTTTGGCAGGCTGCATGCCCACCCTGCTTTAGAAAGAAACAATGCTCTTGTTACAGGACATAATTCCTCTAATATTTTATTCTTCCCTGCACTGAGTGAACATGCTCAGGGAAGTGCACACAGGATGAGTAGTGTAATAAGGATTGAAACAAGGAGAGACAGCAGTGAAATGGTGAGAGCAGAAAATTGCAGAGGAATAATAAAATTTAAAACATGAGAAAAAAAGTAGCTCAAAATTATAAATTTGTTTTAGCTCAAATAAGGCTAAGCTTTTATGAGTTTTAAATTGAATCAAGATGGCACCAAAAGGTCTGCCTCTTTTTTCAGAGGTAGGCTTAGTAGCCATGAAAAATGAGAGCAATGGAATTTCCTCACTGGATGGAGATGATCACAGGTTATTTAATTGAAATCTTCTCTTACCTTGATATCTCAATCCTCTAATTAATTTGTTATCACTGTAAGCGCTTGTGTTATTGTTCTCATTCATTTCATGGGAACTTAATGAAGTGAATCTTTATTACTTTATTACTGACCTTGACTAGCTTAATAAGAATACAAACATACTTCAAAAAGAAAAGACAGGCAAAACCACATCAATACATGACGACTGACATTACCTCATAGTGTATTAGGACAAGATCAGTGTAATTAGCATGAAGAATCAAATAACATTTTCTTTAGTCATGTCTACCTTGTTTCATTTATATAAAAATCATTATTTAACAATGATTATACTGAGCTCTGCAACATAAAGTTTTGAGTGTATTTCACCTCAGACAGTGATATGGGCAGCATATAAATTTAATAATGATTAAAAATATACAGGAATCACCATTATCATCTTCGTCATTTAACAACCCCATAATTCCTTCCGGGGTAGAGTCTATGCAGCTGTTGGAGCTAGCAGAGTGTTTTAATGGCTGGGTGCTCTTCCTGTCACCAATGCGGAGTTTTGTTCAGTAGCTATATTCTCAGTGTGCCCAGAGAGAGAAATATCTTTGTTAAGAATAGATCATGCCAAAGCAATCTTATTTCATTCTTCAACATAGTGACTAAATTAGTAGACCAGCAAAATACTATGGACATAATATATTTAGATTTCAGCAAGGCATTCGACAAAGTAGAACACAACCTACTTCTTAGTAAGCTAAAGTGGAATAGATAGCACCACCACCAGATGGATTTGCAACTGGCTGACAAACTGTATGCAACAAGTAGTCCTAAATGGATCTAAGTCTACATGGAGGGTGCCACAAGGTTCTGTCTTACCCCCAGTACTCTTCAATATCTTCATTATGACTTAGATGAGGAAATGAGAGGAAATCTACCAAATTTGCAGATGATACTAAGCTGGCAGGAATAGCTAACACCCAAGAAGATGAGGCTCAAGATCCAGATGGATCTTGACAGACTAGAACACCTGGCCCGTATCTAACAAAATGAAATTCAATCTGTAGAAAAGTAAAGTCCTACACTTAGGCAAGAAAAAGTACACATATAGACTGGGTGAAACCAGGCTCAACCAGCATAACTGTGAGAGAGGATCTTAGTGGAGAACCAGCTAAATATGAGTCAGCAGTGTGCAGCAGCAGCCAAAAAGCTAATGCAATCCTAATTATATGCAGGAGGGATACAATCAGATCAAAGGGAGGTACTAATACCACTCTATAAAACCTTAGTAAGACCACATCTAGAGTACTGCATCCAGTTTTGTTCACCACATTATAAAAAGATGTTGAGACTCTAGAAAAAGTACAGAGAAGAGAGCGACCAGGATGATTAGGGGACTGGAGACTAAAACATCTGAAGAGCGGTTATAGGAACTGGACATGGCTAGTCTAGTGAAGAGAAGATCAGGGGGACATGATAGCAGTCTTCCAATATTTGAGGGACTGCCACAGAGAGGAGGGAGTCAAGCTATTTTCTAAAGCACCCGAAGGCCAGACAAGGAATAATGGATGAAAACTGAACAGGAGAGATTTAACCTGGAAATAAGGAGGCTTTCTGACAGTGAGAACAATCAACCAATGGAACAGAAGTTGCCCTCGGAAGTTGTGGGAGTGCCATCACTTGAGACTTTCAAGAAGAGGTTGGACTGCCATTTGTCAGAAATGGTGTAGGGTCTCCCGCTTGGGCAGGGGGGTTGGACTAGATGACCTACAAGGTCCCTTCCAACTCTGATTATCTGTTATCTGATATATGCCTCTACCTAGGATCGAACTCACAGCCTCCTAATTGTGAGGCAAGAATTCCACCTCTAGGCCACTGCACCACTCCACAAAAAAGATACAGAAATTCCTGCAGATTTTACTCTGCTAGTCATTGCTGAATATAGGCAGCAGTGTTCATCTTCATTTGAAGGCCATTGAGTCAGAGCTGTTTGAAGACATTTCCATGGTCATGTGGCTAGTATGATGTCATGGAGTGCTGTTACCGTTGCACATGTGTGGTACCTATTTATCTACTTGCATTTGCATGCTTTCAAACTGTTAAGTTGTCAGAGCTGGGGCGAGGTGGGAGCACCTCCATTAATGCACTTGGGTCTTAAACCTGGGCTGCCAGTTTTCCAGCTGACAAGCCCAGCATCTTCCTTTGAGCCACCACACCACCAATAATGAATAAATAAAGACTTCAAGTCTGCCAGAAAATTCTGTGTACAAAATTCATACATACCTGGGTCGATTTACCTAAAGGGGACAATAAAAGTACAGCCAGTGTCATGACAGGATACATAGTGCAAAAAGAAATGAGTTTGTTCAAATTCCCTTGCTCCATGTAGGCAGCAGTGTGATTCTGAATAATGTTACAATAGGTTCCTTTAGCAACTCATTCAGGAGAGAACTTAAAGGAGCTAAAGTGAGTGCTATATATCATTTCAAGGTCATTCAGATTTGAAAACTCACCCAGAAAGTTGATCTGATAATAAACTCAGATCTAAAGATAGTTCGATCATTAAGAATCTGTTTAGCTTTTATATCCTTGGGAGATTAGAAAATTAGGAGAAAAAACACACAAGGCTGTTTCTTCTCTATCTTGTTTAAGCAGTTGTGTCAGACTAAAATTGTCCAGGAGGGCATGAGGAGAGGCCAGTCCAGCTTTAAAAGAATGACCTCAATTTTAATTAAATCTGTTTCCACTTGCAGTGGGAGCATTTCTAGCCTTAGAAAGAACAATTAGAAGGATTTTACAATGTAGTCTTTCCAATTGTACAAAATGGAAGTATAGTCAGATTTGAGGACCATAGAATATTTAGCGAGCCTGACTGTTAAATCCAAATATTTTAATGATCGTAAGTAAATGATACTCTAAGGTGCTATAATTATAAAGGGAGATGGGCAGCATAAAAAAATAATAAATTAATAAATAGTAAGCAAATAAACTAAAATGAAAAAAGTACACACACTGTGTCTATAACATTTATTTGGGCCTTAACTGTATAAATTCAGGTTGAATTTTTCAGGAGTTGGAGCCTAAAAAACAGTGTCTAAATATTTACAGCTCTGCAATGTGTTCAATTTCACTTTCCAAACTGTTTTCAGCAAAACACAATAACTTTTGTGCTGTTAAAGTTAATAAAATGACCTTAGTTAAATAATAGACTAAAATCAAAGAGTTTTTCATTGAACAGGTTCATTAACAATGATATTGCTCTAGTCTTCTAAATATATTAGAGGTAGGATGGGATGGGATGGACACATGTATTATTCAAATATTACCAATGAATTTATGGAGTAGTTAAACATAAGTGGAAATAAGAAAACACCCTTGCATGTGTCTCTGTGTTAAAAACAAATCAGAGAACAATCATTGT
>CM019153.1:34640143-34716698 GCA_009733165.1 Naja naja
TTTTTTTTTAAAAAAAGATTCATTGAGAAAGATACTTTTTATATATTTTGTGTAGGCATAACAATATTTCATACAAGTTTAACTTTCCGTCTTCTGATTAATGGTGACTTTGATATGGATGTATAGATTTTAGTATGCACTATGGGTGAATGAGGTAGAGAACATTTCTTCAGGCTAAATGTCATTTACCGAGGCATGACAACATTAATGCCTCACAGAGGAATTGGACGGTGTATGAGTTGATCACCAGAACATACTAGGATTGTACATAAATTGAGATCATGAAGGTGTTCTTCGGGCATTCTCTAAAGACTGATAGTGATGGTACTGTCACTGTTATGTATGTAGGTTTGAATGTTATTGGTTTAGTTTGAATTGTTCTTGTAAAATGTCAAATAGGATTGGTTTAAATAGTGCGAAAACCCTGCACTCTGATTGGCTGGCAACTACGGCTGCTGGCTATAAGAAGCAGCTGTAGCCCAGCCAAGTTGGGTCCATTCGAGCTGTAGTCACTTAATACACTCTTCACTGAAGCTCTTGCGTCTGACTCTTCATGCAAACTTAACAGTCACAATGCAGAAAAGCAAGAAAGGTAGATTCATATGATGCCTTTATAAGGTCCTCACATCCATTTTTCAGCTTTTAGAATTCCTTCTGCCCCAATTGTTGAAAATTGATGGCATGATTTCCCATTATTGGAGAAAAGAAAGATGAAACAAATCAATTATTTTGATGAAAATCCTGATTTAGCTTAACAGCTGTTTTAAATATAACCTGGGATTAAAAGGAAAACAAACAAAAATTGCAGTCTGTCTGCTTTTAAGTATAATTCCTGGCCCCAAAATGTCTTCCATTTCTAGATTATACCAACAAAGCATCTTAATTTGTCCTTTCCCTCTAACAAGCAATGGTTTTCTTTGCTTTAAATAATGATGAAGTAAATCAGATTGGCGAGACAGTCTTATTAAATCACGTCCTTCTACTATGTAACCTCCGGGACATGCTGCAGAAGAATAAAATTGAGATCTAGAAGGAGAAGAAAGTGAAATAAAAAATTTAAAAAATCCTGCCTTTCAGAATTTTTCCCTTATTTAAGAGATGATAATTTGGAACATTAAAGGCTTAGAAAAGCATAGAAGAAATTCAACTTTAAACTTCAGTCTCTACAATAGATTTCACAACAGATAATTTGTGTTTCTTGACATTTTTTTTCCCCGCAGCAGTTTGTAGTTCTTCAACTAGGAAATCAATTTTGCTGAGGCATCATTGAAATCAGGTGAATTTGGTTCCAAGCCACCTTCAAGGATTTGATGTTATATTTGTGCAGGGCACATGATTTACCTGGGCTCTCAACTAGACTACAAACATCCATGGACAGAGGGAACTCCCTGGTGAACAGCTGCTTTCAAGACATGGAAAGTGATGTACAGCAAAGTTCTTATACTCATCCTTGTTCTTTCTTCATCTGCAGAGCTTATCCTCTTTCAATTTGGGGGTTTAATATATGCAAGAGTGATTAATGAAGTCTGACTGTATTTATGTCCCATAACTTTTAAACCTCTATCAAAAGCATTGTTTGATTAATTTGTTGGTCTTTTCTTCCTAAGTAGGTCAGTTGACCATGGCTATCGCCTCCTCCTAAGGGGAATATTTCAGATTTATGTTAAACTAATCACAATATTAAACTGCAGGAAAGTCCTCTCTCTCTCTCTCTCTCTCTCTCTCTCTGTCTCCCTCCTCCCTCCCTCCTCCCTCCCTCCCTCTCCTCTCTTTCTTCTGTGCAGCATTTGTTATATTAGACTGTAGCTAAATATTCCAAAAACACTTTTTGTCCCTGCAGATGTAAATTGTGCAGCTAGCTGCAAACATTTATGTCCAGACCAATACATGCCTAAGGGAAATTCTACTTCCTGCCAATTGCGTATTAACTATAATGTATTTACCTTAAATTATGTTACATTGCTGTCCCAGTGGATTTCATTATTCACTGTGTATGTAACACATAAATATAGATATTATAGACAGTGATAGCGCATGGAATTAATCATGTAGATGTAGAAACTATGCAGTAAATTGATTCATCACAAAGAAGAAAACTAATAATTGTTCCTAAAGAGAGAATCTAAACTTCTATTTATATCTAACATCTGTCTGTCTGTTTTTACAGAGTAGAAGAGGTGATTTAATAAGACTTTATTAAAAATGATGGGACGGATGCCTGTCTGTCTGTCTAATCTGTTAAAAACTCCAGTTGATGCTCGTGAAATTAAATAAGGCATTTGTATTAGCAGGGTCATGAATGTCTTTATACAGTTAGATCAAAGGTTTCTCTTTCTCCGATTGTCTGTTTCTGTCCCTGTTTCTCTATGCGTCCTGCTACTGGGGTAATGTTTTGGAACATTCAGTAGAAAAAACATATGAACAGAGTCATTGTCAGAAATCCTACCTTATCAAAACATTGTGAATTTGAGTGTGTATGTTTGTGTATTCTTTATTTAAAAAAAAACAGAATTTATAATCTTGTTTGTACTTCACATATGACATTCTAAAAAGGAGCTTGTTATATTAGGATGTTAGAGGCATTCATCCCCTTTTTCCCAACTACATTTCTTGTGAATGTTGCCTGAACCCTAGCAAAGTCTATGAGAAGTGTGTGGGGGGGGGCATGTCATAATTTGCCTGAATTATTTATGGTAATATGAGAATCAAGGTGGCCAGTTTAGTATAGTGGTTAAGACAATAAGCTAGAAATCAGGAGACAATGACTTCAATTTGTGTCTTAGGCACAAAGCCAGCTGGGTGACCCTGGATCAGTCACTCTCTCTCAGCTCTGAGAAGGAGGTAATGGCAACTGCTTCTAAAAAGTCTGGCCAAGAAAACTGCAGAAACTTGTCTACGATCTCCAGAGCCAACACTAATTTAAAGGTGCACATTTATCTTTATAAGATTCAGATCTAAATGTTTTCCATGGGCATGCATACATTTATTTAACCAGCTGCATCAGTTTAATCTGTTGGTTTCTCATTGTGTACAATTATTCAGGTAGATTTAATTAAGATCTGGTTCTTTTCCAAAAATATTTGTAGCTCAGGGTTGAAAAGAGGGGTCCTTGGTGCTCTCTGAACTTGGTTGTTTTCTTGCAGATGCTTCATTCTCCAAATTAGGTAACTTTGTCAGTGCTTGGCAGGGAATAAGTTTTGCCCTCAGGGTCTCTCCCTCCCTCCTTCCCCCCTCTCTCTTACACACACACACACACACACACACACACACACACACACACAGAGAGAGAGAGAGAGAGACTATTTGTCTATTATCCATCATCATCCATCCATCCATCCATCCATCCATCTATCTCTATTTCTAGAATGCATCCACACAAATCTTCCTTTTGGAATTATAAAAATATTTCCATTCTATCAGTTCAGTTCTGTATCCACTTTCTGAGTCCAATTGCAACTGCTGATTTTGATTTTAAAATGAGATACAAAAGAAGAAAAAATGAAAAAAAAAGAATCCAACTTTATCCAATCTTTTTTTTTAATGTCACTTGCAAGACTACTTATTCTTCTATTCTGTAATTTCAACAGAACTCTCCTTCCAGTTCCTTTTGCAAGATCTGCAAGGCATATAAGAGATAAGACCTTCTTTGGGGTGGGTTTTCTTTAAAATTCTCTCTCAGGAAACATGCATCTATTCTATAATTTGCTGGGTCTTTTTAGAAAAATAATTTAAAATACTCATTTAATTCTTTGCCATCAATTTTTATATTAGAGCTTTTTGTTATTTAAATTAGTTTTGAGTCTCAATTTTTTCTGCATATCATTAAACAAAATGTATTGAAATAGATTTTTTTAATTATTTCAAAACAAAGGAGAATTTCAGTATAATATTCACACAAAGAAAGGACAGTGATGTTTTTTTATTTTATTTATATAAAATAAGCAAGGACTGTATATGATATGTCTCATATTTTATTGTGGTTAGCTCTCCAGTAGTCTACAACTTTTCTGAATTCTAACTAAAGGACCTTGAAGTGATATATATTTTATGTGAAAATTAGTAATCTTATTGCCTGAGTGCCTACTTCCATATTATGAAATGAATTTATGTTATATCAAAGTGAAATCAATTGACTTAAGTTTCAAGTAAGCAGACATAGAATAAAGTTGGGTGGTCAATGTTGTAAATTAGACATAGGTTTTGTAATAGAGAATCAACTGGATTGAGATGGTTGCTATAGAAATTGAATAAATGAATGAATGATATAATTTGCCTTGGTAAATTATAGTTCAGAAGATAGATGAAGATGAGAACTCTGTTTTCACCATGCCCATCTTCTCAAAAAGCAAATGTGTATCCTCCAAAGTCTGGGGACCAATTGATGGCCAGTTATGTCATCTCTGAAATATATTTGTGCAGTCCAAAGAGCAGAGCTAGTGCTGAGGGTACTTATCTTGTGATACTACATTAGCTACAAGCTACTAGAATAGATCAATAAGCCTTTAGAAAGAAACAATGCTCTTGTTACAGGACATAATTCCTCTAATATTTTATTCTTTCCTGCACTGAGTGAACATGCTCAGGGAAGTGCACACAGGATGAGTAGTGTAATAAGGATTGAAACAAGGAGAGACAGCAGTGAAATGGTGAGAAGGCAGAAAATTGCAGAGGAATAATAAAATTTAAAAACATGAGAAAAAAAGTAGCTCAAAAATTATAAATTTGTTTAGCTCAAATAAGGCTAAGCTTTTGTGAGTTTTAAATTGAATCAAGATGGCACCAAAAAGTCTGCCTCTTTTTTCAGAGGTAGGCTTAGTAGCCATGAAAAATGAGAGGCAATGGAATTTCCTCACTGGATGGAGATGATCACAGGTTATTTAATTGAAATCTTCTCTTACCTTGATATCTCAATCCTCTAATTAATTTGTTATCACTGTAAACGCTTGTGTTATTGTTCTCATTCATTTCATGGGAACTTAATGAAGTGAATCTTTATTACTTTATTACTGACCTTGACTAGCTTAATAAGAATACAAACATACTTCTGAAAAAGACAGGCAAAACCACATCAGTACATGACGACTGACATACCTCATAGTGTATTAGGACAAGATCAGTGTAATTAGCATGAAGAATCAAATAACATTTTCTTTAGTCATGTCTACCTTGTTTCATTTATATAAAAATCATTATTTAACAATGATTATACTGAGCTCTGCAACATAAAGTTTTGAGTGTATTTCACCTCAGACAGTGATATGGGCAGCATATAAATTTAATAATGATTAAAAATATACAGGAATCACCATTATCATCTTCGTCATTTAACAACCCCATAATTCCTTCCAGGGTGGAGTCTATGCAGCTGTTGGAGCTAGCAGAGTGTTTTAATGGCTGGGTGCTCTTCCTGTCACCAATGCGGAGTTTTGTTCAGTAGCTATATTCTCAGTGTGCCCAGAGAATATCTTTGTTAAGAATAGATCATGCCAAAGCAATCTTATTTCATTCTTCAACATAGTGACTAAATTAGTAGACCAGCAAAATACTATGGACATAATATATTTAGATTTCAGCAAGGCATTCGACAAAGTAGAACACAACCTACTTCTTAGTAAGCTAAAGTGGAATAGATAGCACCACCACCAGATGGATTTGCAACTGGCTGACAAACTGTATGCAACAAGTAGTCCTAAATGGATCTAAGTCTACATGGAGGGTGCCACAAGGTTCTGTCTTACCCCCAGTACTCTTCAATATCTTCATTATGACTTAGATGAGGAAATAGAAGGGAAATCTACCAAATTTGCAGATGATACTAAGCTGGCAGGAATAGCTAACACCCAAGAAGATAGGCTCAAGATCCAGATGGATCTTGACAGACTAGAACACTGGGCCGTATCTAACAAAATGAAATTCAATGTAGAGAAAAGTAAAGTCCTACACTTAGGCAAGAAAAAGTACACATATAGACTGGGTGAAACCAGGCTCAACAGCAGTAACTGTGAGAGGGATCTTGGAGTCTTAGTGGAGAACCAGCTAAATATGAGTCAGCAGTGTGCAGCAGCAGCCAAAAAAGCTAATGCAATCCTAAATTGTATTAACGGAGGGATACAATCCAGATCAAAGGAGGTACTAATACCACTCTATAAACCCTTAGTAAGACCACATCTAGAGTACTGCATCCAGTTTTGTTCACCACATTATAAAAAAGATGTTGAGACTCTAGAAAAAGTACAGAGAAGAGCGACCAGGATGATTAGGGGACTGGAGACTAAAACATACGAAGAACGGTTATAGGAACTGGACATGGCTAGTCTAGTGAAGAGAAGGATCAGGGGAGACATGATAGCAGTCTTCCAATATTTGAGGGACTGCCACAGAGAGGAGGGAGTCAAGCTATTTTCTAAAGCACCTGAAGGCCAGACAAGGAATAATGGATGAAAACTGAACAAGGAGAGATTTAACCTGGAAATAAGGAGAAACTTTCTGACAGTGAGAACAATCAACCAATGGAATAGAAGTTGCCCTCAAAAGTTGTGGGAGCATCATCACTTGAGACTTTCAAGAAGAAATTGGACTGCCATTTGTCAGAAATGGTGTAGGGTCTCCCGCTTGGGCGGCGGGGGGTTGGACTAGATGACCTACAAGGTCCCTTCCAATTCTGATTATCTGTTATCTGTTATCTGCCTCTACCTAGGATCGAACTCACAGCCTCCTAATTGTGAGGCAAGAATTCCACCTCTAGGCCACTGCACCACTCCACAAAAAAGATACAGAAATTCCTGCAGATTTTACTCTGCTAGTCATTGCTGAATATAGGCAGCAGTGTTCATCTTCATTTGAAGGCCATTGAGTCAGAGCTGTTTGAAGACATTTCCATGGTCATGTGGCCAGTATGATGTCATGGAGTGCTGTTACCTTTGCACATGTGTGGTACCTATTTATCTACTTGCATTTGCATGCTTTCAAACTGTTAAGTTGTCAGAGCTGGGGCGAGGGTGGGAGCACACTCCATTAATGCACTTGGGTCTTAAACCTGGGCTGCCAGTTTTCCAGCTGACAAGCCCAGCATCTTAACCGCTGAGCCACCATACCACCAATAATGAATAAATAAAGACTTCAAGTCTTCCAGAAAATTCTGTGTACAAAATTCATACATACCTGGTCGATTTACCCTAAAGGGGACAATAAAAGTACAGCCAGTGTCATGACAGGATACATAGTGCAAAAAGAAATGAGTTTGTTCAAATTCCCTTGCTCCATGTAGGCAAAGTGATTCTGGATAATGTTACAATAGGTTCCCTTTAGCAACTCATTCAGGAGAGAACTTAAAGGAGCTAAAGGAGTGCTATATATCATTTCAAGGTCATTCAGATTTGAAAACTCACCCAGAAAGTTGATCTGATAATAAACTCAGATCTAAAAGATAGTTCGATCATTAAGAATCTGTTTAGCTTTTATATCCTTGGGAGATGAGAAAATTAGGAGAAAAAACACACAAGGCTGTTTCTTCTCTATCTTGTTTAAGCAGTTGTGTCAGACTAAAAATTGTCCAGGAGGGCATGAGAGGCCAGTCCAGCTTTAAAAGAATGACCTCAACTTTAATTAAATCTGTTTCCACTTGCAGTGGGAGCATTTCTAGCCTTAGAAAGAACAATTAGAAGGATTTTACAGTGTAGTCTTTCCAATTGTACAAAATGGAAGTATAGTCAGATTTGAGGACCATAGAATATTTAACGAGCCTGACTGTTAAATCAGAAATATTTTAATGATCGTAAGTAAATGATACTCTAAGGTGCTCATAATTATCTTGTAAGGGAGATGGGCAGCATAAAAAAATAATAAATTAATAAATAGTAAGCAAATAAACTAAAATGAAAAAAGTACACACTGTGTCTATAACATTTATTTGGGCCTTAACTGTAGCAAATTCAGGTTGAATTTTTCAGGAGTTTGGAGCCTAAAAAAACAGTGTCTAAATATTTACAGCTCTGCAATGTGTTCAATTTCACTTTCCAAAACTGTTTTCAGCAAAACACAATAACTTTGTGCTGTTAAAGTTAATACCCAAATGACCTTAGTTAAATAATAGACTAAAATCCAAAGAGTTTTTCATTGAACAGGTTCATTAACAATGATATTGCTCCTAGTCTTCTAAATATATTAGAGGTAGGATGGGGATGGGATGGACACATGTATTATTCAAATATTACCAATGAATTTATGGAGTAGTTAAACATAAGTGGGAAATAAGAAAACACCCCTGCTTTATGTGTCTCTGTGTTAAAAAAACAAATCAGAGAACAATCATTGTAGGCTGCACCTTACCATAAGAGGGGTACTATCATGTAGCGAGGCTGTGTACAGAATTCATATTCAAACACAATAAAGTATTTTGGAATGCCAATGGTTCTATGAAATAGACCTGTGCACTGCCCCAATTTCAGTGAAATCTTAGCACCATCTAAGCAGATCTTAATGTGCTAAGGAGTTTACATTGGCAAAACCCAGGAGCCATGCCTTTTTCTGCCCAAGACTTGCCCTCTAACCACCTGTGGAACAACATCTCTCCACCTCCACCCCCCAAAGTGACATTGGTTTCATCTCTGCTGAACTTCTAGAAGTCTCTCAAAACCCAGTTGTGTCAACCAGGACTGAGGAGGTTACAAGGGAGTAGGATGAGGTGGTTCCGTTGTTTCTAATATCTAATGCTCTCTGCTAGTCTTTAACAATTTTTTTGGTATTTGTTGAATTTTTTTGAATTGATTTTATGGTTTGATTATCAGAGTCAAATTGTTTGAGAAGGACAACTACATGAATATAGTAAAGAAATAGATAAGTAAACTAATAAGCAAGCCTGTGCAGTCTTGAAGTCCAAAAAATTGAACTGACATTAACAATGGCTAAGAAGTAGTACATTTTCCTTGGTCATTGCTAGAAAGTAAACAGGATATGGGAACTTTATCTCCCTCACACAACAGTGTACTAGGTGAGGCTCTCTAGACAAGATGGCGGCAGTGAGAATTACGATATCATGGGCAAAGGTTCCATCTGCATTAGCTTTAGGAAGAGATCTCAGCAATAACTATGTCAGCACCTGAACATAACTGGGTAAATAAAAGACTGCTTTGTAATACAAAGGAAGAGAATATCTGTGTGGGAGCGGGGGAAATCTCTTTAACTGACTTTCTTGTTGCTGAGAAATCAGATTAAAAAGCATACTGGCAAGTTTCAAACATAACATGATTGTCATAAGGTTGCTGTCAGGCTGGTTAACCCCACTAAACAGACAATCAGATTATATGAATTATATTTAGACAAAATAATACCATTCAGACCTGTCCTGCTAAGGAGAGTTAAGTTCAGACATATTAAACAAAAAAAATACCCCATTTATTTAACAGTAGAGCTAAATATAACCAGCATAATTAATTAGGTCTTTAGTTTGCTATAGATGTAATGGAGCCAAGCAGTCTACCTTAGACAGACAGTGATAAAAGATCGAAAATAAAGCAGTATTCTTTATTCAGGATGGAACCTCGATCCCCACAATGGATGAATGGCTGCAAAAATTGATGGAGTTAGCAGAGATGGCTAGGGCCTTTTCTGTGGGAGCGCCCGCCCTATGGAATCAGCTTCCTGCGGATCTTCATTTGGCCCCGGATCTCCGCTCCTTTCGCCGAGACCTGAAGATCTGGCTGTTTCAGCAAGCCGGCCTGGATTGACCATGGGGGGGCGGGTGATTTTATATTATTAGTATAACTGTAATTTTAATTGTTTTTAACGCAGTTTTGTAATTTACACTTGTCTTGTTTAATATCTTTTTATTGTATATATGGGTCTTTTTATCTGTTCGCCGCCCTGAGTCCTCTGGGAGAAGGGCAGCATACAAGTCTAATAAAATAATAAAATAATAATAATAAATTGACTGTTTTGTTCAAAGAAAAAAAATACAAATACTTTTATTTCTATTTGGAAATCACTTCTGGATTTTGTGATTGAGGTGGGGAAAAATGAAACTTTGATTTTTGGGTTTTGCCGATTAGATAGATTTGTTGTTATAGAAGTGGCTAGTTTATACTATTATGTAAAAGTAAAAAAAGTTGAGGTTTAATGTTAATGTCTTATTCTACTGCAGAAGTCAATGTCTTTTTTTCTTTTTCCCCTTTTCTTTCCCTCACTTTTTCCCTTCCCTATTTTCCCTACTATTTACTTTTGTATTATCTTTGTATGCTATATTATAAACTACTAGAAACTTTTTTTTTAAAAAAAAGGATGAGATACTCCCCACTCTCACACACAACCAGACCAGTGGTGGGATTCATTTTTTTTTACTACCGGTTCTGTGGGTGTGGCTTGGAGGGCATGGCAGGGGAAGGATACTGTAAAATCTCCCATCAGAGGTGGTATTTGCTGGTTCTCAAACACTCAAAATTACCGCTACCAGTTCTCCAGAACTGGTCAGAACCTGCTGAATACCACCTCTAAACCAGACATTACAGACTCAGATACTAAGAAGATAACCTTTAATACATTTTTCTAGCAAAGGTTTTATATACAAGATTCAGAATATATGAAGCAAAGCTATTATCTTTGATTCCTAGAGTTTATGATGTTTGATTATACAGGAGGGATATAAAATCTGAAAATTAAATGTATGAAAGGTTTATCTTTTTCCTATGGTCTACTTTTCCTTCCTTCCTTCCTTCCTTCCTTCCTTCCTTCCTTCCTTCCTTCCTTCCTTCCTTCCTTCCTTTAGTTTTTGTGTCATTCATGTCCCATATAAAATCCTCTGGGCAGCTAACAGATTATGTAAAGGTAAAGGTTCCCCTCGCACATATGTGCTAGATGTTTCTAGCTCTAGGGGAAGTGCTCATCTGTGTTACAAAGCTTAAGAGCCAGCACTGTCGAAGATGTCTCCATGGTCATGTGGCCAGTATGACTAAATGCCAAAGATGCATGGAACGCTGTTATCTTCCCACCAAAGTGATCCCTATTTTTCTACTTGCAGTTTTACATGCTTTCATACTGCTAGGTTGGCAGAAGCTGGGATAAGTAATGGGAGCTCACTCCATTACGCAGTGCTAGGGATTTGAACTGCCAAACTGCTGACCTTTCTGATCAACAAGCTCAGCATCTTAGCCACTGAGCCACTGCATCCCCTTGAGAGGAGAGGTCTAGACAGAGATATGAGATATGAGAGGAGAGCCTTCTTCAATTTTATTTGGTTGTTACCTTTGATGGGCAACTATTTCCTATGTCTCTTGGGTCTAATCTGACTCATTTGATCTTTTATCTTGTCTCCAAAATGGTGTACTACATATCAAACATTGGTGGACAACCTTTCTCTCATGGCCCTCACTATGTTCTTCTCCTTTGCAAATAGCTGCCAAAACTTTCTTCTGGTACAGATAAAGATAACATTTCTAGCTCCGCTGATGTTAGAATTTACACACACACACCCCAAAAAAAGAATATGGAAAAACCTTTGATTTGTCACCACTTCCTTTCCAGACCTCTGAAGCCTCAGAATAAACATATAATCCCAACACTTAGATTAGCACCTCACTGGTTCCATCAAAAACCCCTCAAGATAAGGGAAGACACCAGACTTGCTCAAAATAATCCACACCTAGTGAAGATCATCCTACCCCAGGTGCAAGGGATTCAAACCACCCAGCTGCTGACCTTTCTGATCGACAAGCTCAGCATCTTAGCCACTGAGTCACTGCAGTCCCCTAGCTAACAGATTGCAAATAGACAAATAATGAAAATATTAAAACTAAGCAAATTAAAAATTTAAAACTATTTTAAAAACCAGGACTAAGAGAATGATGGCATGGAAATGAGATCTCACCATGTCAATCAATTCCAGCAGTGAGCCCCAAGCTAATCCGAAAAGCCAAGTTTGAATAAGAGTAAAAAGGTGGGAGCAGTTCTCACCTTTGGAGGTAGGGTATTCCAGAGAGATGGGGCCACAGCAGAAAAGGCTTTTCTCCTTGACCCCACCTGTCTCAATTCCTTAGCAGGTGGGATCTCAAGCAAGCCTCTTCTGCTGACATGAGGGAGGCAGGCTAGTTCTATTGGAGATGGCTCCTCAGATACCTGGCTATCTGAGCCAAAAATATAATTTTGCTCAATGACTTTAACCAATGTGCCTGCTTGCCAAACACCACAAAGCATCTTTCACTTCTCTCAAAAGTTGACATTTTTTGGACACAGGCTTCAACCTCATGTTTTAGTAAGCAAATTTTTGCTTAGTTCTTCCAATCGTTCAAAAAAGGCAACCACAATTGATGTAATTAAATAAGTAGTTTTTTGCTATGCGTTTAGCTAAATTCTCATTTTGTAAGTTCTTCCTGTTTGTTACTTGGAAGTCATGCTCTCCAAGAAAACTTTTTTAAAGAAGAATTTGGGAGGTATTCAACTGTATCCCTTGAAGCAGTTGGCAAGACTGTGGTAGCAGAAGGCAACCTGTCCCATTGTGCTAATTCCACCATCATAAAAGAGCTGTATAGGATAATCCTTTCCCAGCTTTAATTCCTGTACTGACTTGGAATTCAGGACATCATTTTTATTTTGGAAAAATGCTTACCATTTTCTTACCAAATAGACAGCCAGTTTAGTCTAGTGGCTAAGGCACCTGCCTAGAAACCTATGAGTTCTAATTTCTGCTTGAGGCACCTACAACTTACCTAGAGTGCATATTGCTCTAAGAAGATGACCACCTGGAAGGAATCTAGACGATGACTCCCTTATAGTAATTTAGTCAAGGAATTTGTAGAGTTCATGAGACAAATACACTCTGAAATTATTTCAGAATACACACACACACACATATTCTATTAAAAGAGACTCCTATTAACTCCTGCACTTGTGGGGAAATGCTTGGAAAAAGAAGCAAAAAATATTTTCTTACCACAGAAAAGCAATGAATCATGTTGCTTTGGTGGCTTTGCAGAAATCAAACATCATGTGTTCCTGTTAGGATGTTCCTTGTTTCTGTCCATTGTCATCATTGTCATTGATTTTGGGCCATTCACTGTCTCTCAGCCCTAGGAAAAAGGCAGTATGAAACTACTTCCCAAAATGTTGCCTAGAAGATTGCATGCCATCCATGTAGTCATGAGAAGTGAAGATGGGCTCAAAGGCACAAAAAAAAATGTTCCACATATTAAAATAAAACAAGTGAAGTGATAAAAAGGGGCCCTTGTGAATTAATCAAACAATGAAACAATAACTAGCTCCAAACAACAGAAAATAACAAGAGAAAATGCAAGCAAATGAGAAGACTGTTCATCACACATTTAAGTCGGTGTTCTTTGTATGATTGAAAAACATGAGAGGAGCAGACTTTTAAAACAGGTGTGGAGAATAATGGGAGTGTAAGCACAAGAAAAAGAAAAGAAAGTCACATAATATACATTATAAGGAAATTGACTTGTATGATGTTGATATAGAACATCCTCAATGGTGTCATAAAGCAATAGACCTTTTATATTGTGCAGTTAAGAAAATCAGTGTTCCTAATTATCAGTTTTATTTTAATCACCTTAAGCTTCAGTACAAAGTGTGTTATTCATTCAGTTCTTTTTATTGTCTGATTTGTATGGTTATTTGTAATTAACCTTTTTTATTTTATTTTCAGAAGCCTTTGTCTGTTTACACAGTGAATCCCTTTTGATTATAATTATGCTTTAGATATAAGCTGATTATTTTCTTGTTGGTTGGTAGAATAATTGCCAACACCTTTAACAAAGCACCTTAATCAAAATCTAAATTGTATTCCAAAAGAAGTATCAGAGATTTGAGTGAGACATAAGCCCTAATCCTTTTGTGGAAGCATTCTATTGGACACAGGGGAAAAACATTGGCAAAAAAATGAAGAATGTTTGGATCTGAATTATCTTTCGGAAGTGTGATGGCTGACTTTTATTTTGTTACACATAAGATTCTCCTGCCAACTCATGATGTGGTTTGGCTGAAGTCAGGATCTCTCAGCAGCTTTTCTTTTTGTAATTTCTTGGCAGAATCCCATAGGAAAAAGGCTCCATCAGAATGGTACATCTTTACATCATTCTCAGAGGGATTCTTCTTTGGGTCAATGTCTCCAAAGACTTGTCATAGTGTCTTTCTCATGTGGCATAAATGGATCTAATGTAAACAGTTTTAAATATAATCATCCACAAAATTATTCAATTTGTAAATATATATATATATATACTCCCATTCCAAACTTCAAAAACAACAGGTTGCTCTTATCCTTTGTCAGAGTATATTCATGAACTGGAATAAAGCATGGTAACAAGTTCAGCCAATGAATAGGCATAGCAACTAAGTCAGCCAATAAGGACTGTTTGGAAACTGAAACTAAAGTAACCTAGGTGTGGCTGTATATTAAGCTCTGCGGCTATGTTAAGTTCTGAGTCTGTCTATTGGAAATGAAACTGCTTCTCTCCTCTGCTGTGTGTCTGCTTGCCTGCTGAACTAAAGTGAAACTGATGTCTGTTTCTGAGCTCTTGAGTTGCTGTTCTGCTCTGAACCTGTAACATATCTGCTTCTGTTTGAGTTTGCTCCAGGTTGGAGAAATCTACAACTGGTATTGTAAAATTTACTTTACATGTTTATAAAGAAGTTAAATGAAGCCTCAGCCATCTGTGTTTACTTTTCCGGTGCTGAATTTATGCTGCAATACTCTGAACATCCTTAACTCCATGATATGTTGTTTTGTGTTTCTCTGCCTGGTATTCAGATGTTGCTACACTATTCATGATAAGGTATTCTTGTATCTTCTTCTTTGTCCTCTTCCCGCTCTTCCCCTTTTCTTTCCCTCCCCTTCATCTCCTCCTCCTCCTTCTCATTCCTCTCATTCTCATTCTACATCATATCTTGATGAGTACTTCTGTTCAGAAATGATTTTTGGGAAGTGTGTGTTTGTGTGTGTGTGTGTATCTGTGTGTGTGTGTGTTACATGTGCCTAAGAAGACAGATGGGTTTTTGCACAAATATAAAGTATATTTTTCAAGGTTGTGTTATCCATAGTTATTGGTCTGGAACAGAATCTCTAGCTTTGGCATTAATAATAAACTGAAACACAGCAGTAGGTTTAAAAGGGTAGTGATAAAGACTACATCTATCTGTTCCATCTACAGATTATTCACTTAGAGCTGGGTGAAAGGAAATTTGTCCTCCATGAATTAAGATCTGGAAAAAGAAGCTTTCAGAGGAACTAATGTATAAAGTGCATTTTCAGTAGGTGCATCTCTCAAAGGTTGTCAACATTTGCAACGGTATACATCTTGAACTTTGTTAAGTAAGTGTCCTAGCTTCATGAATGGTAGTGCTTATCTAGTTTAACTTCATAATAAATCTGTCAGGCTTATCTCAAACTTATACATTCAATATAAATTTCATATACACACAAGCAGCCTCACTGGACAGACAGCATCCAAAGTAGCAACCAAAGAGAGATAGAAAAATCAACAACAAACTAAATTAAGTCCCAAAGAAATAGTTTGGCAATTAAGAATTCTAAGACAGAAATCCAAGGACACTTTCATGGATTGATTTCATTCCAGCAACATTACCAAGTACAAATTTACTTTGGTAAATACCAACAGCTTCTAAACTCAGCTGGAAAAGGCACAGCTGGAAAAAAATGCAGAAGTACTCACAATGGAGGAGTGAATTGTGAAGCTGGCAGAACTTGCAGAGATGGAAAAATTGACCTGTTTGGATTGAGACAAAACAATAAGAGTTTGTATAAAAGTCTATAAACTTTTTATGGATTGTTTGCTGAAAATTGATAAAAATGAACTAGTGATTCCTGGGTTTGCTGATTAAAAGGGATTGAATATGGGAGGAAGGGAATCTATACTGTACTGTAGTTCTAAATGAAGAGAAACGATAAAAGTCTGTAACTGCTGTAAAAACAGTTTAGAAACTACTCCTCCTCCTCCTCCTTCTGCCCTCGGTCTCTGTTTCTTCTGCTTTTCTGTTATACATTTATTCTTATTTATTGTTTCTATTATGTAAAAAAATTCTGTAAAAGTTATACACAGAGACATACATGCACAATTCCATTCTCAACCTAGTGGTATCTGTCTTCCACCATCTTGGGTCCTGTACCAGAGGCCTGGCAATTTGAAGGTTCTGTGCAGGATCTTAGCTGTTCCTAGCACTGTACTCTTCTGAACCGAGAGCTCTGATGTTGTTCCTGTGATCTATTGGAGCCATTCTCCCAGCTTATAAATCACAACACTCAGCACCTATACTTTTCACATCTTCTCCAGTTGCTCCTTCAGGTGCTGGTATTTCTCCAGATAGCACCTGGATCGCATAGTGGTTAGAATGCCATCTTTCATGTGTAAAACTATGTGTAAGACCAGAATTCCAATTCCTGATGGTACCTATCTTACCTTTAAGGGTCCTCGGGCAAAGACCCCTTAACACTTCACCTGCCTACCTCAAATATGAAAGTGACATAAACCAAGAGAGTTGTGCTGGTTCAGACATCGCCCAGATTAACAAGGTCCATGTCAGATGTTGAGGAGCCAGGACAATCTGGTAAGTAAGCTACTAGAACAGGTCATATTAGATTGCAAAAAAGATTGTAAAGTTGTTATGTGGTCTTCACACTGGGTTGGAGAACATCCTTAACTTGAAGGCAGACTGAAGTCCTCAAATACCATAAATCTGGGGAAATCTGCCACCAACCAGTCATATTACTGTTATGATAAGATAAAATATAACTCAGACAGGGAAACCAATGTGCAGCATAGATGCTGGTATTAAAACAGCAAACTCATCTGGTCCTTTAAGCCCAGCTTGATAAACTGGCTCTTCTATCCAGCTATTTGGATCTGTAGTTCCTGGAAGCCACCAGAGTTTCTCAGAAAATAAAAGCCATTCAACCACCTTCTGGGAATCATTTTCTTTTTCATGATGTATAGAATATGAATGTTCTTGTGCAGGAAATATAAAAATATGAGGAAAGATGACACAAAGAAGAAAAGAAACATGCAATCTTGCATTATAGGAAATGTTTATCTCCTTTTGCCTTGCATCACCACTATGGGTGCAACTCCTGAATGGTTTTCCTACAAATTATATGCCTTTCATTGGAAATGTTAACAGATGTTGACATCTGTCTGACTTGATCTGGGCTTGGAAGCTAATCTAGGTCAGGCCTTATTAAAGCCTGGGTGGGAAACCTGCAGAAAAGGCCAGGAGTATGTTAGATTGTAAAAAAAATATCAGAAGCGGCAACGGAATACCATGTCTGCATTATTGATAAAGACAGGGATACACACATAGGGAGAGAGAGGGAGAGAAAGGGAGAGAAGGAAGGAGAGAGAAATGATTCAATTAAAATCCTACAGGACATAAGAAAGTATTGCCCTTCCTTACAAATATTTTCCAAAATGTTAAGTTTGCATGAAGAGTCAGACGCGAGGAATTCCAGCAAAAGACTTTATTAATGACAACAGCTCGAATGGACCCGCCCGGTAAGGCTACGGCTGCTTTATAGCCGCAGCCGTAGCTGCTAGCCAATGGGAGTGCAGGGTTTCTTCCGCACTATTTAAACCAATACCATTTGACATTTTACAAGACCAATTCAAATAAACCAATAACATTTAAACCTACATACATAACACCCCTCCCACTAGGTTCAGTCCATACCAAACCCCAACCTATCTAATGTATTCCTTTAAATAGGTGGGGCTCTTACGTACGTTGAGACCTTCGTGGTTCAGAATCTTTATTGTTCTCACCCAGTGAGAGGGAAATGTGTCTGCTGACATTTCCCTGTTAGGACTTCCTGTGAAAGAAGACCCTGTTAGACTGTTAGAATCTGGTCTCTCCTCCCAACCCATCTCCATTCCAATGTCAACACCCAAGTCTGGTAGTGATGTACAATCTTCCACTTCTAAGGATGGATCTAGGCATTGTGACAGGGTTCGGGATGGTTCCTGTCGAATGACTCTACTTCTAAGGATGGATCTTGGCATTGTGACAGGGTTCGGGATGGTTCCTGTGAATGGCTCGTTACACAAAGGGTTGATTCCTGTTTGCTGATATTCCTCCTGTTCCTCCCCTTCCCCCTAGAAGAGACATCAGGTGAGGGACCTAGAGAGAGACAGGGCATGTTCCTGAGTGAACCGGGATCTAAGTTGGTCAATGTGCCTGCTCCAGAGGAGGCCATCCTCTGTTTGAACCCTGTAAGAAAGAGGGCCAGTGATGTGAGTTATTTCAGCAGGAATCCACAAAGGTTCACCTGTAAGGTTCCTAGCATAGACAGAATCTCCCACACTAAAAGAACGAACTTTGGAAGTGGAATCCAGTGGTGTATTGGGTGCATAAGTGGGATGAAGTCGGTCAAGGGAAGACCTAAGTTTCCTGCCCATTAACAACTCTGCTGGGGACAAGTTAGTTGATGGGCTAGGAGTGATGTGCTGAACACTAAGAAGCTTTTCAAGCTTCTCAGTGATGTCCCCAGGACCCAGCTGCTGAAGCTTTTCTTTGGTAAAGCGTGCACCACGTTCAGCCCGGCCGTTGGCGGGTGCCCAGGGGCTGTAAGGGCATGTCTGATGCCCTGTTGAGCTAGAAAGGATTCAAAAATGTTAGACGTGAATTGAGGGCCATTGTCAGAGACAAGGACATCTGGTAACCCATGGGTTACAAAGAGCTTTTGAGCTGCTTGATAACAGCCTCAGTAGTAGTAGAAGTCATGAGAATAACCTCTAGCCATTTGGAGTATGCATCTACAATTACTAGAAACGTGCCCTCTTGTAGGGCCTGCAAAATCAATGTGGATTCTAGACCATGGGCCCCTAGGACATTCCCATTCCTGTGTGGGGGCGTGAGGTGGGGCAGGCCTGACTACCTGGCAATTGGGACAAGAGGCAACCCAGTTTTCAACCATTTTGTCAATACCTGGCCACCATACATAACTCCTGGCCAAACCTTTCATCCTTACAATCCCAGGATGACCCTCATGTAACATTTCCAAAACCTCCCTTTGCAGTTTTGCAGGAATAACCACCCTGTTACCCCACAAAATACATCCTCTTAATACAGATAATTCAGTTTGCCTGGATTTGAAAGGTTGGGCAAAGTGAGGTAGATCTTGAAGAGGCCAACCTTTTTAATCCAGCCCATAATAGGTGCCAACACAGCATCTTTGGCAGATTCTCTGGCAATCTCAGCAGCATGGACTGGAAGCTTAGCAACGGTCTCCAGGAAAAGGTGTGAGTCTCAAGTTCACAGTCCTCCTGTGGCAAGGTAGTGGGCAACGACTCAGTGCATCAGCATGTCCAATGTCCTTGCCAGGCCTGTGAATCAGTTTGTAGGAGTAGGCTGCAAGAAATTCAGTCCACCTCAGCATTCTTGGTGACAGGATAATAGGTGTAGGTTTGTCTCCTGCCACGATGCCAAGCAAAGGTTTGTGATCTGTAACAATGGTGAATGACCTGCCATACAGATATTCATGAAATTTCTTAACAGCTGCAACAACTGCTAAAGCCTCCTTGTCCAATTGGCTGTAGTTCCTCTCTGCTTTGGACAGCTCAGCAGAGTAGAATGCAATTGGGGCTTCCGGCCATTGGGAAGCCTGTGGCTCAAACCCCTCCCACTCCAAAAGGGGATGCATCACAAGTCAGAACAACAGGTAAATTCTCAGAGAATTGAATCAACACAGCATCAGACGTGATTAGTCTCTTAATACTGTTAAATGCTGACTGTTCCTTCCGCCCCAGATCCAAGCAGCCTTCTTATCAAGTAAACGATGTAAGGGTTCAGCAATAGATGCTTTGTGAGGTAGAAACATGTGATAAAAGTTAATAAGGCCAAGGAAGGCTTGCAGATCTGACTTGCAACGAGGTTTAGGGGCTTCCTTGATCGCTTTAACCTTGGCATCAGTGGGGTGGATGCCCTGTTTATCAATCATGTACCCCAGGAATTCAACTCTGTCTGTTTTGAGAGTGCATTTATCTTCCTTGACTTTCAAACCTGCTTTTCTGAATCTGGTAAGGACTTCTCTGAGTCTCTCTTGAAGCTGAGTGTCATTCTCAGCAGAGATTAACACATCATCAAAATAAGGCACTACCCTGGCAGTCCTTGCAACATTCTTTCCATAAGACTTTGAAAATGCCAGGTGCCACGCTTACTCCAAATTGTAGTCTTTACATTTGAAGGCACCTCTATGAGTCACAATTGTTTGTGCCTCTGCAGTGGCATCATCAACTGTTAATTGTTGATATGCCTGAGCTAAGTCCAGTTTAGCAAATACTGTACCCCTTGCCAAGGGAATGGAGCAGATGATGCACAACAGGTACAGGGTATGCTCCTGCTGCAGCGCATGGTTAGTGTCCCCTTGTAGTCACCACAGATTCTCACTGACCCATCAGCCTTGACTGGTGTGACTATGGGTGTTTCCATCTGGAGTGGTCAGTAGGTTCCAAAACCCCTTGGGCGATGAGTTTATCTAATTGTGCATCAATTTTTCCTTTAAAGCAAATGGAACCCTCCTGGGCTTTAAACGAATTGGGGGCACCTTGGGGTCTAAACTGAAAGCAATAGGGGTCCCCATATACTTGCCCAGTCCTTCGCTGAAGACCTCTGGAAACTCAGACTTCAAGGACTCTTCCCAGTCAGAACTGCTCACGTGATGGATGCCAGTCACCTCGATGCCAAGTGGCTTGAACCACCCCCAGCAAACTTGGGCGATCCTTGTCCACGATGGTCAGTGGCAAACGTTTGGTGTGGCCTTTAAACTGCGTTGAATTCCCTCGCTCCAACTACTGGAATCTTGTTCCCTTGGTAGTCTTTGAGGTCAGTGCTTGCTTCTGGAAATGTTTTTCTGAATTCTTGGAAAGAGTCTGTGTATAGTGTCCCATGACACCATAGATAAATAAGAGCCTGAGTCCACTTCCATGTGGCACGGTCTCCCTTCAATAAACACCTTCACATGTACTTTTCTGCTATTTAAATGTGAAGAATGACCAATGGATATTGTTTGGTGAGTTTCACTCTGCCATTTGCTTTTGAATTTCGCCCCATTTTCCATTAAATTGTTGGGCTTAAAATCTTCCTCAGGAAGTTTCTTCCTGAATGGTGGAGTTCTGGATGATTTGCAGACTCTGGCTATATGACCCGTTTCTCACAGCGTAGGCAAATGGAGTCAAAAACTTATTCAGTCAGTGCGGGGTGGCCCCCATCTCTCTGCAAACGAATCCTTGCCTGTTTTTTCAGAGTCTTTTCTTTTCTTCTCCATTCTGAGCTTAAAATCCCCTCTTCTTCCTCACTGCTATCCGAATCAGAGTCTATTTGTTTGCAATGAGTTGTTGAGGATTTTTCCCCATCAGAATGGCTTGAGGCCTGGCTCGAGGCCTTGTTAATCTTTTCATGGCCGCAGCTGAGGACTTGGTGGCTTCTGCTGAAACAGCCTCTTCAATAGCCTCTTTAAGCGTGATTTTTGGTTTCATTAACAGTTTGCTTTGTAAGATCTTATCTTTAAGGCCCAAAACAAACCGATCACGCATGGCCTCTTCTACGCTGGTAAAGTCACAAGCACCCCAATGTCCCTTAAACTTGCCACGGTCATTAACACTCGCTATCCTTGATCCCGACGGTAAAATTCGTGTTCTTAATGAGGCACGATACTTGTGGAATGGGCTCTTAAAAGTCTTTCTAATTCGGCCATTCTATTACCTTCAATTCTGCTGCTCCCGCCAGCGCCATTTTGAAAACTGCCGGACCGCAGTGTGTGAAAAGACCGCCCTCTTCCGTCTCGGGATGCCGGCGAGATCGTTCCCTTCCAGGAACATGTGGAACCGGTCTGCATACGATTCCCAGTCTTCGTCGCCGGATCGAACGGTGCTGGGGTGTTCAGCGCAGCCATCTCGCTCAGTTGCTTGTTCGTCGTCTTCTCTTCAGAGAAATCCCATCCTCGTCGCCAGTGTTAAGTTTGCATGAAGAGTCAGACGCGAGGAATTCCAGCAAAAGACTTTATTAATGACAACAGCTCGAATGGACCCGTCCGGGTAAGGCTACGGCTGCTTCTTATAGCCGGCAGCCGTAGCTGCTAGCCAATGGGAGTGCAGGGTTTCTTCCCGCACTATTTAAACCAATACCATTTGACATTTTACAAGACCAATTCAAATAAACCAATAACATTTAAACCTACATACATAACACAAAACATTACATTTTAGTAGTGTTTCAAAACTACCTTGGTGGTACCTCCCTGGTAATTAAAAATATTTATTAGTTATCAGTCACACAAATAAAAGAGGATTTCTGTAGACTTAAATCATTTGTCTGCACAAGTACCTCCATTTTATTTCAGATTGTCTGTAGGCAACAACTGGAGATAACTTTAATTCTGTTCTATTAGTTTAGACCCCACGCTGCTTACCTCTTACCATACATTTCCTGTAAGCTAAGAGGCTGTCGAAGTATCTCATTATTATTTATTCCATGGAAAGGGTTTCCTCTCCATAACATAATTTATTGCGGGTCTGATGTTATTCTGGCCAGGTTTATGCAGCTGTAAGATAGGATTCAATTTCCTGTTTATCCAGTACAGCATGCAATATATAAGATTTCGGTTTGTGTCAATGGATCTTAAAAAGCAATCTCTTTGATTTGGTTTTCATGCAATGTATTTGGGGCTTGTATATTCCTCTAAGTGGTGTCATTGTTGATA
The DNA here is from genome assembly GCA_009733165.1 of Naja naja. NCBI lineage: Eukaryota > Metazoa > Chordata > Lepidosauria > Squamata > Elapidae > Naja > Naja naja. The sequence continues at coordinate 34,662,852 of CM019153.1, forward strand.
CGTGTGACAAATTGTACTATTGGCAGTCTATCTTCCTCCCCTTAAGAAGATACTTTTCTGGATTGAAGGAAGAAAACTATTTGCTGAGTACTTTGATTGTTAACATTTCATTTCCTTGACACTATGGCTGTTCCCTGTTTGCCTATTTCTCTTCTGAAATAGTTCACGTAATATTTTTTGTCCACGAGAGAGAGAGACATATTTGTAACAAAGTAATTCATTTCTTAAACCCAGTAAAGAGCTAAAATATGTTTGCTCGTACCAGTCATCTTCAGCTCAATTGGGAGCGGAATTTCCACTGTAAGTCATTGCAGTTGTAAGTCAAGTTGCACCTGATTTTACTATTGTTTTTATGACATCATTAAGAAAATCACTGTGCTTTTTAAGTGAATCACATACTGATTAATCAAATTCAGTTTCCTCAATGGGTGTTTTTGCTATATTTTTAAACTTGAAATCAGCAAAATCAGTAAAAATGTCTCAAATCATGATCTCATGACCGCAGGACACTGCAAATGGTTGTAAATGTGCACTAGTTGCCAAGTACCTGGATTGTAACCATGAGAATGGTGTGATAGTCATAAATGCAAGTGAGGTTGTAAGTCATTTTAATTCCTAAGGCCATCATAACTTTGAATCATTGTGATGACCCAGGACAAAGCACAAAGGTCACCCAGACAGCTGTGAATTCAAACTCCCCTTTAATGCTTCAAATGTTCTCTCAAACGCTCCCTCATTCTTAGCAGGTCCCACAGAAAAGTGTGCTCACACACACACGGCAGCCTCTGGCTTCAGCCATTCCAGCAAAACAAACTAAGAGGGAAAGGGGTCCACGAACCAAGGAACAAACAATGAATCCACAAACAATGAGTCCACAAAGTCAGGAACAAGGTTCTGAGTCCACAAAGTCAGGAAGAAATCACTGAGTCCACAAGTAAGGAAGAAGCAAGCTGTCCTGCAAATTTCAACTGTCTGTACCGGCACACCAAACTCTACCAATTCAGCATTTGCTCCCAACAAATGCCCCTTCCCACAGTGTCTCCTTAAATCTCAGTCCTCAGGTGTGCCTTGTGAAGAGGGGCAGGGTGCTCTCCTCCTGAGTCGTTGGGTTGGCCTGCGCTGTTCCTATCTCCTTTCCACCCTCCATGCTTGGGGATCAGGAGCGGGAAGTCCTTGCTCATCGCCTGAGCTCTGTCACTCTTCATGTCCACTGCTTGCCCTCTCTTGGACATCCTGCCCCATTCCTCCCTGCTAACAAGCCTTCCCAATCCTGAAGGGCCCTGGGCTGACTCAGCCTGTTCCTCCCCACATTTCTCTAAAGCCAACTAAGCCTCCCCCTCAATCTCCATTGGCTCCAGCTCCGGTCTTCCTCCAAAGATTCAGGCTCCAATGGGAGCATGACACATTGTTAAATGAATGTTGTAAGTCAATGACTACATGCAAAATTGATTTTTATGCATGACAATCAGCAGCATGCACAGAAGCACATACACACCATTTACATTTAACAATTACATTACATTAGTACCAATTAATTACATTAATTAATTAATTACATTAGCACCGATACAAAAATGTATGCCACCAGGTAAAGACTGAATGCACCAATTATCACATTAAACAAGAGGAAAACCTTCTACACACCAATTCCACCCGCGCTTTCTACAATTTTGTAAACAACAAACTAAAAGACTCAAGATCCATCCCACCCCTGAAAGGACCTAATGGTACAGACTGCAATGATGACACCATTAAAGCCAACCTCTTTAACACATTCTTTGGCTCAGTATTTGTAAACAGCAATGGATCATGCCCAGTATTTCCTAGTCGAACCACTGACAACTACAATGATCTAATACATATCGATTTTACAGAAGACAATGTTGAAAAAGCACTACACAATCTAAAACCATCTCTATCTACTGGACCGGATGGAATATGTGCCTACTTCTTAAAAAAGCTATCCCGCTGCCATAGCCGAACCTCTAAGCATAATCTTTGAAAAATCTTTCAGGATCAGCTCCTTGTCAAACCTATGGTCACAAGCCACGGTCATCCCCATCTTCAAAAAGGGAGACCCCAGTCTAGTTGAAAATTACAGACCAACCTCTTTATGCTGCATCACCTGTAAAGTCATGGAATCAATTATTAATCAATCCATTATCCTCCATTTAGAGACAAACAACCTACTCTCTAACAAAAAATATGGTTTCAGAAAAAAAACTATCCTGTAATCTGCAACTGTTACACTGCAAAAACATACGGACTACACAACTCGATCAGAGCAAAGCAATAGACGCAATCTACATAGACTTCTGTAAAGCCTTCGATTCAGTGGTACACGACAAACTACTACTAAAACTAAAATCTTATGGTATCTCTGGACAACTGCATAACTGGATAGAAGCAATCCTGTCAAACAGACGACAAATGGTCAAAATTGGGAGCGATCTATCAAATTCTGTACCTGTCAACAGTGGTGCCCCCAAGGCAGTGTTCTAGGACCAACTCTCTTCATACCCTACATAAATGACCTCTGTGATCATATTAAGAGCAACTGTGTTCTCTTCGCTGATGATGTAAAGCTATTCAACACCACAGACAATACTGCTACCCTTCAAAAAGACCTCGACTATGCATCAGAATGGTCAAACAAATGGCAACTTCAAATCTCAACAAATAAATGCTCTGTCTTACATATTGGCAAAAAAAATCAGAAAATAAAATACAAGCTGAATAGTCAAGACCTTGTTGATGATCCAAACTCCATCAAGGACCTTGGAATACTCATCTCTAATGATCTAAGTGCTAGAGCCCACTGTAACTACATAGCCAAAAAGGCATTAAGAGTTGTTAACCTAATCCTATGTAGCTTTTTCTCTGGTAATATCACACTACTAACTAGGGCATACAAAACATTTGCTAGACCAATACTGAATACAGCTCATCAGTCTGGAACCCACATCACATATCTGATATTAACACAGTTGAGAAAGTCCAGAAATATTTCACAAGAAGAGTTCTCCTCCTCTACTCATTGCAGAATACCTTATGCCACCAGACTTGAAATTCTAGACCTAGAAAACCTAGAACTATGCTGCCTTTGGTCCGATCTAAGTATAGTATATAAAATCATACATTGCAATGTCCTTCCAGTCAATGAATACTTCAGCTTCAACCATAACAATACAAGAGCACACAATAGATACAAACTCAAGGTTAACCGCACCAAACTTGATTGCAGGAAATACGACTTCAGCAACAGAGTGGTCAATGTCTGGAATACTCTACCTGACTCTGTGGTTTCTTCCCCAAACCCCCAAAACTTTAACCTTAGACTGTCTACTATTGACCTCACCCCTTTCCTAAGAGGTCTGTAGGGGGTGCATAAGTGCACAACGTGCCTACCATCCCTGTCCTATTGTTTCTTTTATTTTTCTTATATGTATTCATTTCATGTATTCATAACTATGTTTATCCTTATACTTATTATCTTGTAAGCAATTGACAAAATAAATAAATAAATAAATAAATAAATAAATAAATAAATAAATAAATAAATAAATAAATATATGTTTAACAAACTTTTAACAAACTGTACAGATCGGGTTCTATTGCAGAGACCGTGATTTTGGTTTTTTGATATTGCAAAGTACGTAAATTTAGTTTAAAAAATAAATTACACCCATACGCTCATGTATGAGAATGTGAACATGTTCATGTGAAAATGGAATTCAAAAAATTAGATTTACTGTCAAAGCAAAAGAAATGCTTATTTCTTTTTCATCAAGCAGAGAATTCATTTAGGAATAAACCGATCACAAAGCCATATTTTAATAATAAATTGTTGAAAGACAGAAAACCCAACCTAAGCTAATGAATGTTTTATTCAATATGTTAGAAGTACATTCCCCACAATCAATTTTTCTTGAGGGATGACACAATCTTATTACCTGGTGGTTTGCATTGACATCATTGCTCATATATTTCTGTGCAATTTATTTCAACACAGGAATATGTCTATTGATAAGATGTGTCACCATTTGAGATATCATACAGATCAACCCTGTTCAGATTTCACTGGTGTGCAAGGAGAAAGCCTCAGAAATGAAAGTAACTTAATTTTACCATAATTTGGTCACTAATAAAGGAAAATTAAATCCTGAGTATTAATTGGCTTCACTTTCCAAGATATAGCTTCAGGTCAAAATTGCATCATAATAATTCAAAATTACGAGGGGGATGAGTGATTTATGCCCCATAACTTTTCTGCAGAATGTGATATAGCTGTCAGGGTTCCAAGTAATAACTACATAGAAAGCAGAACAGTGCAGGCAAGTTCCTCAAAAACAATTTTATTGGAGATACCATATCGGCACAAACTGGTGAAAACTGACTCTGAAAGTTCCCATGGTTTTCACCTGATTAAAAACTGAAAGTTCCCCCTTTCCCCATACAATTAGTCACATTGTCCAATCAAGGAGTGGGCTGGTCACATGGTAACCATATTCCTCTCTCTGCAGCCACCTGTTGAAATGTCCTTGGTTTTCACAGGAAACTATTTTGTTTTGACTACAAACCCCCATCTAACTATGCTCCCCCTCCCTATTCCTTTTGCACACTGTGGCAACCCTGAAGCCTCCAAAATGGCCCCAGCCATGTTAGCTTCACAGTTGAGAATAGCAATAGCAATGAAAATGGTGCCACACCAATCATTATAAATTTAACTTTTTATTGATACCAATAACATAACTTTCCATTCATTTATTGATTATTCTTGTAATATTTTCATGGAAAACTGACAAGCTCTAACATCAGATTAAATGACAAGGTTCCATCTTTATTTGGTATCTAAACTGAGCTTTTTGGCTTTTCTCTTGTGAACTACAGTAGGATCATCCCTGGGGAGATCCCAGCAGCAATCGGCAAGCATGGATGGACTCCATTTCCCTTGGTATCTTTTCTTCATGCCTGCGATGTCCTGGTGGAATCTCTCCCCATGCTCATCACTCACTGCCCCACAGTTCAAAAGGAAATAGTCTAAATGTGAGTGTAAAAAGTGAATTTTCAGTGACATGTTTATAAGCTTTATAGGACCTAAGCAAATTTTCCATAAGTTTCTCATAGTCATCTGCATTGCAGTTCTCGAAGTGAAGATAAATTTATACACTTCTATGAGGTACCATTTTCATTGTTCTACTTTACTTTGTTGAGAAGTTACGAGGCATCATGATCCTTAGACACCTCCCTCCCTTGTACAAAAATACGCTCGACTTTGTATAAATCTTTATTGTGAAATAACTCGAAAACTTTAGCTAATTAGCACCTTTATCACCTGTTTTCTAATTCATCTAATCCAAATATGTAAAATTAACTCATTTTATCTCAGAGGTCAATAATTTCCCAAAATTTGTAGATCAGTGTTTTTTTTTACCTGGAATACTCAGGGTAGAAGGTTGGTTACTCCAGATATTTGTGCACCCAGCAGCAAATGTCTCCAGCAGCAAAGCCCAACTGATCTCCAAGAAATTTTTATAATATAAAGCCATGGCTTATGAATGCATTCCTTTGCCAGACATTCACACATTGTGAGTTTTGCCTGCAGTTAGTAACTTTAATAAATAGACATAAACTGTGGAATTGAGCTACAATTTATGGGTCATGCAATATCTGCTCTTTAGTGTTTATGTTTCTTATTGCATTTTTTAAAATTTTTACTTGTGAGCTACCAGAGTGATTGGGTCTCAACAAACATATAAATTTAACAGATAAATAAAACAACAAAGTTTACCTTTAAAAAATAAAATAAAGGAGGATGTGTATATTAAAATATGTACATGAGGAGTTGTGTATGTATGCTGTGTATATGGGAATCATGTAATTTGCACATATACATATACATACATATATATGCATACACACACACACACACACATATATATATACACACACATACATACATACATACATACACACATATATATATACACACATATATATATACACACACACACATATATATATACACATATACACATGTATAAACATACATACACACACATATATTAGCATACATGATGGAAACATATATAATCCATATAATTGTACAACAAATCTAATAATTTGCTAGAGAAAAAAAACATGTTATTATGGAATGCTATGTAGATACCGATTGCCTAATGCAAGCCAGATTTTTGTTGATTCAAAGTTAACCAGACACAGTTATCTTTGACCAGACTTGAGGAGTTATTTTCATTATTTCCTTTACTTTTGTAGCCACGAACCAAAAGAATACAAACACAAAATTTCCAAAATTATGAGTCACAGCAAAATACTGGTAGGTAGGTAGGAGGGAAGTAGAAGCAGAACTATATTGGCAACATGCTGAGCTGCAGTTTGTTCCTCCCTCTGTCCATGACATATTGAAAACTATATCTGGACTGCTTATCAAAATAATTAATAAGCAGAAGCACTAATTAAACAGTTTTCTATACAACTTGGAATTTGTGGCATTAATATACCATCTTTCTTTCCACCTCTCTTTTGCCTAATGAGACAACACCACCTCTTCAATAAAGATTTTTAAAAAATCCTTAAAAGCTGTTGATCCAATTGTTTCTATTATATGTCAGAGAATTTGGCTGCTTCTAGGATGGAATTTTTTTGGCTGATAGAATGGATGATGTGCAGATAATTTTAACACCTAAGCTAGAAGAGGTTAGAACACAGAACATAGAATCACAGTGCTGGAAGGGACATTGGGAGTCTTCTAGTCCAATCTTCTGATCAAGGCAGGAGATCATCTCAGTCAGATGGTTGTCCAGTCTAGTTTTGAAACCTCCAGTCAGGGTGGGCTTCAAATAATTTAACAACCAGTTCTTGCCCGGTCACTGGGTGGGTATGGCCATGGTGGATATGGCCTAGTCAGCCTCCTGCACCACCCTGGGAGTGAAAACAGGCAGTTGGGGGCATTTTTGCCCTCCTGGGTTCCAGGGGCTCTCTGGAGGCTGGAAATGGGCCCTTCCAGCCTTCCAACTTCCAGGATGCCCATTTTTCACCCTCTCTGAGTCTCTGCACAAGCTCTACACTTACCTGCGATCCAAAATTGGCTGCATGGAGACCCCTGGGAGGGGAGAGGCGGGCAGGGCCAGCCAGGGGTGGGATTTGCCGGGTCACCAAACTGGCCATAAAATTAACAACCGGTTTTCCTGAACTGGTGTGAACCAGTAGCAGCCCACCCCTGCCTCCGGTGATGGAGTGCCCACAACTCAAGGTGGCAAGCTATTCCATCGATAATTGTTCTCACTGTCAGAAAATGTCTCCTTATTTCTAGGTTGGATCTCTCTTTAACAGTATTCCACCCATTATTTCTTGTTCCATTATGCCCTCTGGTACTTTGGAGAAAAAGTCAATCCATTCTTCCTGTGATAGCCCAAGTATTGGAACAAGTAATCATGTTCCCACTAATCCTTACCTTCAGTACGGTAGATATACTGTGTTTCCCTGAAAATATAACCCTATCTTATAGTTTTTGCCACCAAAAAAAGGTACCAGGTCTTATTTGGGGGGGGGTATCATCCACTGATATATCTCACTTGCACATGTTGGCCCCAGCCTCCTTTTCACTGCTAGAGACCTTCAGGAACTTTTTCTGTGGCCAGCAAGGCTTCCCTGAAGCCCTCTGTAGTCAATAACAGAGTTCCAGATTGATCCAAAACTCTGCTATTGGCTGCAGCTGCCTTCAAGAAAGCCTTATCATCTGCAGAAAAAATGGGCTGGCAAGGCAGATGTCAGAGTGTGTGAGGCCTGGCTGCAACTGTCCAAAGGTAAGTAGTAGGGAAGCCCCCCACACACCCCATCCCCACCCTACCTTAATGTTTACCCTTGCACCCTGGAGTTGGTGGGGTCTTAATTAGAGCTTATTTTGGGATAGGGATTATATTGGGCACACATGTAAAATCAAGATAGGACTTACTTTCAGGGTCTTATTTTCAGGAAAACATAGTACCTAGCTCCCTCAACTGTTAACCATATGATTTAGCCTCCAAACCCTTTATCATATTTGTTTTTCTTCTCTGCTTTTGTTTCGTTTCTATTTGTTTCTTGCGTACAGCTCCTGGTCATAATACAGTAAATAAATAGAAAGCTTATAAACAATGTCTTTGAAACAACAACTACTACTACAGAAGTCTAAAGGAGAAATAAAGTACAAAATAAGAGAAAATTTTAAAGTGGGGGGAGGGGGAGGTTAAAAAAAAGGCAAAATTTGAAAAGTAACAGGGAAAAATGACTTCAGCTTGAAGTTGAAATGTTTAAAATAAAACTTGATGCAATTCAGGTAAATACTAACAAAGCTTTAGAAATATAGTGTTTAAATTCCATGAGAAATTGACATGAGAACTCAACATTGGAAAGGAGTTGGTAGGCTACCAAAAATACCTGGCTCAGAGTTCATAATTTTAAACTTCCCATGGGCAGAGGATGAGCAATTTCCACTGGCCATTCTGGATAAATATTTTGAAGAATTTTCAGATTAAGGAAAAAAGATATTTTCTCTAATATGCTTCATATAGAATCTTATAAACATTTCAGTTTAATTGTAAACCAATTCCTGTTTTGGTAAGAGTCTTTGCTGAGATTGGTAGGGTAAAATCTTGTAGCTTTCCAAATAAACAACTTTCTTGGACTAGGTTGGAAAACAAACAAACAATATGTCATCCAAATTTGTTAAAAAGTACAAATAATTTAACCATGCTTGCAATATAGCAAGAGAAGCTATAAATATTTACCTTGCAATATTGTTTGTTACTAGGTGGTAAAGTAAATAAATATTGTATTCTTGAAATTGCTGCCAATTATTTCAAAAGAATGACTGAAATCCAGTTTGTGGTTACGAAAAAAAAACAGACCTCAGAATAAACATGTGTTTGTTCAGAGCGTTATTTATGTTTACCTTTTAGATCCAATAGTTCCATACCTGCTTTTTAAGGAAATGTTGAAATAAATTAGATTTTCTAATAGATTTCCTAATTTTCAGGAAAAGAGTGGCAAAGCCACATATGTACAATTACTTTGCCATGCTCCCCTCTTGTTTGGAATCAGAATAAATGTTGTCCTAAATCTTATTACCACCCCCCCCAAAGTGGGTGGAAATGTCTGTGTGTCTTATACAGTGAATGTTGCCGAAGCCCTGCCCACCTGGGGGCCCCCACCTTTCAGCCTCTGCTTCCCAGCAATTTGCCTCCTTGCAGCAAACAGCCTGGTCAGCTTCAGCACAGCCTGATTAGCGGTTGGATCGGCCTCCCGATGATCAGCTGTTTCAGGCTGCAGGGATTACCATTGCCTATTGCCGCCTCTGCGTGCCCTATTTTCAGCCTCCTGGTGCCCCATTTTCCACTCGTTTTGATGCCTGCTGCCCAGAACAGGCGGAAGATGGGGCACACAGAGGCTGAAAATGGGGTGCATGGAGGCAAAAAATGGGATGCGTTGGCTGAAAATGGGGCATGCAGAGGTGGCAATAGGCAATGGCAATCCCTGCAGCCTGAAACAGCTGATCGTCAGGAGGCCGATCCAACTGACAATCAGCTGCTTGTGCTAATCAGGCTGTGCTGAAGCTGACCAGGCTGTTTGCTGTTCCCTGCAAGGAGGCAAATTGCTGTCAGGCAGAGGCAAAGTAGATTTTTTTTTCTTGTTTTCCTCCCCAAAAGCTAGGTGCATCTTATACTTCGGAGCGTCTTATACTGAAAAATATGGTATCTCTCACACCACATCCTCAACACACTTGTGGAAGGAGTCTTGTGCTGTGACGCTGTCGTAAAGTTTTTATATGCAACATTCCAAGGATATGACTGCTTATTCTTTTGGCCAACATTCCAGCCTAGACAATATCATCCATCATGTGAAAAGCCTCTTAGAGATTTTTAATATCTTGGCTGCCATCTAGATTTGTGAAATTTAGATTTGTGTAGCCATAGGATAAGTGTTGTTGAAGAGCTAGACCTTGAGAAAGGGAGTTCACTGCAGTGATTAATTTAGGAGCCATAAACTTCTCCAAGATAATTATATGAAAAGAAGAAGTGAGGAGCCATAGGACATAGGAGTTGCATCCTCTGGGAATTTTCCTCCCCACTAGACAGCAATCAACAACACTTAGATAAATTAGAGTCATGTCTTTATATGCCTAACAACACAAACTTTAACAATCATAAGGAAAGCCCAATACCCCAATGAGTCCTCCATCACACAGCTGCCAACACCATCAATTATACAGGAAGCAATCAACACAGAGATATGGATAAACCAATACTTTATCAGTCAACTATATGATGTACAAACAAGGCATCAAAACATCTTCAAGACCATCCCATCCAAGCAGGAGGTTAGATTGAAATTAAAGTTCTTCACAGCAGATATAAAACTGGCTCAGGTATTTTATTCTCCTTTTCAGGAGTCTCACTAGAGGGCTCTCTTCTCGTTGCCAGATTTTTCTATGTATGGAGAAGTGATTTTTTCCCCTTCTAGGAAGCTAGGTCAGCAGCCTTCTGATGGCTGATTATCTGATAACCATTGATTTTCAAGCTTCCTATTCTCTGACTCCTACTCTTCCTAACACCAATCTGCAGAATTCTAACAACCTGATGATGTCTGAGTAATAAAATCAGAACTTGTCAAGGCCTGTTCCTCCACTTCAAAATCTGAATCAGATATAGCCTATAATAGTAAGACAGAAGGATATACAATTCCAACCAAGAAACAAATTTCAATTCTCAAAAACTCCTGCAATGATGATGTTATCTAGTAAAATAATAAAGCTGAAAAACTAGACTCAAAACTTCCTACAATGCAACCCAATACTCTCACAAAAACGTATTTTAAATTTCTGGGCTTTTACACACTTCAAAATAGTTGAAACTTATTAATACACTTTGAACAGATTGATAGCAGTTCAGCTCAAACATCCATGTTCATCTGAAGGATTCAACCTTTTCTCTAACACTATCAGACTTTCTTACTTTAAAGAAATAGTTAATGGTAAAAACAGTTTAAGTATTATAAAATTAGAATTTTGTAAATGAATTATATGGGGAAAAACTTCTACATGACATCCATTTTAGGCAAATCCAATCAGATATCAATAGATATCAGCAAAAAGAATCAGATAAAATAACATCCTATTTTATCTCTGATCAACAAAACTAACTTTATAATCCTTTTTCCCTTTTATATAAAACAGTTAACTCAGATGGTTAACAATCTGTATTACAAGATTCTTTTGTATCTTAAACAATCTCTTTTATAAATCCAATGGAATGAAATTATTCTGTTTTCTAGGACTCTCATTTTTTATTTATTTCTTGATTGTTAAAACCTCATTGAATGAATCTGGTAACAGATTTGAATTCAAAGCATTCATATTCTCCTCAAATAAATTTTGCTGGATATCCTTTTCTCTGATATCTTCATTTGGAAACAGACTGTTCTCTAGAAGACACAACATAGCTTCCATTTCTTAAACCACCATTATAAATTGTTTGTCTTCCAAAGTCAAAATCTGTTTTTTCAAAAAGCATACATTTCTTTTATGGAAAAATCTTAATAGTCAAAAACTCTATTTTTTGAACCCTTGGAACTTTTTGTATTAAAAAAATACTTTTTATTATTTAAGTTCTTAGAGTTTATAAAAGTAAATCTTCATATTCTTATGCTAAAGTTTAAGAGCATTCATTTATCAGGTGTTTCTAGTCTTGTCACTCAGAAGGTGTCTAACTTCTTTAAATCCATTAATAGACAATTCCCCAAAACAGTTAGCAAAAGAAGAACACAAAGTATGCCTGAAGGGTTACAATATGTGGCTGGAGCAAATTTCCCTCATCTTCTTGGTTCCCCACAAGTGGTGGGATTCAAAAAAATTTACTACTGGTTCTGTGGGTGTGGCTTGTTGGGATTGGTGGGAGTGGCTTGGTGGGTGTGGCAGGGGAAGGATACTGTAAAATCTCCATTTCCTCCTCACCCCACTAACCTGCTTTCCAGCTCCGTTCTCCTGTACAGGGCAACAAAAGAAGACCCAGCCTATCAGCTGGGACTTGAGAGGCAGAGAATAGATGGGGGTGGGGCCAGTCAGAGATGCTATTTGCCATTTCTCCGAACTACTCAAAATTTCCTCTACCAGTTCTCCAGAACTGGTCAGAACCTGCTGAATATCACCTCTGTTCCCCACCTCTTAAAATCCCAGTCTTGGAATTTCTCCATGAGACCAGAAGAAGAAACAGCTCCAAATGTCAGTTTCAATTGTCTAGAGAGCTGCCTTTAGTTGGCCAATTTTTCCTGAAAGCCCATGATGGGTTCGATTTTAGAATATTTCTGAAATTTTGGCAACTATTTACAGCTTTTTATTCAAGTTTTAAAGGCATATATGTATCTAATCTTGTTTTATTTTCCTCACCCCATTCCTTAAATTTCTCAATATCCTTTATTAAAAAATATGGTCTACTTTGGATCCTGACATCTATTTTTAGCATGGCTTTCAGCACATTGCACACATTTTTTTTCCAGCCCTGCTGTGTATCCTGAGATTACATCATCTGTGAAGATAGGAACAGCAAACCTATTTTTAAATAACACTGATAGCTTATGAACAGCCATGATGGGTTATTTTTCTGAAGGACACAGCGTAGATATGATAGGGCTTATATAATTAACAGCACTTGCAGCCAGATGGAGAACGGTGAGGAATTTTTGGAACCATACATGAAAAAAAATTGATAAGTTGGATCTTATACTTGACATTCTGTATACATTGTTTTGCTTCTACTTTTGAAAATGCATCATATTTACCACTATGACATAGGTTTATTATTCTGAAAACTACTTTGCTTCAGTAGGAGGGCTTGACTTCTGTAAAATCAATTTCAGACAAAAGTTATTTTCTGGCTAAAGGAAGTACCAGAAGAAGTGCTCCTCGTTGTAGGTAACCCTCATCAAGGAAAAGTGTTATGTCTCTGCTAGGTGGAATATATTGTAGACCTGATTTGGTAGAAAATTGCATCCAAATCACCAGTTCTAATACATTAATACGAACTCAGCCATAAGTGTAGAAAATAGGCAGCAATGAAACATCCAGTAGTTCACACAAAATTAATTAAGAGCCAACCAACCACAAGGTGAAAACAAGCCAAACAAAATAAAATAAAAGATAAATAAGAACTTCTTTTTCACCAGGCCAAATAAAATAAAATAAAAGATTAATTTTTTTTTCATCAGTAAAACATATTCAGGAAAATATTGCCCAGGAAACTAAAACGATGCTTATCATGCAAAATGTATCTTAACTGAAGGAATGAATCAGACTTTTTTGAACCAAAGCCCATGCCAGTTCTACTCATATCTCTTCAAATTAAACATTATCACTCTTTAAGATTCTAATTCCAAGAAATGATGAACAAGTAAATAAAAAACAAACAAACCTCTGAATTGTTTGATCTATTAGGCTGGGGCTTATAAAGGAGGTGTTTTATTTTCCTTTTTAATGGTTAATGGAAACAGCATTATTTACAGGAATTCTGTCTGATTATTACATTTTTCCCCTCTTCCCTAATGCACCATCTGAAAGGAAGTTAGTTGTTATTGTTGTTGATGATGATTTATATAAAAAATATCACCTTCTGCCAGAAGAGAAACAGTAATTCAGATTTGGCAGGCAAACAGATATTTCTTTGGCTCAAGGTTTCTAGACTGAATGACAGGATGGAGAAAGAAAATGAAAAGGAAGAATCAGAAAGCAAATCCTGTACATCCAAAATCTGTTGATGTCAGGGGTGGGATTCTACCAGTTCTGTCCAGCTCTGCAGAACTGGTAGCTCTGAAGAGCAGCAGACACAGAACTGGTTCTGTGTCTGCTGCTGTTTTGGCCCACCTGCCCGCCTGGGCTCTTACCTGTCTTTTATTTCCTGCTTTTTCAACTGCAGCTGCTTTGCATGGCACAGCTGTGGTTGAAAAAGCAGGAAAAAAGGGCTTTTCCAACTGCCGCGCACCTGCACACAGCGCTGCTCAGCTGTCCTAGCAGCTCAGTAGGTTGAAAATTGCACTCGCGTGACTCACACAAGTCGTGCATGCACACGCAATGCAGAGCAACAGAACCATTAGTTATACCAGTTGGATCCCATCCCTGGTTGATGTCGTGTGTGTGTGTGTGTGTGTGTGTTTGACTAACAAAATATTCCAATGAACCGAATAATAGTTGCCCGGAACAACATTCTATCTGGGCCAGAACAGTTGTTAATGGTAAAGATAGAAAGGCTAAATTTGGTTTTGTTAGGTTTATATTTAAATCCTACCTTTTTATTTTTATAAATAAAGTGATAAATATGCCTAATATTCCTTCCTCCTCCTGTTTTTCCCACAACAACATCCCTGTGAGGTTAACTGGGTAGAGAGGGAGTGACTGAGTGAAAGCCACCCAATTGTTTTTCATGCCTATGAATTTACTGTAGAATCAGGAGAACTTTTGAGTCTGTGGGCCACATCCAAAATCTTCAAGTTGTGTAATCCTGACATATGGAGTCACGTTCTTGATTACCTGACTTTTACAATATTATCTTCCATTAAACCAAAAGCAGATCAATTGCCATTCACAAAAGATTGTTTAGATCCCTGAAAACTGTGCTTTTATTTTAGCCACCTAAGGGAAATAATCAAATCAGGATGCCTGCAGAGTGCCTTTGAGGCTATAGTACAAGGCTGATGGTTGATATTTGCTTTGCTGTTCACATTAAGTGAGCTGGCTTTGTTCTCATGAAATAGTTTCAATATTCATTTCTGTAGAATAATAGGGGGAAAGGGAAGTTTCCTGCATTTCAGATCCTTAAGAAAGTGATAAGTAGATCTCTGTTTGGGGATGCTTAAATCTACAAATCCTGTCTCAGGGCAATGTAATAGTCTGGTAATCATGGAGGTCCCCTCCAATTCTATGGTGCTAAAGATATGACTAGATTGCTAATGGACTGAAAAACTCTTTCCAGCCCATTAGCACCTATAGTAATGTGCTGAAAACTCTGCAGGGAATTCGAGCCCGTGTGATGCATTTGGTGACTGTGCTCTGTTTGTGTAACTTGTGAAAAGCAAATGGAGCCTTCACAATTTCTATGCCCAGTGTATTCAAAGCTGGGACATTGCTATGTGATTAGCATGCAGCGGGATTGAGGTTTTGAATGGAAATTCTCTTATATAAAGCCCTCCAGATATTTTAAAAAGAAAATCCTTTGTCAGCCATCCTGATGTCACCTTTTCAAATATCCACAGGCAGCTGTGGTAAGTAATTACAGTATTAATGCAGTATTTGATTTTAGAGCAAAACTAAAATGCCCCAACCCTATTTGCAGCAGAATGGCATGCTATTTGGGTTGATTTAAAAGGGAAATTTGGGGTAATGGGCAAAACTGCTTACTATAATAGAATTTCTCCTAAGAACTATTAACTGCCCATCACCATTTTGTAAATCATCAATGTAAAAAACAAGAAAAGGGGAAAAACAGGTTAAGTAATCTAATGAACAGGTGATCAGCTACAAAAGCTTTTGCAATCAAGCATTGCCCTTTTGAAGGCTAGGTGCTTAGCATAGACAGAAGAAAATTGCTATTTCATTTACGTTTTACTTGTAGATTTCCCAAAGGATTTAACTGGGTACTACTTGGAAAACAAGATGCTGGACTAGATAGATAGATTTGGCAGGCCATCCCATGTTCCTCATGGTTTAATTTGATTTAAGATCAGAGAAATTATTGTAGAACATAAAGCCAAGATGAGTTCAACAAACATGCAACAGAGAGTTTAAGCAGAGTGTTAGGGAAATTTGTAAAACATACATATTGAATTTTGGAGTGCTTTAAGTTCCTGGAAATGGGAGAGAAAGAAAACAATGCTGGACATGATTTAGGATCAACACAGAATGGAGGATAGAGAAATATTAATAATTCATTCAAAATTATTAGAATTAGAATTCTTTATTGGCCAATGATTAGATACACAAGGAATCTGTCTTCGATGTATAAGCGCTCAGTATTCATACAACAATAGTGATAGATCATTATCATTGTAAAAATACATTCATCATAAAACATTAGATACAACACTTACTGATAGTCATGGATATTAAATAAGCAATCAACATAAATCATACTAGGACACTAAGTAAACAATATAAATTGTAAGATACAAGCAACAAAGTTACAGTCATAAGGAGATAAGGAGATAGGTAATAGGGAAGATGAGCATAATGATGATAGTACTGCCTGTCTAGATAGTTTGAAAGTGTTGTGGGAATTAATTGTTTAGCAGAGTGATGGCATGGGGAAAACTGTCCTTGTGTCTAGGTTTTTCTGATGTGCAATGCCCTATAGCAAATCATTTTGAGGATAGAAGTTGAAACTGTTTATGTCCACGATGTGAGGGGTCTGCAGATGTTTTCACAGCCCTCTTTTTAACTCGTGCTGTATACAGGCCCTCAATGGAAGGCAAGTTGATAGCAATTGCTTTTTTTCTGCAGTTCTAATTATCAGTTGAAGTCTGTGTCTGTCTTGTTTGGTTGCAGAGCCAAATCAGACAGTTATAGAGGTGCAGATGACAGCTGGGGTGGGATTGTACCTGGTTGGACCAGTTCTATAGAACCAGTTGTTATGATTCTGCCCAGTTCGGAGAACCAGCAAATCACACCAATGATTGGCCCTATCCCTCCCCTCCCTACCCACTCACTCCTTACCTGGCATGTGCACCATCAAACTTGCCTGCTAAGTTGATATTTTTCCTTTTTTCCCACAACCATCAGCTGTTGTGCTGTGCCAGGAGATTTAGATTAGCTAGAAAGCAGGAAATCGTTGTATTTCTTGCTTCCTAGCTAATCTAAAAGCAGAGCTGAACCTTCTGCAGGACTGGAGCTTCTATTTTTCAGTGCAGATTCAGGTAGCAGATTGCAGAAAGATAGATCTCTAAGTGAATCTGTGGTTCTGTGAGCAATTCAATCTACCTGCCTGCTTTGCCTGATTTTGGGTAAAAGTTGCACTTTTTTAATAAAAAAATTCAATATTTATATACATGGTGTGTTGTGAGTTAATTTTGTGAGTTTGTTTGCTAACAAATTTTATGAGTTTGCTTGCAAGCAAATTTTATGTGACAGACTCAGCTAGCAGATTGCAGAAAGGTGAATCTGAGTGAATCTGTGATTCTGTGAGCAATTCAATCTGCCTGCCTGCTTTGTGTGATTTTGGGTAAATTTGCTCTTTTTTTATTCAATATTTACATAAATATTTATAATATTTACATACAAGCCACACCCAGCCAGTCATATGACCACCAAACCATGCCCAGTCAGCAAGCCATGCCCAGCCAGTCACATGACCACCAAGCCACACCCACAAACAGAACCAGTTGTTAAGAAATTTGAATTCCACCCCTGGATAACAGACTCAATAATTCCTCTGTAGAACTATATCAGCAGCTCCTTGGGCAGCCTGAGCTTCCTGAGTTGGCTCAGGAATAGCATTCTTTGTTGTGCTTTTTGATGATGCATTTGATGTTAGGTGTTGATTTTAAGTCCTGAGATATCCTAGAACCTTAGAAACCTGATGATCTCTACTGTTGCTACTGTATTGTCTAATATTGTGAGTGGTAGTAGTGTAGGAGGGCTTCTCCTAAAATCTGCTATCATTTCTACAGTTTTCATGCAAACTTTATGTAATCTTTTGGGACTTAAAAAAAGTTTTTTAAAAAAAATATGAAATAAGGGCCAATTGATCAAACAATGGAAGAGAAATGATGTACCATGCTGGGGACAAGATGATATGCAAACAATATCTAAATTACCATGTTCATATATTATCAAATAGAATGAAAAGGATTGTGACCATTCTGATAGAATAATTTGATCATTTGTGTTGTGCTTTGTTCTAGAAAATAGTTCTACTGCTATCTTTTTTTCTTTCTAGAAATAATCAAAGGCCTTTGATTCTCATTCTTCTCTTCTGAGAAGGCCCTATACGAACCTATTTTCTACATTTATGCTCATTCATTCCTTTACATCTCAACAGTATATTCCAAAACAATAAGAAGTCATTTTACATCAAAGCAACCATGTTCAACTAAGAATTTATCTGTTTTAAAGAATGAAGCATAAGTTGAAATTAAATCAGTTTGGGGAAACAGAGGTTATAAAAAGTAAAAGGTGGCTTTTAGAAAGTATTTAGAAACAAAATTAAATATGCACTAATAGTTATAACAGATGGTCAGTACAACACAAAGACAAATGTTTTGTCACCAAGAAAACATTTATCCTATCATGATTATCTACTGTTCAAAAATGATGGTGTATTCATAGATGTTCAGAATTCCTGTCTATTAATGATATTGTTCCTTAAGGAACATCAATTATTAACACTATGAAAATAGCATGGAATGAAATTGGACCATGTGACTCAATGTCAATAAGCATTTTTGCCAGAATCTTCCAATCAAGAATATGATAGATGCATTGTGCAAACAGGCTAACAGTGTATATCAATACATTGATGATTGTTTCGAACATCCACTAAAAATATGAAAATCATTGTAGTGCAAAAGAAAAATGTTTCCACTTAGCTACAAGAAAAGTTAGGAGAGTATCATAGGAAAAGGACTTTTCCATTCACCTGTAGACATTTTATTTCACTAAAATAGTTCTAGATTTTTTTCATCTCTTTCAATAGCAATAGCACTTACATACCACTCTGGTATGTACTTTACAGACCTCTCTAAGTGGTTTACAGAGTCAGCATATTACCCCCAAGAATCTGGGTCCTCATTATACTGACCTTGGAAAGATGGAAAGCTGAGTCAATCTAGAGCTGGTCAGGATCGAACTCCTGGCAGTGGACAGAATCAGCCTGCAATAATACATTCTAACCACTGTGCCAAAATGACTCTTCTTTCAGTACGATAAGCAAATGACTTTTTAAACTACTATGCAGCATTTATGTCATTATGATAACTCAAGAGAGCAAATGAACTGCTTAGACTGTTATCCCCATATCTCCATTGTACAAATCCAGGACCTTTTCTTCCCTCTCACATCGAGTTTTTATCTTTGAAACTATAACCTGGCCTGTCATTTCCTATCCTCCTTTATAAGTAATCTTTGCCTGTTTAATTTTCTTTCTTTCTTTCTTTCTTTCTTTCTTTCTTTCTTTCCTTCCTTCCTTCCTTCCTTCCTTCCTTCCTTCCTTCCTTCTTTACTCACTCACTCACTCACTCACTCACAATATCTAAGTAATAACAAAATCATGCAAGACAGTATTTCTCTAACTTCTTTAAGGAGAATCACTGATATTGGAAATAAAATATTTTTACAAGACAGACAACATTACTTAATACTTTAGTAATTGTGCTGTGGCTCCATGTATCAACAAGATATATGGTGTTTTTGTTGTTACAATTTTTATAGAGGAGGAGGAAATGGGGATTCTTAAAAAAATATCAGTGGGAAGTGCTTTTATGGGGGAGAAGAACTTAAGAAACTGCTATATCTAGATTATATAATACTAAAACTCTCATTGTGATACCTTTAACTGGACAGAATGGTGTATCATAAGCAATAACTTTTCAACCTCAAATTACAGAAATGTACAGCTAACTTACAGAATGTGTCCCAAATCTGAGACCCATGACTGTCAAGGCAGAGGTGGTATTCAGCATGTTCTGCCAGTTCTGGAGAACTGGTAGTAGAAATTTTGAGTAGTTCGGAGAATCGGCAAATACACCCTCTGACTGGTCCTGCCCCTATCTATTCTCTGCCTTCCGAGTCCCAGCTGATCAGCTGGATCTTCTTTTGTTGCCCTGCCAGAAGAACGGAGCTGGAAAGCAGGTTAGTGGGGTGGAGTGGGAAATGGGATTTTGCAGTAACCTTCCCCCAGGAGTAGAATGGGAATGGAGATTTTACAGTATCCTTCCCCTGCCACACCCACCAAGCCATGCTACCAAGCCATACCCACAGAACCGGTAGTAAGCAATTTTGAATCCCACCACTGTCTCAAGGGATTGAAATTTGGGGAACTTGAGGCTACTCAGTGCTACTGGTTGCTGCATTCCTGTCCTGCAGCTGGGGCCATGGCATCTTTAATTTCAACAATCTGTGACAATTTCCCAACTATTCTTACAATCCCTTGCTCCCTCCCCAACCCAGCGAGAACATTTATATGCCTGCTGAAAAAGGAAGGAAGGAAGGAAGGAAGGAAGGAAGGAAGGAAGGAAGGAAGGAAGGAAGGAAGGAAGGAAGGAAGGAAGGAAGATTTCTGATGCTCCTTGCCAACTTTCCACAGGGAATCTCACTGGAGAAGCTGGCAGGAAGTCGGAAGTCACTTCCACTAGTTAATTGTTAATCACCTAGATTCACCTAGATATCCATATGTAATAGTTCCATTGAATCCAGTAGGACTTAACTTTGTCATGACTAACAGAAGCCTTCTTGATTGAAATAAAATATAAAATAAAATATGACATTCAGATACAACCCTTAAAAAATGTAGCAATGAAATTGAAATAACTGTTATATAGAGTATCATAACTCATATTAGTCCTGTCTGTCCAAAGCCTTTTCAAGCTGTTTTTCCATCTGGAGAATTCCTTTTTGCTTGCCTATTGTTTTATTGATCTGATCACTTGTGCACATTCATTCAAATAACATCCATTTATATACAGAGAATACCATATTGATAATCAACAATATATAAAGGAAGATCAAGCCACATAGCAAATAGTTACAGTTTATATTTCAAATCATACTATAGGATCAGAAACTCTTGCACAGCAGTGGAACTACTTACTCAATCCTATCTGATCTTAACTGCCCAATCAAACTACAACATTTAGTTCCTAATAGTCTCTCAAGTCTGATCATGCTTTGTCAGATAAACCAAAGTTTTTGAAGACCTTTACTAGTGCTTGTGTGTGTGTGTGTATGCGTGTGTTTCAGAGAATTCTCAAATTAAACTGAATACAATTGAAACTAAAACATTTTCTTCTAGGTCTGATGGACAAACAAAATGGACAAGCAAAGAAAAATGGAACTTTGTTCTAATACATGATTAAAGCAGCAAGATATCTTTATGCACAAAGATGGGAGCACTCACAAACACTGGTGATGGATAGATGGATGATGAAGTTAATGGAATTGATTGAGATGCTGAAATTGACTGTTTTAATGAAAGAAAAGTCTTTGTTTAGGTTCACTTCTACTTGGAAATAATTTTGAATTGTTTGTATGAAACTGAAAAAAATGACATTTTAACCTTGGGATTTGATTATCAGAACTGTTTATGGCTACAGAAATAAAATGTGCTATGATTTACTCCAGTTGGCAGGATCATTGTATTTCATGCTTGTATCTGTACCAAAGAAAGTCAGAAGATTGGTGTGTGTGTGTGTGCATTTGCTTCTTGTCTGCACCCCCAATGTTGCTTTTTCCCTGCTTCCTTCCCTTGTTTCTGTTCTTCTGGATTTAATACTTAAAAAAAAACAATGAAATGAAAGAAATTTAAAAAAAAAGAATCCACAAGGAATACAATTTTGTAAATTATATTAACAGACTCTCGGAAACTTGTCCAAAAGCTTCACTATTCCCCTTTTTACGGACCACAAGTTCAAGGAAGGACAATTATGAGATACTTTCTCATACTCTCTCTTTATATATATTTTCCCAGGGCTGAGCAATCATTTTGTGTTTCCTACTTCAAGGCCACAGCCACAGGACTCTTACAGAAATAAATTGAAAATGTAAAGGTTGAAGCTGTTGAAAAAGGAATTTTGGAGAAAGCTGTTTGGAAAGAAAGGGCAGATGGCAGAAAGCTGGCAATAAAGAGTCACATGTTTTGACTTGAAAGGTCAGGAGCAAGACAATCAGGTTTCAAATCTTCACACTTATTCTATGCATATACTCATCTCAAAGTCATGACTCTGGTCAGCTTACAGCAGTTAAAATCACCATAATACAACACATAACACTAAGAGTAATGCAACCGCAATAACCAGCAAACAAAGCCATGCAATCATTGCATATCTAGATCTCCAAGTTTGGAGATACAACCATGACTTTACAGCCTTACAAAGTTGGGCTAATCTAATCTATGGGAATTAGAGGGTGGTGCCATGACAGAAAATATTTTTTTCTGTGTCCTGCCAGATCATTCCCCACAATAATGGCAACCTGCAGCATATCCCTCTTACAAGATCTAATAGGATGGGTCAACATAATTGGGAGAGATGGCCCTCAAATTTAAATTTCTAAGGTATTAAGCATAGTACAGAACATTATCTGCTACAATGTCCTACCAGTCAATGCCTACTTCAGCTTCAACTGTAACAATACAAGAGCACACAACAGATACAAACTCAATGTTAACCGCTCCAAACTTGATTGCAGAAAGTACAACTTCAGCAACAGAGTGGTCAATGCCTGGAATGCACTTCTGACTCTGTTGTTACATCCTCAAACCCTCACTCCTTTAACCTCAAACTATCCACTATTGACCACACCCCATTCCTAAGAGGTCTGTAAGGGGTGTGCATAAGTGCACCATTGTGCTTCCCATCCCTATCCTATTGTCCCCATTTATTGTATCTATTTCCTGTATTCATACTCATGTTTAGTCTTATACCTATTATCTTGTAAGCGATTGACAAATCAAATAAATAAAATAAATAAATAAAATAGAATGACAGGGATATTTTAATCATTGATCCTGCCACCAAATCTTGACAGGAAGGGTTTTTCATTATGTGACCCCTATGGTTTGTAAGAATGCTGACTGAAATCTGGAGAGATGCTAAGAGGAAGATGTTTTGGAACTGAATTCCTCAGAAATAAATTCAAGGTCCTTTTTAAAGTGGCTATCTTTTAGCCTTTTCTTTGGTTGGTTTCCACAGCTGTAGATACATCTCAACTACTGGATTCTGGATCAGGTAAGGAATTTTATACTCTATGCAAAGACAGCTAGACTTTTGAGCTTCACTAGAATTTGTCTTCATCCTTTATATACTGTACAATCTAGCTTGTGGGCTGAGTATCTGTATGTGTACAGCAGTGGTGGGATTCATTTTTTTTTTTTGGCTACCAGTTCTGTGGGCGTGGCTTGGTGGGCATGTCAGGGGAAGGATACTGTAAAATCTCCAGTCAGAGGTGGTATTTGCCAGGTCTCTGAACTACTCAAAATTTCCGCTACCGGTTCTCCAGAACTGGTCAGAACCTGCTGAATACCATTTCTGGTATAGAGACAATAGGAAAATTCCAAGTGATTGTTTGTGGCTCATTTGGAAAGAGCTGTAGCTATCAGGTATATTGCTGACTGAAGAATCAATGTTCTATGGCACACAAATCATTAAAACCTGAAACAAATATTTCTAGAATCATTCTACTACTTTATTTTTTATACATACATTCCTATATCGGCATTCTTGTTATAACTAATAGATTAAAAAAAAGTAGGGGAGCATTGAATGAACAAACAAATCCTGAATAACACATTATTAATATATGAATGATATATGAAATACATATCATTAGGAATAGGCATCAGACCAGAGACTAAGGATAATTTTTGGAACAGTTTTTCAGGGATAAAAGGAATCTGTTCTTTAAGTTCTTGACTTGTATAAAGCTCCATTTCTTATTTGTTTCTGCAGAACTATCACTCTGAAGGCTGCTATAATGAGGCACTGCTTCTGAAAGTTTCCTTTATTACTGGTGTGTGTGTGTGTGTGAGAGAGAGAGAGAGACAGAGACAGACAGACAGACAGACAGACAGAGACAGAGAGGGAGGGAGGGAGGGAGGGAGGGAGGGAGGGAGGGAGGGTGAGAGAGAAAGAGAGACAGAGACAGAGAGTCTCTACTCTGTTTATCAGATAAAGAAATGTATCAGAATGGATTTATGAATAGCTTCCTGAGAACAAGATAACAATATAAACCAGCATACAGATTTTGTCAGGACTGTCATTATACATGTGAACAACTGGAACTTTGGGATTTTGGGGCGAACTTTATCATAATAAACATGTCCACCAGAAAAAAAGAAGTGATTTTTTTCCCCTTTACTATGTCTTCTATGAAAGAATAGAAGACTCTACAAAACAAGATCATTACAGAATGTAATGAGAAAACCAGGATTTAAAGAAGGGGAAATTAATGATAATATTCTCCTGCTCCTTTCTCTTCTCGAGTAGTAGACCTCAAAACATTTCACAGATGAAAAGATGCTACATGTTTATGAAAGATCAGCTACAGATCCAACCAATATATACTTTGGTAATTATTATTCATCTCATCTCTTAACTGTTGATTGTTACAGTGGAATGATCCTTTTTCATTGTGTATCAGCATTTGGATATTAAAAGTTTATTGTGCACAGTGAATACAGATTAGCTGCATTTAAGTTTTACATTAGCAATTAATATGCTACTCAACTACAAAAGGCCAATACTATAGGGGAGCATGCAGCTATCAGAGGAGTCTTACTTGAACTAGGAAGGAGGTAACTTAAATGAATGTTGCAAATGATTGTGAGGTTTTTTTTCTATAAGATAAAACTTGATAAGGCCCCTTGGCTTGCTCTCTTCTAAGTTTTGCTAAAAGAATCATTTATCTACGAGACACATGATGGCCCAACTTTGTTCACAAAGATTCTCTAATTTCTAGGAGACTGGGTTTCCTTCCATAGATGAGTTGATTACACGATATTCCTAGATCCTGAGGTTCTCTCCTGAAATTCATAATGCTTTTTCAGACCTAAGATTATCTGGTTGAGTATAACTGGAATACAAAGTAACTGTTAATGATTGATGCTTCTTAATTTTTATGTATTTATTAGATATATGTGCCACCCAACTCCTATTAGGAGAGCTGGTTCTCTCTCTCCCACCCCCTCTCTCACACACACACACACACACACACACACACACAATTCTTCAGCCTACTTTACCCCAAAAATATTATGGGCGAGACATATTTGCCACTGCTAAGATTCTTGCCGTTCACTCTCCAAATACAGAACTAAGGGATTTTCTAATTTGTAGCCTTAAACTATTTGTCTCCCAGTAAACCAGCCAGACATGAAGTTGGCTTAAGAATGCCTTTTTCAGATTTCCACTTCAGTTTTGACAAGGTGATGGTATGATATTCTGCCAGGACTATGTTTGCCATAATCCATGTTTGATTAACTCTCTTGCTTCTTTATCGCTTTTGGATAAGAAGGAGGGAAGGAAGGGAAAGCACCATTGGGGTTGTTGTTTTTGGTACTTTTTTTTTTGTATCTGGTGATAGAAGGGAAAATGGCAACACTTGTAAATTTCATCTGCTTAAGGAAAAGAAAGTCAGAAAGAGAGAGAAAGGATGAGGATGAGGAGGAAGGAGGAGGAAGAGGAGGAAGAATAATAATTCAGGGTTTCCATCAATATAATTGTAAATAAAATTAAAAAAGAACATAGATGGCTTATTGCCCCATATCAGTGAATTAATAGACAGAGGGAGATAGTAATTAGAAAGAAGCAGGCATTCCTGCATGGTGCACAATAATGAAATGAAAGTGAAGTCAACCAAAGAACACTATCTGAGACAGCACAAGTGAAAATATACAAGATTTCATGTATGGTAGAAACAATTGGATACAGGTTGTCATTCAGTGGCTGGGAATGATGGAAGAGGACATACACTCCTGACGTTTAAAAATGGTCAGTGGCCTGATCTTGTGCTGCAGCAAGCTGATCAAGAGATCAGTTTTAACAGACAAACGGGGGGGGGAGGGAATAGCTTATATATCTTCATATGTGAGAGGCTTTATTTGATTCCCTTTTCTGTTACAACAGCTTTAAGTATCAGAAACAAACACTAATGAATAATGCGTAAACTTGTTAAAAATTTCAAAGATGTTTTAGGTGGAGAGAGAGAAAATCAGGTGTCATAGGCCTCAGAGCAGTGGAATAAAATGGCTGAAAGGTGTCCTTGATTATGCAATTAATATACATTAGAAGGTTTTGCTTAACAGAAAATAATGGTGCCCTCTTTGCACTATAATTTAAAGCAGGTATCATTATCTCCGTTGCAATGTCTCTTTGTAATTTATGGCAAGCAACATTATGTGTGCTTGAATTGCATCCATTTTTTTAAAAAACAGGTCTATAGCCATGCTTCAGTTTTTCATGTCCAGATGCTAATCCAGCAAGCTAAGAGAGATGGACTGTGCTATAGGCTACGACAATAGCCTCTCTGTGGACAATCTTCACACCACTTCAGGGCCGGATCAGATATGTTGTGGTTAAAGTGTCAGCAGAAACTGAAGGGACCTGAATTCAAATGTCCACTCAAATTGTGAAGCAGAGAAGCAAGATGCCTCACAACCGTGGATTGTCAGGATGTGACATGAAGAAGAGGAAAAAATGAATATTAATTCAGCATCAACATGGGGAAAAGATGGTTTTTATTGTACCTAAGAGCAGTTGAGTAATCTAGGATGTTCATGATAGGAATTGTGATAGATCCTACTCTGTCTTTCAAGAGAGGAGATTCCTAGCATGGTATCTCAAGAAGAGTGGCTGACCCAAAATATCTATAATCATGGTGTGACTAGTAAATGAGGAGGAAGAGGAGGAGGAGGAGGAGGCACAGGGGAGGAAACATCTTATATTCACCTTGTATTTTTTATTATCTAACTTGTACTCAACCTACCTATTTAAAATTGCTTACTTTCAGTGTGTACACTCTATTAATGAAGCTTTTAATATACCGCATTAAAGCAACAACGCATATTCTGCTATGTTTTATATTAGATTATTTAAAATGCTACCCACCCTGTGATCAATTTCTCTCTCTCTCTCCCCTCTCCTCCCTCCCTCCCTCCCCCTTCAAAATAGGAGGAAAAAAGCATCCTTTCAACCAACTGAACATTTCAGAGGACAAATTTTCAGCTCATTTACAATACCTGCTGACAACACAACAGCTTAATCCATCTTCTGCCTTGGTTGTTTTTGATTTTCTTTCAGATGGCCTGTACATTTGTGTCTATTAAACATTCCCTTTTTTATATGCCACCTTTTAACCACATGCATTCCTCTGTTTATCCAAGACTGCAGATTTACAACCGAAGGCAAATATCCTGCCAAAAAGTTAAGTCTCATTGATTTCAAGAGAGATAAGGAGAGATAAGTGTGCTCTGAATTCTTTCATTCTTTAAAAAGAACCCCCTTTTAGTTAAAGTTCTTTCTTGTAAAGTCAAAGATTGTATTGGAAAGCAAACTCTGTTTAAATGAAGTTCTTTGTTTCTTTGCTTATTTAAAAGAGCTTTACATGCAAAATGTAAACAAATGTTTATTTTATTAAATAAATAGTATAGTCCTATATTAAAGAATACTCACTGTATTAATCACCATAAAATGTAGGAAAATCTCCTTTTCCTGGTTATAATTTTTATTATTTTTCAAAACAAAAACAAGAAACTAAAATAAAAAAATGAAAAAGAAAGAAATCAAAGAAAAAGGAAAAAGTGCCAAAATAAAATAAAAAGGTGACAAAAAAATGAAAAAGAAATTTAAAAAGAAAAAAGAAAGTGGCTTTTGATATCCTTCCCAGCAGTTATAAGTACAAATGTATTTTAACTTGTCTCTCTAAAGTTAAATCATATTCTTCTTCTTTTTATAATTTATCTTATCTAATCATCAAAACCATATCACATGTTCATTTTTAAAAATACACAAAAATCTATAAGCAGCTTCCAGTCGCCAATAAATGTAATAAATGTCATTGTTCTAATCAAAACAGTCAAGCTCAAGGTTGACTCAGCCTTCCATCCACTCGGGGTAGGTAAACTGAGGACCCAAGATTGTTGGGGGCAATAAGCTGACTTTGTAAAAATGCCACTTAGTAATAAGCAGGCATATACAATGGAATGAAGGCTATTGCTGAGCACATTGGGTTGTGCTCCAAAAATTGTAAGCTGCCCTGAGTCTCCAGAGAAGGGCGGCATATAAATATGAATAATAATTTTAAAAAAGCAGTCAATGTATCCATTTCAGCAAAATCTTATCAATTTCGCTAACCATTCTTCCTTAGCGGATAATATAGTGTTGAATCTGGAATGGCTTGCCTTCAAAAGTTGTGGGTGCTCCATCACTGGAGGCATTGAAGAAGAGACTGGACAGCCACCTGTCTGAAATGGTATAGGGTCTCCTGCTTGAGCAAGGGATTGGATTAGAAGACCTCCAAGGTCCCTTCCAACTCTGTTGTCCCAAAGGTGCTTTTTCAAGAGGCAACTGGACTTTCTGGTTTTTCTTTGAAGATGTTTCTCTTCTCATCAGCTGAAGAAGCTTCTTGGATGAGAAGCGAAACATCTTCAAAGAAAAATCAGAAAGCCCAGTTGCCTCTTGAAAAAGCACCTTTGGGACAACCATGACATGGATGACTGAGAATCTCCATAGACTTCCAACTTTGTTATTCTGTTCTGTTTTCAAATTTGTGAATAGTGACTCTTAAATTGTGGGAGACCCTGCTGCCAGTAACGGCTTCCCAATGTCCCATGCGCTCTCACAGGCAGGGCCTCCTTGGGGTGCTGTCGGCCAGACAGTGTCAGCTGGCGACCCCTAGGGATAGGGCCTTCTCTGTGGGAGCACCCACCCTATGGAATCAGCTGCCCCTGGAGCTTCGGGTGGCCCCTGACCTCTGGTCCTTCCATCGGGGCCTGAAAACATGGTTGTTCCAACTCACTGAACTGGACTGAGGGGGATGGGTTTTTTTAATGAATTGGTTTTAATGAATTTGTTCATTGTTTTAATTGATTATTGGGTTTCATATTCAATTTCTTTTTAATTGTATAGTATTTGTATTGTTTTATGATTGTACGCCACCCCGAGTCCTTAGGGAGATGGGGCAGCATAGAAATCCAATAAATAAATAAATAAATAAATAAATAAATAAATAAATAAATAAGCACATCCAATAGACCAAGTATAACTGGAATATCTGTGGCGATCTAAAGCAGCAGATCTGCTGCTTGGTATGCAGCTCACTATGCCAAATTTTCTTGTTACTTATGCGAATGGAATAGAATTGCATTACATTAAATATTTTTAAGCATGCATGATTAAGCTGAATTATTTTATAAGAGAACATAGTAAGCATTTAGCCTCTCTACAACTATCAGGTTGGATATAATTTCCATTTTTTGTTTAACTGTTTTGCTTTGTGTTGTTTTGATGAAAGAACTTATTTCTTTCCAGGATCCTCCTGGAGACTTTTTTTGGGGGATATCTGAAAATAACCAAACAATAGGATTCTATTTTTAATCATCTAAACATAAAACAGAATGTTACCAAAAATATGGAATGAGGTCTTATGTCTTATTTAGTTTCAAAATTGGTTGTAACTTTAATGGCATATGCGATAAAGTAAATAAATACAACTTTCACAAGTGGATGCGGTGACTGTATTCTCAATAGATCATGACAAAATCTGTAAAGAACAAGCTATCTGTTGAGAATGTAATCACCATATCCACTTTTGATACATTGGAATATAACAAGGCAAAAAGACATAGTAAAATCAATCTTGAACGAATAATGGCAGTCTCACTAAGTAGAGTTCAGCCCCAGAAATTAACTTCACAGTTAAGGTTAACAATATTTTTATTCAGATCAGTTCAATTCCTCCCCCCCCGCCAATTTTTTTCCTTTGTGCCATCATGCTGAACACCTAATTCTCAAAGTACTATCTAGTGACTATGTACTGTATATCTACCTATCTAGTATGGCTGTAGCATTATTATCCTTCTTATCTTCTTTACTACCTCTCTTATTGGGATGAAGAAGAAGAAGAAGAAGAAGAAGAAGAAGAAGAAGAAGAAGAAGAAGAAGAAGAAGAAGAAGAAGAAGAAGAAGAAGAAGAAGATTCTGTTGCTTTGCGTATATACTAAGGGCTTCTACACCACAGACAAATTTCTATTCTATTCTATTCTATTCTATTCTATTCTATTCTATTCTATTCTATTCTATTCTATTCTATTCTATTCTGCAAAACCATGCTGCAAGCAGGATTCTTATGTATCTCCTCCTCCTTCCTATAGTTCACTGATTTAGACAGGCCTCTGCCAAAACTGCCAAAACTTCTGAATGTTTATCTCATTGTTCTGGACTTTAAAAATGTTTCAGATTTTTTTTTAGCTAGATAATATTTTTTGTATATTTCTGTCAAGTTCATCTTTCTTACTTTCAACCACCATCCAAGTAATGAGTTGCTCCTTCTTTGAGTACATTTTCCCATGGTCTATGGCCTGACGTGCAATTATGGATAACTGGCCATTCAATTGCTGCTGAAGACAAGTCAAAGGTACATTTAAAATTCTCAGCTAAATAAAACTTTTCAGAAACATTACTGAAAGTGAGAATAAAAAAAGAGTAGTACAATGTGACACTGAAATCAATTGTAGAGGTAAATGATAGGCTTTATCACAAGTGGAGGCTGAATGTCTTGGGATATTTTGAGTTCTTTAATTTGGGTTCTTGTGCTGAACAGGTGATAGATTTGTCTAAATGCTGTACATCAACTTTATGATTCTTTGGTTCTTAAAAAGTTTATTCTTCCCAATAGCTCAGAGAACTCTTTATACCAGTATATAAAACAGTGAGGAGCTGGGTTTTTCCCCTTATAAAGGAAAAAAAAATCCATGATTATCTATAGAAGCTTTTTCACTGATGAAATTCTAAAAAAATATAAAAGGTTTGCAATGAGGCATTTTTGCAAGCTTCTTATGACAAATGGGAAGATTTAGCAGCCTCGATTGTCTCTGCTATATTTGCATTATAACTGAGTTGGATTAATTCCAAAATCTTATCATAAAAGCTTCAATATTCCAATTTTGTGTAGACTTTTAGTCAGTTTGTAACTTTTTAAGATAAACATCTTACTTAGTTTTTTGCTGTTTGTTTCAAATTCGTTATTTTCTTAAGCTTTTATCTATTTTTTTATTTTGCTCAGAGTTGAAGATAAACTCATCCGATAAAGACTTCTCATATTTGTCAATCCAAAAGTTTTTAATAGCTTTAAGATAGTTGAGAGGCAATTTTGGAAAGTTATTAGAAAGTGAGGTTTGAGTATGTAGAGTTCTCGAAAAGTCTCTGCCATAGTTGCAAGCAAGATGCAACTGTTATCTTCCAGCACACAAATTTGAAGTCTCCTCATGAACAGCAGCCTTACAGAGCACATGTGGTCAATCTCCTATTTCAGGGGTCTTCAAACATGACAGCTTTAAGATTTGTGGAATTCAACTCCCAGAATTCCTCCTTCGGTCACGTTAGCTCAGGAATTCTGGGAGTTGAAGTCCACAAGTCTTAAACTTACCAAGTTTGAAGACCCTTGTCCGATCTTCTCATTATCCAGTGAGATTCCAAATAATCGGTCTACCTATTGGTTCCTTGATCTTTGCCAAGGTTCTTCAGTTTGCTACATCTGCCAAGGTAGTCCTGCTTATATTATTATATCGATGCATCATACTTTAACATGGAAAACCTATAGTATCCCTTCACAATTTGGCACCATTATAAAAGACAACACCAGAATTACTAGGCATCATAGCAGACATGCTTCCTAAAACATTACTACTGAAGTTGTTTTGTTTTGCTAAAGATGTCCTGGACCATATATAGTACCATATTCTGTACCAGTCTTATCTATTACAAATAGCTCCAAATACATTCCTTATCTGAATGAAGTATCAGTAATACTATGAAAATAATAAGAGGCAAAATTCATAACAACATAGATATTCCCACAAGGTTACAAAAACAATATTAGCAAAATGTGAAATTAGGAATCAAATGTTCTTCAGCTTCAAAGATAAGTACTTACATCAAGCTGATTTTATTTTGTTGGCACTGGTGCAAGCTAGAAACAAAATGAAAGAGACCTCTAGAAACCTCTGGTCTGTTGATGCTGTTAGATTTGCATGAAGAGTCAGACGCAGAGTGCTTCAGTGAAGAGTTTATTAGTGACTACAGCTCATAACAGACCCGATTTGGCTGGTCTGTGGCTGCTACTTATAGCCAGCAGCCGCAGTTGCCAGCCAATCAGAGTGCAGGGTTTTCCCACACTATTTAAACCAATCATTTCTGACATTTTACAAAAACGGTTCAAACTTAACCAATGACATTCAAACCTGCATACATAACACCCTCCCCACTAGGTTCAGTCCATACTCAAACCCCAACCTATCTAATGTATTCTTTTAAATAGGTGGGGCTCTTACGTATACGTTGAGACCTTCATGGTTCAGAAGTTCATTAACGTTCTCACCCAGTGAGAGGGGAAATGTGTCTGTTGACATTTCCCTAGTTGGGCTTCCTGTGAAAGAAGACCCTGATTGATTGTTAGAATCTGGTCTCTCCTCCCAACCCATCTCCAGCCCAATGTCAGCACCCAAGTCAGGTAGTGATGTGCAATCTTCCACTTGTAAGGATGGATTTTGGCATTGCGACATGTTTTGGGATGGTTCCTGTTGTAATGGCTCATTACACATGGGGTTGATTCTTGTTTGCTGATTATCCTCATGTTCCTCCCCTAGAAAAGCATTAGGTATGGGAACTAGAGAGGAACAATTGCGATGTTCCTGAGGTAACCTGGATCTAAGCTGATCAATGTGCCTGCTCCAGAGGAGTCCATCCTCTGTTTGTACCCTGTAAGAACGAGGGCCTGTGATTTGAGTTATTTCAGCAGGAATCCATGAAGGCTCATCCATAAGGTTCTTAGCATAAACAGAATCACCCACACTGAACGTGTGAACTTTGCTGGTGGAATCTAGTGGTGTGTTGGGTACGTAAGTGGGATGAAGGCAGTCAAGGGAAGACCTAAGTTTCCTACCCATCAACAACTCTGCTGGGGATAAGTTAGTTGATGGGTTAGGAGTGATGTGCTGGACACTAAGAAGTTTTTCAACTTTCTCAGTGATGTCCCCAGGACCCAGTTGCTGAAGCTTCTCCTTGGTAAAACGTACCATGCGTTCAGCCCGGCCGTTAGCTGAAGGGTGCCCAGGGGCTGTCAGGGCATGTCTGATACCCAGTTGTGCTAGATAGGATTCAAAAGGGTTGGATGTAAATTGAGGGCCATTGTCAGAGACAAGAACATCAGGTAACCCGTGGGTTACAAAAGCTTTTAAGCTGCTTGATGACAGCATCAGTTTGGTGGATGCCATAGGGATTACCTCTAGCCATTTGGAATATGCATCTACTATAATAAGGAAGGTGTGCCCTCTGGTAGGGCCAGCAAAATCAATGTGAATCCTAGACCATGGACCCCTAGGACATTCCCATTCCTGTGGGGCGAGAGGGGGCAGGCCTGACTACCTGACAGTTGGGACAAGATGCAACCCAGTTTTCAACCATTTTGTCAATACCTGGCCACCATACATAACTCCTGGCCAATCCCTTCATCCTTACAATACCAGGATGACCCTCATGTAGCATTTCCAAAACCTCCCTTTGCAGTTTTGCAGGAATAACCACCCTGTTACCCCACAAAATACATCCTCTTAATACAGATAATTCAGTTTGCCTGGATTTAAAAGGTTGGGCATGGTGCGGTAGATCTTGAAGAGGCCAACCTTTCTTAATCCAGCCTATAATAGGAGCCAATAAAGTGTCTTTGGCAGGCTCTCTGGCAATTTCAGCAGCGTGTACTGGAAGCTTGGCAACAGTTTCTAGGAAAAAGGTGTGTGCCTCAGGTTCAAAGTCCTCCTTGTGATAAGGAAGTGGGCAACAACTTAAGGCATCAGCATGTCCAATGTCCTTGCCAGGCTTGTGAATAAGGTTGTATGAATAAGCAGCAAGAAATTCAGTCCACCTCAGCATTCTTGGTGACAGGATAGTGGGTGTAGGTTTGTCTCCTGCCACAATGCCTAACAAAGGTTTGTGATCTGTGACAATGGTAAATGTTCTCCCATATAAATACTCATGAAATTTCTTGATAGCTGCAACAATTGCCAATGCTTCCTTGTCCAATTGGCTGTAATTCCTCTCTGCTTTGGTCAAGGTGCGAGAGTAAAATGCAATAGGGGCTTCCCTCCCGCTGGGAAGCCTGTGGCTCAAAACCCCCACTCCAAAAGGGGATGCATCACAAGTCAGTACAACAGGCAAATTCTCAGAGAACTGTATCAGTACAGCATCAGACGTGATTAGTCTTTTAATACTGTTAAATGCTGATTGTTCCTTCCTCCCCCAGACCCAAACAGACTTCCTGTCAAGTAATCTGTGTAATGGTTCTGCAATGGTTGCCTTCTGCGGTAGGAACATGTGATAAAAGTTACTGAGTCCCAGGAAAGCTTGCAAGTCTGTTTTGCATTTTGGTCTAGGGGATTCTTTGATTGCTTGAACCTTGGCATCTGTAGGATGGATTCAATGCTTGTCAATCATGTAGCCCAAGAACTCAACCTTGTCAGTTCTAAGAGTGCATTTTTCTTCCTTGACTTTTAACCCCGCTTTCTTGAATCTGGTAAGGACTTCTCTGAGTCTCTCTTGTAACTGAGTGTCATTTTCAGCAGAGATTAACACATCATCAAAGTAAAGCACTACCCCTGGCAGTCCTTGGAGCATCCTTTCCATAAGGCTTTGGAAAATGCCTGGTGCCACGCTTACTCCAAACTATAACCTTTTACATTTGAAGGCACCTCTATTAGTCACAATGGTTTGGGCCTCTGCAGTGGCATCATCAACTGTTAGTTGTTGATATGCCTGTGCCAGATCCAATTTGGCAAAGACTGTACCCCTGCCAAGTGAATGTAATAAATGATGCACCACTGGAACTGGATATGCGCTCTCTTAAAGTGCATGGTTCAATGTCCCCTTATAGTCCCCACAGATTCTCACTGACCCATCAGTCTTGACTGGTGTGACTATGGGTGTCTCCCATCTGGAGTGGTCAGTGGGCTCTAAAATTCCTTGAACTATTAGTTTATCTAATTGTGCATCAATTTTTTCCTTTAAGGCAAATGGGACCCTTCTGGGCTTTAAGCGAATTGGGGGCACCTTGGGATCTAGGTTGAAAGTGATAGGGGTCCCCATATACTTGCCCAATCTGTCCCTGAAGACCTCTGGAAACTCAGACTTCAGGGCCTCCTCCCATTCAGTGTTGCTCACGTGATTGACGCCAGTCACCTCGATGCCTAGTGGATTGAACCACTCAAGTCCCAGCAAGCTTGGGGGGTCCTTGTCCACCATGGTCAGGGGCAAACGTTTGGTGTGGCCTTTGAACTTCACAATGAATTCTCTTGTTCCAACTACTGGAATCTTGTTCCCTTGGTAGTCTTTAAGAGTCAGTGCTTGCTTCTGGAAATGCTTCTTCTGAATGTTGGGAAGTAGCCTGTGAATGGTGTCCCATGACACCATAGATAAATATGAGCCTGAGTCCACTTCCATTTGGCAAGGCCTTCCTTCATGTACTTTTCTGCTTCTTAAGGGTGAAGAATGACCAATGGTGACTGTTTGATGAGTTTCATTCTTCCCATTTGCTTCTGAGTTGCGCCCCATTTTCTCACTGAATTTGTTAGGCTTGAAATCTTTGTCAGGAAACTTTTTTCTGCTTGGTGGAGTTCTGGATGATTTGCAGACTCTTGCTAGGTGACCTCTTTTTTCACAACGGAGGCAGATGGTATCAAGAAACTTGCATTCAGTGTGGGGGTGCCCCCCCCCACAACCTCTGCAGTAAAAGTCTTGCTTCTTTCTTTCAAGGTCTTTTCTTTTCTTCTCCATTCTGAGTCTATAAATTCCTTCCTCCACCTCACTACAGTCTGAATCAGAATCTATTTGCTCGCAATGGGTTGTTGTGGATTTTTCCACATCAGCATGGCTTGCAGCCTTGTTAATTTTCTTCATGGCTGCTGCTGAGGACTTGGTAGCTTCCGCTGAAGAAGCTTCTTCTATGGCCTCCTTAAGCGTGATCTTAGGTTTCATTAATAATTTGCTCTGCAAAACCTTGTCTTTTAGGCCTAGAACAAATCGATCGCGCATGGCCTCTTCCAAGTTGATAAATTCACATGCACCCCCAATGTCCCTTAAACTTGCCACGAAGTCATTAACGCTTTCCCCTTGATCCCGACAGTAGAATTCGTGTCTCTTAATGAGGCATGATACTTGTGGCGCGTAATGGGCTCTTAATAACTTTTCTAAATCGGGCCAGTCCATTACCTTCACATCTGCAGCTCCTGCCAATGCCTTCGCCATCTTGAAAACAGCCGGACCGCAGGGGTAGAAAGACCGCCCTTCTTCGCTTGTCTGCATATGAGTCCCAGTCTTTTGCCGCCGGATCGAACGGGCTGGGGGTGTTCAGCACAGCCATCTCTCTCGGCTTCTTCTCCGCGTTGTCTTCTCTCGAAGGATCCCACCTTCGCCGCCAGTGTTAGATTTGCATGAAGAGTCAGATGCGGAGTGCTTCAGTGAAGAGTTTATTAGTGACTACAGCTCATAACAGACCCGATTTGGCTGGACTGCGCTGCTACTTATAGCCAGCAGCCACAGTTGCCAGCCAATCAGAGTGCAGGGTTTTCCCGCACTATTTAAACCAATCATTTCTGACATTTTACAAGAACAGTTCAAACTTAACCAATGACATTCAAACCTGCATACATAACAGATGCAAACTAGGCAATCAATTTATTCACAGGTGTATTTGCAAATGCTTTCTGGGATAAGAAATGGCAAATTGGTCCTATGCCCTTTATAGTTTCACATAAGACTTAACTATTGTTTAAATTTTGTGCCAGTATGTCATTCTCTTCAAACAGTTTAATTTATTTAGTAATCTGTTCTACCTTATGTTGTCCACCTTGTTTGTTGATCTCAAGGGATATGCCATCTGGCTTAGATGCTTTGCTGAGAAACATCTAATTAATGTTTTTTATAGCCTACTCTAAGGATGGTACTATGTTAAGTCTTTCTGCAACTAGGTGCCACATAATAGCATTTATTGCATCTTTAACTATGGTTGAATGAGTTTGTAGCAGTGTAATGAGAACATTTCAACATAAGTTGGTTCAGGGACTTACTTTAGATCATCTTGAAACCATTGACCTTGTAGTTCAGTTATCATTGGTAATAATCCTGTGCTTTCATAAACAGCAGACGGGCTGTCTTCATGTGAGATTCTGCAGATAGAATAAGTATAAGCTTTGTCTGCTGTAAAATTGTTTTCAATCACACTTGAAGAATGATGGAATATTCACTATCTGGTCTTTATTAAATACTGGTTAGAAATGCTTAAAAAAAGGAAAGTAAAAATAAAATATTATCCCCTCTATTTGAATAGTCAGTTTAAATATGTGTTCAAATTTCTTCAAATTCAAGTTTCTCTTTCCTATGCTATACTTTCAACAGAAGATTTAAAAAGCAGAATTAAACTTTATCTTCCTAGGGAATTTCTTAATAATGTTATCTCCAATACCTTTCTATTAATCCATTATAATCCATAATGATGGATAATTTGTGTTGTTTCAGAGTTGATTAGAATTCTTATCTGTTCTTTATTAACTTAGTGGTGATCTGGTCTTTTCCAGTCATAATCTGACTGCAGAGGATATTAACATCTGTTCTTTTCATGGTCAATTCACTTCCTCTTCAAACAATGGATAAACTGTTTCAACTCCTTCCCTCAAAACGATGCTATAGAGCACTGCACACCAGAACAACAAAATACAAGAACAGTTTTTCCCCGAAAGCTATCACTTTGCTAAACAAATAATTCCCTCAACACTGTTCAACTATTTACAAAGTCTGCACTACTATTACTATTAATCTTCTCATCACTCCTTATTGCCCATCCCCTCCCACTTGTGACTGTATGACTGTAACTTTGTCACTTGTATCTTTACGATTTATATTGACTGTTTCCTAGTATGATTTGATTGCTTATTGTAATCTATGACTATTATTAAGTGTTGTACCTTATGATTCTTGACTCTTGACCAATGTATCTTTTCTTTTATGTATACTGAGAGCATTTGCACCAAGACAAATTCCTTGTGTGTCCAATCACACTTGGCCAATAAAGAATTGTAATTCTAATTCTTTGGAGCCCCAGATCCAAATTTTTAATTCTACTATTTTTCATTCTACTATTTCAGGAACCTAATGAAAGCTAAAGGATTCCAGAGCGTGCAGGGTGAGGTAGGTTGCATATCCGTTTGATGGACAATACCATCTTGCATTTGGCTGATCATACAGATGACCAGGAATTGGATATAATTGTTTAGGAGAGGTCTTCCTAGTTGCTGATCTCAAAAACCTCTTTGGTTTATTGAAGGGCTGAGGGAAATGAAATTTCTGAAAAGACACAAATCAAATCAAATGGAATCAAATACAGTGGAACCTCGGGTTGCGATCATAATCCATTTCAGGAGTACGGTCGCAACCTGATTTGGTCATGACCGGAAGTACGACCGTCTGCGCATGAATGGACCAAAAAAAATGGCAAAGAGGAAATCAGCACAGAAAAGGAATCTTCCATGCCGATTTTGTTTGCCACCCGATTTGGTTGCAAACAGGAGCATCCATGACCTGAGGTTCCACTGTAAGCTGCTCCTTATAAAAATAGTCCTTGACTTATAACCAATCCCTTAAAGACCATTCAAAGTTGTGACAATCTCAGAAAAGATGCTTTGTGGCCTGTAAAAAACTTCCAGTTGTTGCAAAATATCACAGGCAATCCCTCCTGGTCATATGATTATGATCTGGGCACTTGGCAGCTTATTCACACTTATAACTAGTTGCCAACTGATCCATGATCACACAATCACTATTTGCAATCTTCAATTTTGGCAGGGTGAAGTCCACAGTGGATAGACACCCCTGTGCAGACTGCACTAGGACTCCCAGAATCCCCCCCTTATCTTCTAAGGAACCTCACATTCTTTACATGGGACTCAGTCCATTTAGCAACTACAACTGGGAGTGCCAGAATTCCAATTACAAATGTGGTCATAAGTCAAAGATTATTTAATTAAGACTCTAGACTCATTCATCCATTATTGAGAGATCGTTTCTGGACAGGAAGTGTGATTTCTTCTTCCTTTAACTTCTTTTGGACAAGGATTCAACATTAATTCTCTCAAGTTATCCAGTTTTGGGCTACCATCTGCACAATACAGCACACTGTTAACAAAGTTTGGATGCACATTAATTCATCTCTTTTTATTACACTTTCTTTTTCTTTTTACAATCCTTCCCCTTTTATTGGGGTAGACTTGGGGTGACTGAATTAAGCTGAATGTTTACTGATCAGATGCCCTTCCTGATGCCTATGCAGGGTTCACAGCATATATTTTCTCTTTGTGCCCTGATAGAGAAACATCTGTCGCTGCCTAGGATTGAACTCTCAACCTTTCAAGTGGGAGGCAAATGTTATTACCTTTAGGCCACCTTGCCGCTCCTTTTTATGATACTGATTTCTTTTATATCTTATTTATTTTTACTATCTATCTATCTATCTATCTATCTATCTATCTATCTATCTATTCATTTTATATATGTATGTATGTATGTATGTATGTATGTATGTATGTATGTCACAGTTATACTATTAAATATTTTACAGTATCTGGCCCAGTGGTGGGCTGATGCCAGTTTGGACTGGCTCGCCCATACCGGTAGTTCCAGCCACTGGCTGTGCCCACCTCCCCACCCTGATGCTGTCCCTTCCTATATATCTGGCTCGCTCACCCTGCCCATGCAGCCCAGCTGCTTTCTGTGTCTCACCCACTCTACTCACTGCAGCTGCCATGCACAGGAAATCCCTGTCTTTTTTTGTAGCCGTGCGCAAGCACGGATGGCACACATGCATGCAGAGGGGGCGTTGCATGCACATGCTCACATTTTCGGTTCTGCATTAGGCAAACCAGTTGTTACAGTATGTGCAGCCCACCTCTGATCTGGCCTCAGGGCTGTATTAAACTGATTTGATCTGAAAATACACAAAGAGAAATATCGGGGGGGCGGGTGTTCTGACCGATGCCCTTTTCCAACAAATCAAACACAATTCAAAAGGAACAGAAACCTTGTAATGCTTTTGTAAAATAATTACTGTGATAAGCACAAGCCTTGCCAAACTGTGCAAGACTTGCCAAAAGATAACAGGCAAGAAATAATTTGCAATACAAGAATCTTCAAATACAAAGTCAGGATACTGGAAAGTCCACGAGGCTAGAGTTTCAAAACGTCTTTGCTTTCTGCAAAGTATGTTCCTTTCACAGCTGGCTTTTATCTTCTTGAAGGAGGGGCCATTACCTTGCAGCCTTACTCCCGAGTTGCCCATGCTGTTTTAGCTGCTCTTTCCTATGAGCAATCCTGCACACATGCACACTTGGCACAGGCTCTTCGGGAACCTCCTCCTCTTTGCTGCCAGTCTGCACAATCTCTGAAGGCAGCAGTTCACTTCCTAATGACCCTGGCCCCTCATCTGAGTCCTTGCTCTCCTCAGCCATCCGCACCTGTTGCCGGCTAACCACAATGGGGAGGGGGGGGAACAGCAGTGAAAGCAAGTGGGCACTTTAAGAGCTCAAAACTAAGCCTACTCAATGGCAATAAGAATAGCACCACATCCATTCTTCTCTGAAACAATTTTGTATGTATAGCCATGCCCACAGTCTTGTTCAGAATAACCCAGTTTCTTTTAGAGAAATAGCACCAAAATAAAATGCCTTGATGTCTGAAGGCTATCAGAATAAGGTGAAACAAGCCCCAATTAAACTCTTCCAAGATGAAGTCAGTAAATGTTATGGCAATCTGATAATATTGATCCCTTTATATATTCCAGATTCAATTCTGCTGCCCCCAAAGGAATAGGTTCATGACTCAGATGGATACTGATAGACTCTCAGCTCTTACTCCAAAAGCAAAATTTGATGACCAGACTGCTGGCAAAGTAAGCTAACCATTCCAGAGTAATTCTTGAGTTACTGCACTTCTGCCAATAGATTTCTAATTGAAAGTGTTGGTTATCGCTTTTAAAGCCCATTAAATTATAGCACCTTGCCAAACTGAATGTGCACATTTAGAGAAGGTCTGTTGAGAATCCCTTCTCCATGAAAAATGCATGAGGGAGGAGCAGGAGGTTGGGCTAGGCAATAGGCCTCATTCATTATACCCCCCTCCAAATACTGTGGAACACAGCCCCCGAGATCTGTTTGGCATCCTCCTGCCTTGCATTTTGCCAGGAAATTAAATGCATCCTGTTCCAATTCTCACTGAGCTAAAATTAATTGCTGGCATTCCTCTTGGGCATGTAGTCTATTTTTTTTCCTTTTATTTTTATATTTTTTTCTTATTTTGTTTTTTTTTTTTTGCCAGAGTCTTAAGTGTTTAGAGAGGAAGAAAGGCAGGAAGGAAAGAAGGAAAGAAGGGAGGGAGGGAGGAAAGGAAGGAATACAAAGTCTATTTCAATTAAATTTAAATTTAACACCGCACATCTTACCCTTATTGTAAGAATATGACCAGGAAAGTTTCCTGCTTTCCATTTTCTTTGACATGCATTTTACAGTATAAGCCTGATAAGAAGAAATGGGCTTCTTTGCAATTGGTCTGGACTCTTTCATTGTCAGTAGCCTAGCAAGCAAACATCTTGACATGGGAATTTAATTAATAAAATTGTTCAAACCCCATTTTTACTTTTTACACTTGACATGCCAAGAGAGAGAAGATAGTTGCAACTATGACTTTTCTTTGTTGCTTGTTCTTCTTCACAGATGTGAAAAACTCTGTTTTATTCTTTCTGGGTGTACATCCCACTTAATCATATGACAACCCACAATAACTTGGGAGCATTTAACTGAGAATTCATCATCAAACGTAGAAAATAGCTCACATTAAATAGGTATAAAACCTATTGAAGCTTGATCAATTCTTCTTCAAAAGACATAGTCTGTTGTAAAGTTATTTAAACTCCCATTTTTCTTTTTTTTAAATTCTTTATGTAAATTTATTAGGCACCCAACTGCAATAGATTCTGGATAGTGTACAAATCTAGAAAATAACATTAAAACATGAAATCCTTAAATCTGATGGATAGCTCAGGCTAAAATGATGTAATAAGTAACAAACAACAAAATCAACAAAACAAAATACAGTGGAACCTTGGGTCGCAAACGCTTCTGTTTGCAACCAAATCAGGTGATGACCAGAATTTTCAGAACAGTTTTGCTTCTGGTAGCAAACAGATCTTCGGGTGGCGATCAAGCAAACCCAAAAATTGCCACGGTGATTTTCCCTGCCATGGCAATTTCCCCTTCAGTGCCAATATTTTTTGTTTTTGTCCGCGCATGCGCAGATGGTTGTGCTTCTGGTCATGACCAAATCAGGTTGCGACTGTAGTCCTGGAACTACAGTGGAACCTCATGACCCGAGGTTCCACTGTAGTTCCAACTGATGAACCCAACCAAAGCGAGCATGGTCGAGATGATCTAATCTCTGTGCAAAATTTTATTGAATGCAACATTGATGAGGGCAAAACCAGATCTAGCTAATTCCTGTGCAAACCCATATAATTAAAGTATAGGATTTTCCCTCTCCCTATTAGTGCAGGTCACATTGTCCAATTGAATGTCATTGTAATGTTCTGAGAAAAAGTATTTTGTTTTGGCAAACACCTGCCAAAGTGTGCTTGGCTCTCACAGGTCATCTACTTCATGTCTGGAGCCTACACTCCACCTCACACTTCCCTCCCACCTGGTTCATTGGCAAGCTGAGAAGCAATAATGGTTGCAACAGCAAAAGCGCACCTCAAATTTGATAAGGGGCCTCAGAGAACTCAATCCCATACCTGGAGCCAAAGTCATATTTTCAAAGCTTTCCAGAACTCCAGGAGAGATGGTGCCATCATTGTCTCTGTGGGTGTACTGCTCCAGAGAGTGGGGACTGCAGTTCTTGCTACCCCAATTGCAGGAGTTTTTCCCCAAAATGTATTGTCATATGTCAATGAATACTTTTGTCCTGGATGACTGAGTCTTCACTGACATACAGAGAAATAGCTATCCTTTTGTCTTGCCCTTCTTAGTTACTGGCCATTTTCAGCACCTTTTGTTACAAATTTTATCTTACAGTTTTTAGCCCTCAGATGTTTTTCTGTAATATTTTTTTTTCTTCCAACATGCATTTCTCTCTGCCAAATTGCATTGTTGAAGTTCTGCATACATGAACAAGCAATTGTACCTTTTTAACTTTTGTTCTCATGTCCCTGGTTCAACAGATTCATCTTCCATGATTTTAAAGCAATTGTTCTCTATTGTTTGAACAAATGAATGAGAAAAAAAAATGGATAAATGAATGAATGTATGTATCAACCTGTGCTCATAGGATCAGAGACACTATAACAGTGATGACTAACCTTTTCAGCAACGGGTGCCTAAAGCATGCATGTGCATGCATCCCCAAAATGCAATATGTGTGCATCACCATGCATGCACCCCGCCCCGCCACACATGCACGCACATCTCCCACGCATGTGTGTGTGTCCCCCATGAAGGCACCCCACCGTGCATGCACATGTGTTCCCTGCACATACACTCTGCCCCCCATGCATGCACACATGCACCCTGCCCCCCCACATGCAACTCACCCCCTGCACATGCACAGCAGAGATCTGAAGACCAGCTGGCCAGCAGAAGGTGTGTGCATGCATGTGCAGTGGAACTGAGCTGGGGCGATGGCTCACATGCCCACAGAGAGGGCCTCTGTGTTCCACCTCTGGCATGCATGCCATACCTTCGCCATCATGGCACTATAAATTCTAAAGGAAATGTTGAATTAAAACAATGATCACATACTTCTATTTCCTGACTGAAATAGATAAGCTAACATTGCAATTATGTTAAGCTTATGATAGGCTTCCCATCTCAGAATATATTAGATTCAGTGCTGTAAAGAGGCTGGTGCATTTTTAAACTTCATTAAGTGTTCTTATCTTAAGCTATTATATCAGCCAATAAACACATCTTATGAAATATTACAATATTTTCAGAATGTTCATTACTTCTACTCTTTTCTAACCAAAAAGGCATTAAG
This sequence comes from Naja naja, assembly GCA_009733165.1. Classification (NCBI taxonomy): domain Eukaryota; kingdom Metazoa; phylum Chordata; class Lepidosauria; order Squamata; family Elapidae; genus Naja; species Naja naja. The sequence goes on from CM019153.1 coordinate 34,706,934, forward strand.
AGTTGTAAACCTAACCTGCGTAGCTTTTTCTCCGGTAATATCACTCTACTAACTAGAGCGTACAAAACATTTTCTAGACCAATACTTGAATACAGTTCATCAGTCTGGAACACACATTACATATCTGATATTAATACAATTGAGAAAGTCCAGAAATATTTCACGAGAAGAGTTCTCCACTTCTCTACTCGTAGCAGAATACCTTATGCCACCAGACTTGAAATTTTAGACCTAGACAACCTAGAACTACACCACCTTCGGTCCAATCTAAGTACAGTATATAAAATTATATATTGCAATGTCCTACCTGTCAATGAATACTTCAGCTTCAACCACAACAATACAAGAGCACACAATAGATACAAACTCAAGGTTAACCGCACCAAACTTGATTGCAGGAAATATGACTTCAGCAACAGAGTGGTCAATGGCTGGAATACTCTACCTGACTCTGTGGTTACCACCCCTGTCATATTATTTCTTTTTATTTATTTTTTATTTGTATCCATTTCATGTATTCATAATCATGTTTATACTTATACCTGTTATCTAATAATCACTTCACAAAATAAAATAAAATAAAATAAATAAATAAATAAATAAAATATGGGGGGTTAAGGTAAATCAGACTTTTCTGTTCAACTTTCAGCCTACTGGAAAATGAAAGATGATTTTCATTGTTACTTTATCCATATGACAATTTACAGGCAATGTGTTGTGCAAAAGCCATAGGCATTTTTTATCCACCATTTTGTATTCTTAATCAATCTCGGTGCTCAGGCATTAATTTGAGAATGCAAAAACTGCAATCAAGGTTGAAGCGGCATTCCTTCATTTGTCTATGAGATGTATATTATCTCCAGAGAGCAATGATCTCTAATGAGATCCAAAACTCATAAAGACATGGCAAGCAAAGCTAATTCAAGCTTTGAAAATTGTGTTTACCAGAATTAGAGTTTTCTTTTTTCCTTTCCTCCTTGCAGTGAGAACAGTATTGTAAGGAAAAATATAAATTATTGGCCCTATGCATTGGATGTTGAGTGCAAGTTATAGCGTACAAATTAGGCTAGTTTTTCCTAGTCACAAGCCACAGAAAGTGATATATATATATATATATATATATATATATATATATATATATATATATATATATTTCTACCTGAGAGACAGAGGTGGTATTAAGCAGGTTCTGACCAATTCTGGAGAACTGGTAGCGGACATTTTGAGTAGTTCAGAGAACCAGCAAATACCACCTCTGACTGGCCCTGCCCCCATCTATTCTCTGCCTCCTGAGTCCCAGCTGATCGGCTGGGTCTTCTTTTGTTGCCCTGCACAGGAGAACAGATCTGGAAAGCAGGTTAGTGGGGTGGGGAGGGAATGGGGATTTTGCAGTAATCTTCTCCTGCCATGCTCACTAAGCCATGCTCACCAAACCACGACCACCAAGCCACACCACACCCACCAAGCCATGCCCACAGAACTGTTAGTAAAAAAAATTGAATCCCACCACTGCTGAGAGACCATAATAATAAGCTGCTCAGAGTTACCTTCAGCCATGAGACGGCCAGTACAAAAATTTGATAACAAAATAAAATAATATTTATTTGATAAATGTCTGATATGACATTAACACAACATCTCATGCCACCCTTTGCTGTATTATTTCTGCACTACTTAGTATTATCTGTGGAAGGAATATTTTGAAGTATGTTCTGTCAGCTCAGCAATTCCCCAATTGATCTCACAATTTCATAGATCAGAATTTGTATTCAGAGGTGTTTCTGTAGCTTAATATATTTAGCAAACTCATTTCTCTATGCAGCTATATTTGCTGTATTTAGATTTTGTTCTAAAACTATGACAAATCTTAATGATATGAAAATCCTTTTCTTGACTTTCCTCTTTAAAATATTTGTTTTCTCTTCATTTGCCCCTTTCCTGCTATCAAATGTGTTGTAGATTACCCATAACAATGATGTGGAAAGTGGAAAAGGACTACATGCTATGATGAGTGTTGAATATTAAAATGAAGGAGTGAAGCCGAGGAATGAAGGCTTCCTCAGGTCTGCCATTATGGTGGGAAAATAGTTTAACCTGATTGGTCAAACTGTCTGACAGCTCCCTATAAAAGGGCAAACTGTCAGACAGGCAGTTGCTGGATTGTTCTTGTTGTTGTTACTGAATAAAGAGTTTGAAGTCAAAGATTAGCCTCTGACTCTTCAATCTGCCCACAATATATAATAATAAGTAGGTACATTTGGACAGCAGAATATTGTTTAGTCTGGCCTAGGGACATAATATTTAACGTACTAATTAGTATTTAATACATTAAATGTTCAGTATTTACATTGAATTGCATAGTATTTAATATACTAAAATAGAATACAAGCAAATAACTTGAATCTGCAGGGATGAAGTCAGGAAGGCTGAAGCTCAAAATGAACTAAGACTTGCAACACATATCAGAAATAACAAAAAAAATTAAATATGTGAGGAACAAGAACAAAGTCAAGCAAATGATTAGTTTACTAATGGGAGAAGATGGCACGAAGATGAATGGGCAGCAGGGAGAAAGCTGAATTGCTTAATTTCTTCTTTGCATCTGTTTTCACGCAAAATGGAAAAAAAAATAGCACAACCTATAAAAAGCAGAACCCTGGGAAACAGTACAGGAATGCAGGTTAAATAGATAAGAAATTGGTAAAAGACCACCTATCTACTTCAGATGAGTTCAAATTGCAGATAGTTTGCATCCCAGGGAGCTGATAGATGTGATCTTGGAATCACTGAACAAAATCTTTCAGAGCTTCTGGAGCATGGGGGAACTGCCAGAGGCTTGGAAAACAGCTGATGTGACTCCAGTCTTTAAGAAGGGGGGAAAAATGGGTTCACTAACACCTCCAAGATGCCTTCCAGCCCTATAATTTTGTGTGAAGCCCAATAATGCTTCTTCACATCTAAATTAATTCCACCAAAAGAATGAACAGCCTATTGACACATTTCTTTGAAAGAATTTCCTTGTTTTTGTTTTTCCCCATGTCCGTCTCCATTTTCAATGACTAAATAGAGGTTGATGTAACATTGCTTCTTGCCTCATGTAACAGTGTCTGAAGGTACTTTGTTAAGTTCCTTTTTGATTTTTTTTGTCTTTCTTGGCTTTGGATTCTCTTCTCAGCAATTTTCAGTTTGTTTTCTTCTTTAATTTGTAGCATTCACCCTTAATGACTTCTTTCACTTTCTAATTTCTCTGATTCAGGAATTCAAAGCAATTCTTGAGGTTCACCTTGAAAATGGTGGGTATAAGCTAAGGATCACCTCATGGAAACTGATTGGCTTTCTTCTTCCTCTTTTGCTTAACTTGGAACTTGTACATGAGCAGTTCATGATCTGTTCTGCAGTCAGCACCTGGCTCTGTCTTTCATGCGATAATTGAACTCCTCTGAGGCCTGTTTAGCAATATTATAGTCAATTTGATTTCTATGGATTCCATCTGCTGATATCCATGTATACAGATGTAATTTTTGGTTTTTTGAAAACAGTGCTAGCCATGAAGAAATCACTGGACTGGTCGAAATTAATAAGTTAGTCTTTGGTTTTCCTAAGCCATACAATTCAACTATATTTTCCGCTTTCAGGTTTTCAACTGGTGTTTCGGTCTCCTATCACAATCTCCATATCTGGCTTGCATGTTGATTTCAAATTGAATTTGGTAATAAAACTTTTCAGTGGCCTCTTCTTTTTCATAATAGTCGGAGAACAAATAATCATCATATTGTGCATGAACTAATCAATATTATTTGACCACTGCTTGCATTGTAGCCAAGTATTGTTCTTACTATACCAACCTTAGCTATAAAAGAATTGTTTCACATGTTATGAGTAAAAATAGTGCAGTCCCCTGTCTGGGAATGTCTAATCCCAGGCACTCTCAATTTGCTGATGCCTAAGATGTTAATTTGTACCTGTTTCATTTCATTTGTTTGTCTTTGTTTTTTTGCTTCTTTGATATTTCTATGTTACATGCTTCTTACATTCCATGTTCCAACAGTAACTCTGTCTTTGCAGATTCAGATTTCCTTTGCTTGTATGGCAACTTCAGCAACTAGACAACAATTTAACCATGTCATGAATCATTGGAAGTTCAAAACATCTTTGGTATTTTCTCAGTAGCAGATTTCATGTTTTCTAAAATCATCCAGCATTGTATCATGTACATTTTCTATCTAGGTGGTTTTCCTGGTAGAAGCAGGAGTGCTTTACCATTTCCGATTTCCTGCACAGGATGAATCAATGTCTTTTTTCACTGGCACTAAAGTGATCTTCTGCCTCTGGTATCTTCCTCTATAACTGCAGCCCAATAGGGGCAGGTTGCTTTGCCTAAGCAGCTGGGGTGATCTTCCTGATTTGGGTGACTGAAACTCTTTGCATATATTTTATTTTTATTTATTTATTTTATTTATTTTATTTTGTCAAGCAATTATAAGATAACAGGCATAAGTATAAACATAGTTATGAATACATGAAATGGATACATATAAGAAAAAACAATAGGACAGGGACAGTAGGCATGTTGGTGTGCTTATGCATGCCTCCTATTTCTGATATTCTTTGCTCATCTCTCCCAGGAACACCCCCTACCATGTTGAGGAAGCACAGAAGGACATGGTGGGGTTGGGGGAGTCCAGCAATTGAGCATCTTGAGGTTGCTGTCTTCCTTAATGCCACCAGCTCTATATTCCTTTCTAGTACCTACTTCTTCTCAAGAGGGTTAGTCTATGGGAGGGGTGACACCCATATTTCTTCCTTCCTCCTACACAAAAACACAAATTCTTTCAATAGAACATGTTGCCATGATCATACTGTGAAAGGCACCTGAAGGGAAAAATGCCAGCGTCTCTCCATTACACGAGTGCTACAAAGCAGGGTTTAGAAAGCAATTGAGGCATGACACCATGGCAACTGAAAAGCTTCAAAAGCATTTGTTTCCATCCATACAGATTTCTCCTACCAGCCACAACACATTTTAAAGAATATTTTTATATAAATTTGCAAACAAAATTAAAACTTGGAATTCATTATCTTAAAATATCCAAACTATTAAAATATTTACTTTTCAAAGATTTTTTGCTAATTCCCAAGTGGTTGAAGCTTGGGGAACTGTGCTTTGCAGTTGACCAGTTTGGAATCAGTGAGCATAAAAGGAGAAGGTTTATCAGTTAGATTTAGTGCTATGAAAGTTAGACCCCAAAATATATAGATATGCCTGGCCTAACTACATTTACATTTCAGTTATATACTTTTAAGATAAAGATAAATGGAAGAAAGCCAATTCTGATTTAAACTCAGTTTTAAAACTTTGGTAAATTGAAGGTGTAATGACCTGGTAGTGGCCAGACATCCTCAAAGACAAACAAATGTGAATGTATTCTGACAACAAGGATACAGTATACCACAGTTTTCTCAAGGTCAAATTTATTTTACTTATTAGCAGAGGATAATGAGGCAGTGCAGTAGCTCAACAGTTAAGACACTGGGCTTGCTGGCTGGAAAGAGACCTGAGTGTCAGATGAGTCTCACCTGCTCAAGGTTGACTTAGTCTTCCATCCTTCTGAGGTTGGTAAAATGAGGACCCAGATTGTTTGGGAGCACTATGCTGACTCTATAAACCACTTAGACAGGGCTGTAAAGCACTGTGAAGCAGTATATAAGCCTAAGTGCTATTGCTATTTAATAAATTGTTTGGAGCTCAGTATAAAACACTTAACAACTCCTGTATGAAGAAGTTGAGAACAATGCAGGTTCAAATGCTGTGCAATTTCCCCGTCTCCCACAGAAAAACAAAACTTTACAAAGAGAGATAAAATATATATCCAAAGAATTGCCCTGTTTGTTCTAGACACTTAAGACGGCTTTGGTCTTTCTTCTTTAATACAAAAATTCTATACTAAGAACTATATGTACCATCAGTCATGAAATACTCCATAGCATGAAGCTGGGAAGATTGATATTTAAAATTTGAAGAGGAGGGAAATGCAATAGTTTTGGCATTCCTAGCCTCATAAATATTGATTGTTAGGAAGACATTTTGGGGCATGTTTTTGGTTAACATACAATATATGAGAATCAATGAAGAACAGTCTCTGCCTAATTCTAAACAACATTGGGGTAGTAATAATTGTAATACTGGATCGCAGCAAAATTTTAAGGAAGCGATCCCATTCTGTTGAAACAATCCTGCTAGTAGTTTTAACAAGTTATTTGTTCTTTTATCTATCATAATTTAAGCTTTCATCAGTAAGATCTAAGGATTCTTTGAAAATATTGTTGTTTAAAAAGTACAAGCCAGAAACACTGAGAAAAAATCCCTTTAAATAGGATTTCTGTATTCTAATAATTAACACATGGCCATCTGATGTATTATAATCATGACTCCCACAATAAATGATTAACTGACTGACATTTTAGAGTCTGCATCCATATATCCTAATGTCTAACATGAGACAAGTTCCAGTGATAATTCATAAAGACAGCTGCCATGAAGGAGGATAGTGGGATCACTGTTGAAGTAACCTCAAGCTGTAGAAGACTGGTTTAGCTACAGAGTGCAGTTTTCTGTCTCTGTTAAGTTTGCATGGAGTCAGACGCGAAGAGCTTCAGTGAAGAGTTTATTAAGTGACTACAGATCGAATGGACCCGACTTGGCTGGGCTGCTTCTTAGAGCCAGCAGCCGTAGTTGCCAGCCAATCAGAGTGCAGGGTTTTCCCGCACTATTTAAACCAATCCTATTTGACATTTTCAAGAACAATTCAAACTAAACCAATGACATTCAAACCTACATACATAACACCCCTCCCCACTAGGTTCAGTCCATACCAAACCCCAACCTATCTAATGTATTCTTTTAAATAGGTGGGGCTCTTGCGTGCGTTGAGACCTTCATGGTTCAGAAGTTTTAACATTCTCACCCAGTGAAGAGGAAATGTGTCTGCTGACATTTCCCCACTGGGACTTCCTGAAGACCCTGTTTGATTGTTAGAATCTGGTCTCTCCTCCCAACCCATCTCCAGCCCAATGTCAGCACCTAAGTCAGGTAGTGATGTACAATCTTCCACTTCTAAGGATGGATTTTGGCATTGTGACAGGTTTTGGAATGGTTCCTGTCGTAATGGCTCGTTACACATGGGGTTGATTCTTGCTTGCTGATTTTCCTCCTGTTCCTCCCCTTCCCCTTAGAATTGACATCAGGTGAGGAACTAGAGAGGAACAAGTGCGATGTTCCTGAGAGAACCTGGATCTAAGTTGATCAATGTGCCTGCTCCAGAGGAGTCCATCCTCTGTTTGCACCCTGTAAGAACGAGGGCCTGTGATCTAGTTATCTCAGCAGGAATCCACAAAGGTTCACCTATAAGGTTCTTAGCATAAACAGAATCACCCACACTGAATGTGCAACTTTGGAAGTGGAATCTAGTGGGCGTTGGGTGCGTAAGGGAGATGAAGGCGGTCAAGGGAAGACCTAAGTTTCCTACCCATCAACAACTCTGCTGGGGATAAGTTATTAGATGGGTTAGGAGTGATGTGCTGAACACTAAGAAGTTTTTCAACTTTCTCAGTGATGTCCCCAGGACCCAGTTGCTGAAGCTTCTCCTTGGTAAAGCGCCATCGCGTTCAGCTCAGCCGTTAGCCGAAGGGTGCCCAGGGGCAGAAAGGGCATGTCTGATAACCTGTTGTACTAAATAGGATTCAAAAAGGTTGGATGTAAATTGAGGGCCATTGTCAGAGAACAAGAACATCAGGTAACCCGTGGGTTACAAAAGTTTTGAGCTGTTTGATGACAGCATCAGTTGTGGTGGATGCCATGGGGATTACCTCTAGCCATTTGGAATATGCATCTACTATAATAAGAAAGGTGTGCCCTCTGGTACCAGCAAATCAACGTGAATCCTGGACCATGGGCCCTAGGACATTCCATTCCTGTGTGGGGTGAGAGGTGGTGCAGGCCTGACCTGACAGTTGGGACAAGATGCAACCCAGTTTTCAACCATTTTGTCAATACCTGGTCACCATACATAACTCCTGGCCAATCCCTTCATCCTTACAATACCAGGATGACCCTCATGTAACATTTCCAAAACCTCTCTTTGCAGTTTTGCAGGAATAACCACCCTGTTACCCCACAAAATACATCCTCTTAATACAGATAATTCAGTTTGCCTGGACTTAAAAGGTTGGGCAAGGTGAGGTAGATCTTGAAGAGGCCAACCTTTCTTAATCCAGCCTATAATAGGAGCCAACACAGTGTCTTTGGCAGTCTCTCTGGCAATTTCAGCAGCATGAACTGGAAGCTTGGCAACAGTTTCTAGGAAAAAGGTGTGTGTTTCAGGTTCAAAGTCCTCCTTGTGGCAGGAAGTGGGCTGCGCGACTCAGCGCATCAGCATGACCAATGTCCTTGCCAGGCTTGTGGATAAGTTTGTATGAATAAGCAGCAGAAATTCAGTCCACCTCAGCATTCTTGGTGACAGGATAGTAGGTAGGCTTGTCTCTATACAATGCCTATTAACAAAGGTTTGTGATTTGTAACAATGGTAAATGTTCTCCCATACAGATATTCATGAAATTTCTTAACAGCTGCAACAATTGCCAATGCATCCTTCTCCAATTGGCTGTAATTCCTCTCTGCTTTGGTCAGAGTGAGTAAAATGCAATGGGGGCTTCTCTCACTGGGAAGCCTGCCAACCCCACCCCTTTCAGGGGATGCATCACAAGTCAGTACAACAGGCAAATTCTCAGAGAACTGTATCAGTACAGCATCAGACGTGATTAGTCTTTTAATACTGTTAAATGCTGATTGTTCCTTCTTCCCACAGGCAAAACAGATTTTTTTATCAAGTAATCTGTGCAATGGATAACAATGGTTGCACTAGAGGTAGGAGCATGTGATAAAATTAATGAGTCCAAGGAAACTTGCAAATCTGTTTTGCATTTAGGTCCTAGGAGCTTCTTTGATTGCTTGAACCTAGCATCAGTAGGGTGGATGCCATGTTGTCAATCATATAGCCCAAGAACTCAACCTTGTAGTTTAAAGAGTGCATTTTTCCTTAACTTTAAGCCCTTCCCTGGATCTGGTAAGGACTCTTGTAACTAGTGTCATTTTCAGAAGAGATTAACACATCATCAAAGTAAGGCCTACCTTTCTTGTAACTGAGTGTCATTTTCAGAGAGATTAACACATCATCAAAGTAAGGCACTACCCCTGGCAGTCCTTGGAGCATCCTTTCCATAAGGCTTTGAAAGATGCCTGGTGCCACGCTTACTCCTAACTGTAACCTTTTACATTTGAAGGCAGCTCTATGAGTCACAATGGTTTGGGCCTCTGCAGTGGCATCATCAAGAGCCTTGGTAGCTCAGGCTGTTAAATGCTTGCTCTTAAGATCCAGCTGCCTACAATTATTGTAGGCTCAGATCCCACCAGGCTCAAGGTTGACTCAGCTTTCCTCAGGGAGTAGGTAAATTGAGGACCCAAGATTGTTGGGGGCAATTAGCTGACCTTGTAAAAATGCCGCTTAGTAATAAGCAGGCATATACAATGGAATGAAGGCTATTGCTGAGCACACTGGTTGTATCCTGAAATTGTAAGCCGCCTGAGTCTTGGAGAAAGGGCATATATAAATGTGGTAAAAGCAAAAACAAAAAAAACTGTTAATTGTTGATATGCCTGGGCCAGATCCAATTTGGCAAGGCTGAACCCCTGCCAAGTGAATGTGACAG
>CM019153.1:34717698-34742795 GCA_009733165.1 Naja naja
TTGTTCTTACTATACCAACCTTAGCTATAAAAGATTTGTTTCACATGTTATGAGTAAAATAGTGCAGTCCCTGTCTGGGAATGTCTAATCCCAGGCACTCTCAATTTGCTGATGCCTAAGATGTTAATTTGTACCTGTTTCATTTCATTTGTTTGTCTTTGTTTTTGCTTCTTTGATATTTCTATGTTACATGCTTCTTACATTCCATGTTCCAACAGTAACTCTGTCTTTGCAGATTCAGATTTTTTGCTTGTATGGCAACTTCAGCAACTAGACAACAATTTAACCATGTCATGAATCATTGGAAGTTCAAAACATCTTTGGTATTTTCTCAGTAGCAGATTTCATGTTTTCTAAAATCATCCAGCATTGTATCATGTACATTTTCTATCTAGGTGGTTTTCTGGTAGTAGCGGAGTGCTTTACCATTTCGATTTCCTGCACAGGATGAATCAATGTCTTTTCACTGGCACTAAAGTGATCTTCTGCCTCTGGTATCATCCTCTATAACTGCAGCCCAATAGGGGCAGGTTGCTTTGCCTAAGCAGCTGGGGTGATCTTCCTGATTTGGGTGACTGAAACTCTTTGCATATATTTTATTTTTATTTATCTATTTTATTTATTTTATTTTGTCAAGCAATTATAAGATAACAGGCATAAGTATAAACATAGTTATGAATACATGAAATGGATACATATAAGAAAAAAAAACAATAGGACAGGGACAGTAGGCATGTTGGTGTGCTTATGCATGCCTCCTATTTCTGATATTCTTTGCTCATCTCTCCCAGGAACACCCCCTACCATGATGAGGAAGCACAGAAGGACATGGTGGGGGTTGGGGGGAGTCCAGCAATTGAGCATCTTGAGGTTGCTGTCTTCCTTAATGCCACCAGCTCTATATTCTTTTCTAGTACCTACTTCTTCTCAAGAGGGTTAGTCTATGGGAGGGGTGACACCCATATTTCTTCCTTCCTCCTACACAAAAACACAAATTCTTTCAATAGAACATGTTGCCATGATCATACTGTGAAAGGCACCTGAAGGGAAAAATGCCAGCGTCTCTCCATTACACGAGTGCTACAAAGCAGGGTTTAGAAAGCAATTGAGGCATGACACCATGGCAACTGAAAAGCTTCAAAAGCATTTGTTTCCATCCATACAGATTTCTCCTACCAACCACAACACATTTTAAAGAATATTTTTATATAAATTTGCAAACAAAATTAAAACTTGGAATTCATTATCTTAAAATATCCAAACTATTAAAATATTTACTTTTCAAAGATTTTTTGCTAATTCCCAAGTGGTTGAAGCTTGGGGAACTGTGCGTTTTGCAGTTGACCAGTTTGGAATCAGTGAGCATAAAAAGGAGAAGGTTTATCAGTTAGATTTAGTGCTATGAAAGTTAGACCCCAAAATATATAGATATGCCTGGCCTAACTACATTTACATTTCAATTATATACTTTGAAGATAAAGATAAATGGAAGAAAGCCAATTCTGATTTAAACTCAGTTTTAAAACTTTGGTAAATTGAAGGTGTAATGACCTGGTAGTGGCCAGACATCCTCAAAGACAAACAAATGTGAATGTATTCTGACAACAAGGATACAGTATACCACAGTTTTCTTAAGGTCAAATTTATTTTACTTATTAGCAGAGGATAATGAGGCAGTGCAGTAGCTCAACAGTTAAGACACTGGGCTTGCTGGCTGGAAAGAGACCTGAGCATCAGATGAGTCTCACCTGCTCAAGGTTGACTTAGTCTTCCATCCTTCTGAGGTTGGTAAAATGAGGACCCAGATTGTTTGGGAGCACTATGCTGACTCTATAAACCACTTAGACAGGGCTGTAAAGCACTGTGAAGCAGTATATAAGTCTAAGTGCTATTGCTATTTAATAAATTGTTTGGAGCTCAGTATAAAACACTTAACAACTCCTGTATGAAGAAGTTGAGAACAATGCAGGTTCAAATGCTGTGCAATTTCCCCTCCCACAGAAAAACAAAACTTTACAAAGAGAGATAAAATATATATCCAAAGAATTGCCCTTCTTGTTCTAGACACTTAAGACGGCTTTGGTCTTTCTTCTTTAATACAAAAATTCTATACTAAGAACTATATGTACCATCAGTCATGAAATACTCCATAGCATGAAGCTGGGAAGATTGATATTTAAAATTTGAAGAGGAGGGAAATGCAACAGTTTTGGCATTCCTAGCCTCATAAATATTGATTGTTAGGAAGACATTTTGGGGCATGTTTTTGGTTAACATACAATATATGAGAATCAATGAAGAACAGTCTCTGCCTAATTCTAAACAACATTGGGGTAGTAATAATTGTAATACTGGATCGAGCAAAATTTTAAGGAAGCGATCCCATTCTGTTGAAACAATCTAGTAGTTTTAACAAGTTATTTGTTCTTTTATCTATCATAATTTAAGCTTTCATCAGTAAGATCTAAGGATTCTTTGAAAATATTGTTGTTTAAAAGTACAAGCCAGAAACACTGAGAAAAATCCCTTTAAATAGGATTTCTGTATTCTAATAATTAACACATGGCCATCTGATGTATTATAATCATGACTCCCACAATAAATGATTAACTGACTGACATTTTAGAGTCTGCATCCATATATCCTAATGTCTAACATGAGACAAGTTCCAGTGATAATTCATAAAGACAGCTGCCATGAAGGAGGATAGTGGGATCACTGTTGAAGTAACCTCAAGCTGTAGAAGACTGGTTTAGCTACAGAGTGCAGTTTTCTGTCTCTGTTTAAGTTTGCATGAAGAGTCAGACGAAGAGCTTCAGTGAAGAGTTTATTAAGTGACTACAGCTCGAATGGACCCGACTTGGCTGGGCTACGGCTGCTTCTTAGAGCCAGCAGCCGTAGTTGCCAGCCAATCAGAGTGCAGGGTTTTCCGCACTATTTAAACCAATCCTATTTGACATTTTCAAGAACAATTCAAACTAAACCAATGACATTCAAACCTACATACATAACACCCCTCCCCACTAGGTTCAGTCCATACCAAACCCCAACCTATCTAATGTATTCTTTTAAATAGGTGGGGCTCTTGCGTGTCGTTGAGACCTTCGTGGTTCAGAAGTTTTAACATTCTCACCCAGTGAGAGAGGGAATGTGTCTGCTGACATTTCCCCACTGGGACTTCCTGTGAAAGAAGACCCTGTTTGATTGTTAGAATCTGGTCTCTCCTCCCAACCCATCTCCAGCCCAATGTCAGCACCCAAGTCTGGTAGTGATGTACAATCTTCCACTTCTAAGGATGGATTTTGGCATTGTGACAGGTTTTGGAATGGTTCCTGTCGTAATGGCTCGTTACACATGGGGTTGATTCTTGCTTGCTGATTTTCCTCCTGTTCCTCCCCTTCCCCTAGAATTGACATCAGGTGAGGGAACTAGAGAGGAACAAGTGCGATGTTCCTGAGAGAACCTGGATCTAAGTTGATCAATGTGCCTGCTCCAGAGGAGTCCATCCTCTGTTTGCACCCTGTAAGAACGAGGGCCTGTGATCTGAGTTATCTCAGCAGGAATCCACAAAGGTTCACCTATAAGGTTCTTAGCATAAACAGAATCACCCACACTGAATGTGCGAACTTTGGAAGTGGAATCTAGTGGTGCGTTGGGTGCGTAAGTGGGATGAAGGCGGTCAAGGGAAGACCTAAGTTTCCTACCCATCAACAACTCTGCTGGGGATAAGTTATTAGATGGGTTAGGAGTGATGTGCTGAACACTAAGAAGTTTTCAACTTTCTCAGTGATGTCCCCAGGACCCAGTTGCTGAAGCTTCTCCTTGGTAAAACGTACCATGCGTTCAGCCCGGCCGTTAGCGAAGGGTGCCCAGGGGCAGTAAGGGCATGTCTGATACCCTGTTGTGCTAAATAGGATTCAAAAGGTTGGATGTAAATTGAGGGCCATTGTCAGAGACAAGAACATCAGGTAACCCGTGGGTTACAAAAGTTTTTGAGCTGTTTGATGACAGCATCAGTTGTGGTGGATGCCATGGGGATTACCTCTAGCCATTTGGAATATGCATCTACTATAATAAGAAAGGTGTGCCCTCTGGTAGGGCCAGCAAAATCAATGTGAATCCTGGACCATGGGCCCCTAGGACATTCCCATTCCCGTGTGGGGGGAGAGGTGGGGCAGGCCTGACTACCTGACAGTTGGGACAAGATGCAACCCAGTTTTCAACCATTTTGTCAATACCTGGCCACCATACATAACTCCTGGCCAATCCCTTCATCCTTACAATACCAGGATGACCCTCATGTAACATTTCCAAAACCTCTCTTTGCAGTTTTGCAGGAATAACCACCCTGTTACCCCACAAAATACATCCTCTTAATACAGATAATTCAGTTTGCCTGGACTTAAAAGGTTGGGCAAGGTGAGGTAGATCTTGAAGAGGCCAACCTTTCTTAATCCAGCCTATAACAGGAGCCAACACAGTGTCTTTGGCAGTCTCTCTGGCAATTTCAGCAGCATGAACTGGAAGCTTGGCAACAGTTTCTAGGAAAAAGGTGTGTGTTTCAGGTTCAAAGTCCTCCTTGTGGCAAGGAAGTGGGCAACGACTCAGTGCATCAGCATGTCCAATGTCCTTGCCAGGCTTGTGGATAAGTTTGTATGAATAAGCAGCAAGAAATTCAGTCCACCTCAGCATTCTTGGTGACAGGATAGTAGGTGTAGGCTTGTCTCCTGCCACAATGCCTAACAAAGGTTTGTGATCTGTAACAATGGTAAATGTTCTCCCATACAGATATTCATGAAATTTCTTAACAGCTGCAACAATTGCCAATGCCTCCTTGTCCAATTGGCTGTAATTCCTCTCTGCTTTGGTCAAAGTGAGAGTAAAATGCAATAGGGGCTTCTCTCCCACTGGGAAGCCTGTGGCTCAAACCCCCACCCCACTCCAAAAGGGGATGCATCACAAGTCAGTACAACAGGCAAATTCTCAGAGAACTGTATCAGTACAGCATCAGACGTGATTAGTCTTTTAATACTGTTAAATGCTGATTGTTCCTTCCTGCCCCAGACCCAAACAGATTTTTTATCAAGTAATCTGTGCAATGGTTCAGCAATGGTTGCCTTCTGAGGTAGGAACTGTGATAAAAGTTAATGAGTCCAAGGAAAGCTTGCAAATCTGTTTTGCATTTAGGTCTAGGGCTTCTTTGATTGCTTGAACCTTGGCATCAGTAGGGTGGATGCCATGTTGTCAATCATATAGCCCAAGAACTCAACCTTGTCAGTTTTAAGAGTGCATTTCTTCCTTGACTTTTAACCCCGCTTCCTGAATCTGGTAAGGACTTCTCTGAGTCTTTCTTGTAACTGAGTGTCATTTTCAGCAGAGATTAACACATCATCAAAGTAAGGCACTAACCCTGGCAGTCCTTGGAGCATTCCTTTCCATAAGGCTTTGAAAGATGCTGGTGCCACGCTACTCAAATGTAACCTTTTACATTTGAAGGCAGCTCTATGAGTCAAGGTTGGGCTCTGCAGTGGCATCATCAAGAGCCTTGGTGCTCAGGCTGTTAAATGCTGCACTTAAGATCCAGCTGCCTACAATTATGTAGGCTCAATCCACCAGGCTCAAGGTTGACTCAGCCTTCCATCCTTGGGGTAGGTAAATTGAGGACCCAAGATTGTTGGGGCAATAGCTGACTTTGTAAAAATGCCGCTTAGTAAAAGCAGGCATTACAATGGAATGAAGGCTATTGCTGAGCACTGGGTTGTATCCAAAATTGTAAGCGCCCTGAGTCTTCGGAGAAGGGCGGCATATAAATGTAATTATTAAAAAAAAAAAAACTGTTAATTGTTGATATGCCTGGGCCAGATCCAATTTGGCAAAGACTGAACCCCTGCCAAGTGAATGTGACAGATGATGCACAACTGGAACTGGGTATAGCTCTGCTGCAGTGCATGGTTCAGTGTCCCCATAGTCTCCACAGATCTTACTGACCCATCAGTCTTAACTGGTGTGACTATGGGTGTCTCCCACCTGGAGTGGTCAGTGGGCTCTAAAACCCCTTGAGCTATTAATTTGTCTAATTGTGCATCAATTTTTTCCTTTAAAGCAAATGGGACCCTTCTGGGCTTTAAACAAATTGGGGGCACCCTGGGATCTAGGTTGAAAGTGATAGGGGTCCCCATATACTTGCCCAATCCTTCACTGAAGACCTCTGGAAACTCAGACTTCAAGGCCTCCTCCCATTCAGAGTTGCTCACGTGATGGATGCCAGTCACCTCGATGCCTAGTGGATTGAACCACTCAAGTCTCAGCAAGCTTGGGCAATCCTTGTTCACGATGGTCAGGGGCAAACGTTTGGTGTGGCCTTTGAACTTCACGTTGAATTCTCTTGTTCCAACTACTGGAATCTTGTTCCCTTGGTAGTCTTTAAGAGTCAGTGCTTGCTTCTGGAAATGTTTCTTCTGAATTTTGGAAAGTAGCCTGTGAATAGTGTCCCATGACACCATAGATAAATAGGAGCCTGAGTCCACTTCCATTTGGCAAGGCCTTCCTTCAATGAATACCTTCACATGTACTTTTCTGCTTCTCTAGGGTGAAGAATGACCAGTGGTGACTGTTTGATGAGTGTCATTCTTCCCATTTGCTTCTGAGTTGCGCCCCATTTTCTCACTGAAGTTGTTGGGCTTGAATTCTTTCTCAGGAAATTTCTTCCTACTAGGTGGAGTTCTGGATGATTTGCAGACTCTTGCTAGGTGACTTCTTTTCTCACAATGTAGGCAGATGGTGTCTAAAAACTTGCATTCATTGCGGGGGTGCCCCCCCCACAGTCTCTGCAATAATATTCTTGCCTCTTTCTTCCAAGGTCTTTCCTTTTCTTCTCCATTCTGAGTCTATAAATTCCTACCTCCACCTCACTACAGTCTGAATCAGAATCTATTTGCTCGCAATGGGTTGTTGTGGACTTTTCCACATCAGAATGGCTTGAGGCCTTGTTAATTTTCTTCATGGCTGCTGCTGAGGACTTGGTTGCTTCCACTGAAACAGCTTCCTCTATGGCCTCCTTAAACGTGATCTTAGGTTTCATTAGTAATTTGCTATGTAAGACCTTATCTTTAAGGCCTAGAACAAACCGATCACGCATGGCCTCTTCTAAGTTGGTAAACTCACAAGCACCCCCAATGTCCCTTAAACTTGCCATGAAGTCATTAACATTTTCGCTTTCCCCTTGATCCCGACGATAAAATTCATGTCTCTTAATGAGGCACGATACTTGTGGGGCGTAATGGGCTCTTAAAAGCTTTTCTAAATCAGGCCATTCTATTACCTTCAAGTCTGCAGCTCCCACCAATGCCTTCACCATCTTGAAGACTGCCGGACCGCAGTGCATGAGAAATACCGCCCTCTTCCGCTTCTCAGGGATGTCGGCGAGGTCGTTTCCTTCCAAATACATTTGGAAGTGATCCGCATACGATTCCCAGTCTTCTGCCACCGGATCGAACGGGGCTGGGGGGGTGTTCAGCACAGCCATCTCGCTCTTCTGCTTGTCTTCCGCGTCGTCTCTTCTTCAGGGGAATCCCACCTTCGTCGCCAGTGTTAAGTTTGCATGAAGAGTCAGACACGAAGAGCTTCAGTGAAGAGTTTATTAAGTGACTACAGCTCGAATGGACCCGACTTGGCTGGGCTATGGCTGCTTCTTATAGCCAGCAGCCGTAGTTGCCAGCCAATCAGAGTGCAGGGTTTTCCTGCACTATTTAAACCAATCCTATTTGACATTTTACAAGAACAATTCAAACTAAACCAATGACATTCAAACCTACATACATAACAGTCTTTCCTTATAGTTAAAGCTGAGAGGTAACCAATTCTTGATTGGGATTCTATCTTAGGCACCTTTTGAAAAGAAAAGAAAAGAAAAGAAAAGAAAAGAAAAGAAAAGAAAAGAAAAGAAAAGAAAAAGAAAGAGAACATGATTCACTCCTGTTTCTTTTCTCAGGTAAAGCTAAGTTTGTTGCAGAAGTGATGGACAGACTTTTCTTGTCAATTATAAAAGATTAGAGTTCAATTAGTCAGTTGAAATATTGGTTTTAGGCTCTAAGTTTGTGGAATCTTTATGTAGCATATAATGATGATGATAAAGAATTTGTAGATCTGCACTGATGATGTTACCTACTTCGATAATGAAATGTCCGCAAGAAATCAAGAAAGCTCAGCAACAAGAATATTATACATACAGAACATATACATAATTGATGCTAACCTCCACAGAAGTTCTACAGACAGACAGACAGACAGACAGACAGACAGACAGACAGACAGATAGACAGACAGACAGACAGGCAAACAGACAGACAGACAGACAAATACATAGATTGCATAGAAACCTACACAAATATCCTCATAGGCAGGAAGCTTTCCTCTTGAAGATTTTATGCATCAATGTTTTGTGGATATCGACATCACTTGGTTTACATTGCAAAGAATGGGACTTAACTGATAGTGATTCAGGCTACTTCATGGATGTCTAATTATATTCTCAATCTGAAGCATAGAAACTGGATTGCTTTCATTTCATTATAATTCATTTATTAAGTCTCAGTATCTCAGATGCACAGTTCTTAGATTTTTCTATTTCTCAGTCCTTGGCTTTTGTTTTTTATCTTCAGAGCAAAGGGTTCATTGCAGGTAAATTTATTTCTCTTTGTTCTTTTTTATTTCTTCTACTCTTGCCCCTTTCCAGGAGACATTCTGGACTACGAAATGTGCTATTGAACATTGTGTAGATCCACATTCTTTCAACTCACAGTTGCAGATGGTTCAATGCTGTATCATTCTGAGAAAATTCATACCCCAAGAAAATTTTATAGATTCTCGACATTCTATTTAGGAAAAAGTCACTCAGAGTTAACGTAACTGTTAAAAAAGATGTTGAGACTCTAGAAAGACTGTAGAGAAGATCAACAAAGATGATTAGGGAACTGGAGATTGAAACATATAAAGAACTGTTGGTGGAGTGGGTATGACTAGTTTAATGCAAAGAAGGACTAGGAGTGACAGGATAGTAGTGGTTTCAGAGATTGCCTCAAAAAAGAGGGAGTCAAGCTATTCTCCAAAGTACCTGAGGGCTGGACAAGAAGCAACGGATGGAAACTAATCAAGGAGAAAAGCAACCTAGAACTAAGGAGAAATTTCCTGACGATTAGAACAATTAATCAGTGGAACTTCAGAAGTTGTGGGTATTCCAACACTGGAAGTTTTTAAGAAGAGATTGGACAACCATTTTTTTTTAAATTACATTTATATCCCGGCCTTCTCCGGAGACTCAGGGCGGCTTACAATTTTTGGGATACAACCCAGTGTGCTCAGCAATAGCCTTCATTCCATTGTATATGCCTGCTTAGCGGCATTTTACAAAGTCAGCTTATTGCCCCCAACAATCTTGGGTCCTCAATTTACCTACCCCGAGAGGATGGAAGGCTGAGTCAACCTTGAGCCTGGTGGGATTCGAGCCTACAGCAGTTGTAGGCAGCTGGATCTTAAGTGCAGGCAATTAACAGCCTGAGCCACCAAGGCCCATTTGTCTGAAATGGTATAGGGTTTCCTGCCGGAGCAAAGGGTTGCACTAGAAGACCTCCAAGGTCCCTCCCAGTTCTGTTATTCTGTTAAAAAAAAATCTAAATTGTTAGTATTTGGTGGAGATAGGTTGCCACAATCAAGTTTATACTAATAAGAGTCTTTATATCACATGGAGCTGAAAATAAAATGAAAACAATAATCCAATCAGATTTGTACAAAAAATATTACTACCTGGGAAAGCTCAACTTACTACAAGGAGGCAGAACAAAGTCCAAATAGAATTTCAGAGAGACATTAATTTGATTAAAAAGTTAAATGCAGTGTCATGAATCTATCAAGATAACTATAAAATGGATTTACTCAGTATTTCCATAAGTTGTATGTATATCAACAAAGTTAAAAATCAAGAGGCATATATGGAAATGTACCATATTTGTAACCAATATGCTCTGGCTCATTAAATGCCAGATACAAATCCATATTTATATGTCAGATATTGATTCAAAACCGAGTCAGTCAAGATCTCTGAGCTCCAGTTGTGTATCTCAAATGTTTTCAGCAGAGAATTCACAAGCAGCAGTGGATTATTTAGTGCCAGCTGTTTAGTTTCCTCAGTTTGAAGATAATGTAGTTTCTGCCTTTTTAGTTGTTTCCTCTTGGGAGAGTAATAAAAAAAGCTTGATTTCTTATATTAATTTAAATGTTAAGTTTTATAGTACATTTGTAAGTCTGGGTTGGAATTAATTATTTTTTCTCATTTTAACTGTTTGTTTTACTGTGCACTATCCAGAGCAAAATAGGCAACTATGTAAATTTGATAAATAAATAAATAAATTTGAAGAAGCACTACAAGCAGCATTATAATCCTAACATAGGTTCTACTGCAATATGATCTACTATATGTTGATATTTGCCCTTCTATGGTTGTAACTTAACTTTTTCTCACTCAAGTCTCCTGAGTATGTATTTAAGAATACAATTCCATGGAATATTGTAAATCCCAACTATTATTGTTGTGGACTATTAAGTCAGTGAGTTTGCTGAAGCATGTTATTTTAACATCTGGCATGAGAAGCTCTGTTGTCTAATGGTATTAAAAAAACAATTTAACACCTGTGGATGGGTATACTGAAGATGCCATTTCAGTGTTGGTACTTAAACTTTTACATCTAATTCAGTTGGGATTTCAAGTTTCCTTGATAACTATATTTTCTAAACTGACTATAATTTGTATGGCTGCAATTGATTACACTTGGTTTTTTTTTACTAGTTTTACTGAATGTTTGCCTTGATGGTAAGTACTGGAACATGTTGGGAAATATAATGTGAGAAAAAATTGCTTTGGTGTGTCAAATTTTATTTATATGGAACAATTTAAGGCAGAGTTTCCGTACTGAAGGACATAATGCCCTGGGCATGTGGGAAGACATTCCAAGTGGGGTTTAAGCATCTGACTGGTAGTCATGTTGTAGGAGAGTGGTCCCCAATCCAGACAGGAATGGGAATGGTTCTGTGCAAGTGGCAGGTTCACATGTGTATCTGTCACTTCCTCAATTGGGGCTGTGGCTGGTTCTGAATGGGCCATGGCCCAGTACCAGGCTGAAACCTAGGGGTTGGGGACTCCTATTGTATGACTTTTGAACTGGGAAGACTGCAGATTACAGAAGAGGGGGATTGGAGATCTGGTGCATGACCTAATTAGTGAATGACTTCAACAGACATTTGGACCTACAGAAGATCAAACAGGGACACGTGATATAAAAAAAATAGGGCTATCAACTTACATGTCTGTCACGGTTTATTTATTTAGTAAATCAGTGTCTATTACTACATTAATTCATTTATTAAGTCAGAGGCAAATTAAAATGCATCATTTATGCATTGTTTAAATGTTGTCCTGATTTGATAAGAAAACTTCCCATTTCTGTAGAAGAGATTCTCAACGTATCAAACAATGTATACTCAAACATTACATCAAAGATCTCAAAATCCAACAAGATCAGGCTGATCTTTCCAAGAATATTTTTTTAGCAGTCAAATTTCCCCTTTTAAAGCAGTGAGATATGTATATTGAAAAATTCTCTCAAAAATCTGAAGGGCATTAACCTTAGTGCATTACAATGCACTTCTCACAGCAGCTTTGGAGGGCCGATATAAAAAAATACTATATGAGCTGAGACTGCACTGGTGGATGGTGCCTTTTTGAAACTACAGTTCATGTCCTGGTATGCTGCATCTTCTATAAGGGCTCACAAATTCAATTTATAGCACCTCACCTAATAAAACACCTGGGAAATACTGATCTCTTTTATGTACAGCTACTGTTACCAGATCAGTTTAAAATTGTTTCTCTGA
Source organism: Naja naja (assembly GCA_009733165.1). NCBI lineage: Eukaryota > Metazoa > Chordata > Lepidosauria > Squamata > Elapidae > Naja > Naja naja. Next base: position 34,729,624 of record CM019153.1, read on the forward strand.
AGGTGGCCAAATTTTGTTATGTTGCATACAGAATTAGCCAAATTCAAACTGCCCACTGATAATCCACCACTAATTGTAATTTCTCTTTTCTTTCATTTTCATTCTTTTGTTGTTATTATTATTGTTGTTAAAGTTTGTATTTGCAATCCTTGTCTGTGACTATAACAAAACTGATTGATTAATATGACTAGTCTCAAATATTTTGCTTGAGAATAATGTAGAATTGAAAGTGTTTGATTTTGGAGCCTAGGTTCAAATTTTCAATTGGTCATGAGGTTTATGGGTGAATTAGGATCAATATCCAACCTATGTGATATTGGGAGACACATAGATACTACACCTCCTTGAGTTCCCAGATGGAAAGTGGATTATGAATGTAGTAGACATTCTAAGAATATTCTAATGTCTCTAATTGACATACCAAGCACATACTAAGATTCTAGCATCTCTAATTGATTTCAATTAGTCCATTTTAAGTAAAAATGAATCTGAATCCCATGCAAAGTTGTAGTAATAATAACTATAATCAGTGGTTAAGAAATAGGCAATAGATCAGAGACTAGTGAAAGTTGTTGTGAAGGAGAAGATAGAAATGGAGTAGCAATAGCACTTAGACTTATACACCACTTCACAGTGCTTTACAGCCCTCTCTAAGCAGTTTACAGATTCAGCATATTGCCCCCAACAATCTGGGTCCTCATTTTACTGACCTTGGAAGGATGGAAGGATGAGTCAACCTTGAGACTGGTGAGATTAGAACTGCCAAATTGTAGGCAGCCAGCAGTCAGCAGAAGTAGCCTGCAGTACTGCATTCTAACCACTGTGCCACCGTGGCTCTTAAGTACCAGAACATTCATAAGCACATATGCTTTTTGTAAAGTATTCTGCTTTGTGTCTGGGTTGTCTGTACAAAAATGTACTTTAAATTAATTTTTCAATTAAGATTTCAGCATACTTCTTTTCACTATATATGAAAACCTGCATTGTAAAATAATTGTAAAAGTCCACTAATTCCTTCTCCAGGGGCATGATGGCTCAGCGGTTAAAGACACTGAGCTTATCTGGAAAGTTGACAGCCCAGGATTTAAACTAGAGCAGCAAGCTCCCATTACTTCCCTCAGCTCCTGCCAACCTAGCAGTTCAAAAGCATGCAAATGCAAGTAGGTAAATAGATATCGCTTTGGTGGAAAGATAACATTATTCTGTGAGTTTGGAACATGGAAGTGTCTTCAGACAAGGCTGGCTTCCTTAGCTAAGAAATGGAGATGAACACTGCCCAATGTTAGAAATGACTGGACAAGGAGCACCATTACTTTTCCCTTTAATTTCTTCTCCACCCTATCATATAGAACAATGAAATAAGGACATCAAGTATGTTAAATAACTTTGTCTTGGTCATAATGGGTATTATTTTAGTACTTTTATGTTCTAGTGAATTCCTTTTACCTTGTCACAATTAAAGTGGAAATGAAACAAATGCCTTTGTAAACCCCAAATAACTAAAAATGCAAATTGTTGTTCTCAGAACAAGCTTTATTTTGCATTTCTCCAACTGGAGTAATATTTTATGGCATTTTTATGCTGCCCACCCTGATGACATTGGGTGGTGTACTTGTAAAGTAATGCTTTATTGATTAGCCATTAGAGTAAGGCTGGTGTACAAAATGAAACAAGAGCCAAAATCCTCACAACAAGCTTAAAACCAGCTTCAGTAAAGGGGCTGTCCAGCCAGCATCATCTGTTGGCATAATAATTTGGAGGACGTAAAGGACAAGACAAAAATGATGGCTCCAACCTTTTAAAGTAGATACTCCTGTGTGTGATATTGGACTATACAGACAAGCTGGGGACTCCACTCATAAATCACCTGCCTTTCTACATATCAGAATGTCTTCCTGAACTTGATTATTGGAACAGTTTTCTATTGTTCATATATTGATTGGATTCCTATCTAGTTTTTCCTATATACAGATAACATTTGCACCTCTAATTTATTCCGACAAGACACCTGAGAGTACACAAGTCATCTTGTGATCTTCCAGGGACAAAGGTGGATCTGAACTCCTTGTTTCCAGAGCCATTTCAGCACCTTAATTACTGTACTACACTGGCATCCTAAGTACACTCCATTTACCATGTATGCACAGAGACAAATTACTGAATTGTGACAAGAAAATTATATGGATTCATCCATATAAATTACATCAAATTGAGTTCAGTACAGCAGGTTATTTTATTGGTTATTTTCTCCCAAAAATCCATTTTTAAAAAGTCAGTACGCAGAGGTATTTAAAAATATGCCCTAACAGTTAAACCTCTAGAATCCTATCTTGCTACTTCCTACTTTCCAAATTTTGTCTAAATCACGGAGTAAATAGTGATAATTCATCAAATTGATATTCATCACTGGATAAAATTTGAGGGCATCCCAAAGTTACATACTTTTTTTACATTTTAGTGAACTTCATGTTTTAAAGCAAAATATATTCATTTTTTTCCTAACCAAGGTTATTTTTCCCACCTTTAATGCTACTTGACATCTATCTCTTATAAAGCCTTTGTAGTAACAGAAATGCATGTGTTTTTGAAGGACATTTTCCCTTTATTTTAGGTTGTAAAATTAACTTTTTTCAAAATCACATTGTTCCTGAAGGACACATAAACTCATGTTTTTGTTGGTACATATAAAGTAGAAGAAGATTAGCATTAACAATTTGATATGCTCAAGCGGTAATAATCTACCAATTTAAATCTTAATAGTTTTATATAAGGTAGTCCTCAACTTATGACCTTAATGGAGCTTGCCTTACCTGTACTGGTTAATCAGTAACTTGGAAACCAATACATTAAAAAGAAAGAAAAAGGAAAAACTCCTTCCTTCAAATGAACATGAGGTAGCACTGAGAGAGCATCAGCAAATAAAACAAAGGCCCAACCTTTTCTGCCAGCATATGGAGTGGCCAAATGGAAGAAGGCAAGGATACACCCCCTCTCATCTTCCCTTGCACCATGAACCTATGGGTTTCTGGGAAGTGTAGTTGGAAAGCATAATAACATGAGCACAATTATTCATACTGTAGCAGCCACAACTTTGCAAGTACGATGTGAATACAATGCCAACTCCTTGAAATTTCACTTACATGGGAGTAATAGTTTTTGGATTGGGACTGATACCTTAAGTTACCTTAATTCAAAAAAATGTTGCTTATGATGCACTGTTTTGCCTTATTGTAGGTTACAAGCAGACGTCAGGAGAGTTTTCATAGAATGAATAAATATGTATGTATATATGTATATTTATGTATATATGTAGACTTAAACACAACATATGTGGAAAAGTTTTATGGCTCAGACAGGCTTCCTGTGCATAAGAAAGGTCTTCATGGATTCATAAAAACATTTTGCTTTTTCATAGCTTTTGAGTATATTCAATGTTATTTATCTATCTAAAGATAAAAATATAGCAAAACAATGTTCTATGATTCTTCCCCCTTTTATGGATCTGCTTCTTAAACTGTTCTCTGATCCAGTACAAGGAGCACAAGTTTGCAATAAAACCTAAGCAACTAACAATAGTTTCAATCTCCTCCTCCTCCTGTTCACCTCCTCTTCTATATCTGTCATGTGTGTCTCTGCATGTGTGTGTAAATAGATATCAATGATAGGTAGGTAGATAAGATAGATAGATAGATAGATAGATAGATAGATAGATAGATAGATAGATAGATAGATAGATAGGCAGGCAGGCAGGCAGGCAGGCAGGCAGGCAGGCAGGCAGGCAGGCAGGCAGGCAGGCAGGCTGACTGACTGACAGGCAGGTAGACTGACTGACTGACTGACTGACAGGCAGGTAGACTGACTGACTGACTGCCTGACAGGCAGGCAGGCAGACAGAAGGATGGATGGATGGATGGAGGGATGGATAGATAGATGATAGATAGATGGATAGATAGAGATAGATAGATAGATGGATGGATGGATGGGTAGATAGAGGTAGATAAATAGATAGAGATAGAGAGGTAGATGATATATAGATGGATAAATAGAGATAGATAGATAGATAGATAGATAGATAGATAGATGATGGCAGAGGCAGCAGGCAGGCAGGCAGATGACTGACTGACAGGCAGACTTACTGACAGACTGACTGACAGGCAGACAGAGGGATGGAGGGATGGATAGCTAGATGGATAGGTAGAGATAGATAGATAGAGATGGATGGATGGATGGGTAGATAGAGGTAGATAAATAGATAGAGATAGAGAGGTAGAAGATAGATGGATAAATAGAGAGATAGATAGATAGATTAGATAGATAGATAGATAGATAGATAGATAGATAGATAGATAGATAGATAGATTAGATAAATAGACAGACAGACAGACAGACAGACAGACACATGTACATACATAATTACTTATTATTTCACACACCACAATTACTGAAAAGAAAGATTGTTGACAAGGAGGAAGGTTATATAAGCAAAGTAATAAAAGTGTTTGAATTCAATTTTTGTACCGAGTCAAAGGTAAATCTTAAACGATAGATACCTTCCATCCTTTCATAGGCAAGATCAATTTTACTCCTTGGCAGTTTCTAAATTGTATTTGCCAATTGCTGGTAAAATTACAGAGACAGATGATCACTAAGCCTGACCTTTCATTATTTCAAGGTCACCTGGATTCATATTTTTAAGCTCTTTGGCTTTTTTTCCATTTTAATAAGATCTCAGTTTTTATTTTATTTTTTTAAATAAATGAGAGACAATCCGAAATCCTATGGGGAAAAAAAAAACCACCAGATCTTACATTTGTCCTCTCATGCTCTGTTCATCACTATATTCAGCATAGTAATACATTAGATGGGGAAGGCGTGGTCTCCAATGCTGCTGAATGGCAGTTCCCAGTTGTCTCCGTTTAATGTTGTGTCCCAACATTAAAACTATATTTAAGCAGCAGTTAGAGTTCACATTTCTCATCCCCAACTCCAGCAACTATGTTGGAAAAGTAAAGGTTAGAGAAATCTTGCTATTTTGCTTTTCATTATTAATTAACATTACTTGTATTATGCCTTGTATTAACAAGGCAAAGCAGCTCCCACAGTCCAAATGTATAAACCAGAAGAAATAGAACAATTAATATCTATAACTATAAACTTAATGTCTTTAAGCAAAAAAAAAAAAAGACAAAAGGTTTTCTGTTTCAAATAAAATGGTAGATTCATGCTCTCTCTCCATCTGTCTCCTTCCCTCCATACTTTTTTCGAACCCTTCTCAGTTTGATATAAAAGAAATTGCTTGAGAAATTATTTACAAAACAGAGAGCGAGAGAAATTAAACAACTTTTGTGGATGGAGAAAGTGAATCTTGAGCTTTTCTGAACTAAAAGTTAATCAAGATGGGTTGATTGTGTAAAAGTCTTTCCAGGCATTTAATCACTTAAATATGAGCCAGCAGTATGCAGCGGCAGCCAAAAAAGCCAGCACAATCCTAGGTTACACAAATATAATTTTAATGTAAATTACTAATAGCAGTCATCCAGAGTTGTCCCATAGTAAGATGGGCAACCAATACATTTGATAAATAAATAAACAACACTTACCCATAGAGATTTTGAAATAACACTTCAAAAATTTGTGCAAAAGCAAAATGTGCTTCCTGTATGTGATACAGAAATGACAACAGAAAGACTGTTAGTGAATTGAGTCCAAGCCCAACATTATTATGAATAGAAATAGAGAAAAAAGCATTTATTATTCTGTCAATAGCAGGGGAACTAGCAAATGACTAGTATGTCATTTCTTAATTATTTCACCTCAGGAATTTTGAATGATTTTAGAGTCAAATCAGAAAGGTATTTTTACTGAGTAGCTGATTTTGTTTTCCATTAAGAAAGCTTTCTGACACAGTAGGGGATGAATGAGTCATTGCTTAATTCTAAATACATCTCTACTGCTTTAGTAACTTTTCTATCAAAATGAGACAGTAGTGCATTTATTTACTCTATATGGGTATGTTTGATATTGTACGAAGTGTACTATAGAGTCACAGCAGCTCCAATTGATAGAATTTATCCTACTCCCAATCTTGATGTCCAGTTTCTGATTTTATGATATGTCACTGAAATAAGGCATGAGTACTAGCACAATTTAGTGTCATAGCAGCAACAAAGCTGTATCAGCGTGCTTCTAGCAGATCCAATGGTAGTTCTGAGCAATTTGTGCTGAGAGGGAAGGATATTTGAGAAGATGAGAACAATCCTTTATTCTATGTAGCTACAGCATGGGGAACAATCCTATGACAACCTGACAGAGATGTTCAATTAATGGAATTAAACCAGACATTCAGCAGAATGAACTAGTCACCCAATGCAATCAATAGAGCAACCAACAGAGCAAGATCAATTTCCAGGGAAGGCCAAAATCAGAACACCACTGGCTTTCATCTATAGCTTACTACTCAAGCGATTCAAAAACATTATTATTAAGACAAAGCCCATACTGGAGATTTACACTGACTTTTCAGACATTGGGTGGTAGATCTATACAGAACCACCTAGCCTGAAGCAGAATTTCAAAAGCAAAAGACACATGACAGTGAAGTTAACCTAGAAATAGATCTTGGAAACAAAAACACAAGAATATCTACTGTGTCTCCATATCTATATCATCAACATAATCATAGGTCTAACACAGTGATACAGAAAAAATGAAGTTTTCGCAGGATCTTAATCTAATGTGACACAAGACATCATGTGTTATTAAATTAAATTAAATTAAATCATGTGCCAGCATGTCCCTCTAAGATTCTAGATAGGACAAATGTGACAAAATAAGTGAGTAGACAAATAAATAGGGTTAGGGCCTATTCTGTATCGGCCCCCGCCTTATGGAATCAGCTACCCATTGAGCTCCGGCTGGCTCACGATCTCTCCTCTTTCCGGCACGATCTAAAAACCTGGTTGTTTTTACAGGCTGGGCTGGACTGATCTCCTGGGGGAGAGGGTGGGTTTTAAATTTGATTTTAATTTGGTTTTATAGTTGCATTTTGGCTTGTCTAGTTTAATTTCTTTTTGAATAATTTATTGTTCTGTGATTTTATCTGTGAACTGCCCTGAGTCCTTTTTGGAGAATGGCAGCATACAAGTCAAAATAAATAAATAAATAAATAAATAAATAAATAAATAAATAAATGAATGAATGAATGAATGAATGAATGAATGAATGAATGACACAAGTTTGATTTAAGTACTCAAAGCAAGGACAAAATGATATCCGAATATTTCATCCTACAAGGATATCAAAGACTATTTTGGAAAATCAGGACTTTAACAATACAAAGGTGTGAGAGATTGCCGAAGTCACATAGAACATAGAATAATGGAGTTAGAAGAGACCATGGACATCCTCTAGACCAGTGGTGTCAAAATGTTGGGGTGCAGGCTGGATTTGTCATGCACATGCCATGCCCACCCTAGCTCCACCGAATGGAAAAACATTACAAAACATCATGTTACGCAACATGATGCAGCGAGTTTGACACCTGTGCTCTAGCCCAATCACCTGCTCAAGCAGGAGACCCTAGACTATTCCAGAAAAATTGTTGTCCAATCTCTTCTTGAAAACCTTCAATAATGAAGCATTCATAACATCTGGAGGCAAGTTCCACTGATTAATTTCTCTCACTGTCGGAAATTTCTCCTTAGTTCTAGGTTGGATCTCTCTTTTGTGATCTTCCACCCATTACTTCTTGCCTTGTCTTCAAGTGCTTTGGAGAATAGATCAATCTCCTCTTCTCTGTGACAGGCCCCACAAGTGCTGGATGACTGCTTTCATATCGCACCTCTCCTTCTCTTCATTAGGCTAAGATATACCTAGTTCCCTCATATGGTCATCATATAGTTTAACCTCTAGACCCCTAATCATCTTTGTTGCCCTTCTTTACACTCTTTCTAGGGTTTCAAAATATTTTTAGTATCCTGGTAAACAAAACTGGATTCCAAGTGAGATCGATATAAAGCAGTACTAAAATTTCACATGATCTTGATACTATCCCTCTGTTGATAACACCCACAACTGCATTAGGTTGCATATTATCTAAGAAGGATTCAACAAACACAATGGATTTTAAACACATTACAATTGCTAATCGATAAGGTATCTATAATCTGCCTTACACGTAACCTGCTTTTGGATAACTAACTTGTCTTCTCTCTTCTCCACATCCCACATTTCCTAATACATACATTTTTCAAGCTATACTGTTCATCAAATAGTGTCAAGAGGATAACATACCTTAAAGTAGAATGAGATAAATGTATTCCCATATTTTTGAATTGTAACTAATTATTAATGTAGACTTTCAGTGCTGCTAACTTTTATATTTTTATTTATATGTATCCAGATTTCAAAATAATACTTTCATAATTAGTATAATCTACAATGACAAAATTAATTTCCACAGTCACTTAGTAAACCATTTTTTTTATTTTTAAGGTACTATTTTAGTTCCTTATTCTGAAGGGAAATCATATTATGCAAATCATGGTAGGTTATGAAGACCTTCAAGCTGAGGAATCATTAATGTAATGAAGAAAGTAAAGCATGACTGTAAATCTGTGAAAAGCACCTGATACCAGATCATTTTTACTATTGTTCTTTTGAAATATTTATTTTCTAGAACATTTGAATACTCAGCTCTTTCCAACATTAAGGAACACTAGAGTTGATCCCATCACTTGCATGAGAAGAAATAAACATACACTTTTCTAAATTATGACTGAATGAAATTTGCCAAGCACTCTTTTTGCAGGCTTATAGACCTCAAAAATAGCACTTTTGAGATATCATTCATTCTTCCTTCCTTCCTTCCTTCCTTCCTTCCTTCCTTCCTTCCTTCCTTCCTTCCTTCCTTCCTCCATCTCTTCCTCCCTCCTTTCCTCCCTCCCTTCTTCCTTTCCTTCCATAAAATTGTACTGATGTTTAAACTTATTATTGAAAAGTGTTCAGTAAAAACTAACAACATACTGTATATGCAAAGCCCATCCCCAGTTTCTCTCTTGGAGCTACAAACTTCAGAACACTATTAATTTGAAACCAATTTCTATGAAATTTGGCTCAATTTATATTGTCCCTTTGTCACACGTTAGTGTGCCTATAAAATCCATATCATTACAATTGTATATATTCTTCCTTTCTGTGAACATCAAAATATGAAACTCTGTTTCTCTGAATTGGGATTCAGACAACAAATTGGATAAGATTCTGGATTGAATTAAAGGGATCATGTTGCCTGGACGAGTAGACATGAACTGGATCAATTAGACAGTAAGGGTACTTTGCTCAATTACAAATAAGTCATTATTTTATCTACTATTTATCACAGACGTATTTAAACTGAAGCCTCTGGGTAGTTATCAGTCCTAATGATGGTTTTCAAAGCTTGTATTAAGAGTTATACAACTCTGAATCTGAACATATGTACAAATAGAAAGAAGTATAATGCACTAAATGAAACATTGATTACCTGTCAAAATTATGATTGATATTTGGTAGACTGGGGTATTAGTATGCATTCCTGTAGTACATACTTATAATTTCTGGATATTGGCAAACGGGGTTTAGACTTCTTTCCCAAAATATGATGATGAAGTTGTAGAGGGATTTAGTATTGAAAAGAACTCAGAAACCAGGTTCTTTCTGAACTGTTAAAGCAAGATAGTTTTTTGTGTGATCCAAACTAGAGGGAAATAGTGTAAGTACTGCTCTGTGGAATTTTCCTATCTGTTCTTCTTAGCTTCTCAGTTTTCTCCCATAATAGCACCATAATATCTTGCCATCAGTGATGGTATCTGGAGTCTTTTAGATTTCTGAAATAGAAATCCACAATTTACAGGCCTAAATTGAATCTGTCTGTCTGTCTGTCTGTCTGTCCATGTATCATCCATCCTGTCAGCTTTGAAATTCAGCTGCCAACATAATGGGAAGGCAGGGTGGAGGAGTTGACAAGTTCAAGGTCATTCTGTATGTCGTACTAAGAAATTTCAGTTGCAGTTAATTGGTTCTTGTGATTTATGAAGTGTAGAAGTGGGAGGAGAAAAGGTGGATTCTGTGTAGTGCGGAAAATTCTTTCACTTTGGAAAATGCCTTAGACGTACCAGATCTGTTTCTAATAAATCAATTGGAGACAATATGTCTCGGAGTGATTGATATCCTGGATACTTTCTGGATGCCTTACACATTCATCCAACCTATTGGTCGGATGGAAGACTCGGTGGAACCACAGAGAATTATAGAGCAAATGACAATGGAAAAACATTCACAGGGCAACACAAAAGCAGCAGTGGAACTGCAAACTGTGTAAAACTACACCAAATCAAATATTATTTTCCTCCTATCTCATAAAACATTTTATGTTTCATTAAATTAATTAATAATTAAACCTTCATGATTAAATATTCTGACCCAGAATTGGAAGATGCTTTCCTATGTAGGAGGGAAAAATATCGTTCTCATGTGAGTATTACACTTCTTAACATTCTGGTTTTCTTGATGGCAAACTAGACAGAAAGACAGAAACTTTATTTTGTATTTTAGCCAATAAAATATATATCCAATAAAAACAATAAACCACAAAACTATCTCCTAATGACCATTAGCAACCATTTGCGGATGAAGTTACACGTGATGTAACAAAATTTTGCTATTTGTAGAGATATAATAGCCAGCCATCAATGTTCCTATCAACAACTAAAAAGCCACAAACAACAGGTACCACTTAAATACCACACACAGAATAGCCCAAAGCACATATTCAGTACCCTGCTAAAGAAAGGTGCTGGATGAGCTCCAGCACAAGTCCAAAAGCTCAGAAGACTAAATCTGGTGATTGGCCCAGATTGGATCCTGCAGAAATAAATTTATTTCTGTTTTTTAGCTACCAGACTATATTTTTCACTCCACTTCCTTCTGTTTTCTTTTCCTTTTCCTAGTAATATAGCAAATCTTTCCCGCCATCCCAACAAATAAGATTTTTTTCCCCAGCTATAGACACTGGGTATATGGCGGATGACTGCAAAGACATGCATGCTCCAATAGAGAGCATAAAGAGTTTCTGAATTTAGAGTCGAGATTATGAGTTATTTCCTGTTTATTTAAAAACAGAAAATAACTCATAATCATGACTCTAAATTTTACTGAGCTTATTTCCAATGCAGAAGGGGAGGGAAGAAAGAGAAAGGGAGGGAGGGAGAGGGGAAGGCAAAGGGAGAGAAGATGAACAGAATTTCTACTTTGCCTTGGATTTTGACTACCATGTTTCCCCAAAAATAAGACCTACCCCGAAAATAAGACCTACCCCAAAAATAAGACCTACCCTGAAAATAAGACCTACCCCAAAAATAAGACCTAGTGTGTTTTTGGGAGCCAAAAAAATATAAGACAGTGTCTTATGTTAGGGAAACACGGTATGCATTTGTTGTGGTTTCATGCATGAATAAATGTACATTGTTCTACATGAATATGGTAAGTGTTTTTTTTATTAAAATATATATATATATATATATATATATATATATATATATATATATATATATATATGTTTTATTTTTCAGGATTTTCACGGTAAGTATAGAATTTGTATTGACCTTTTGTCAAGTTGAGAATTTATCCTCGTTCTTCAGGCTGGTGTCTTCAGCTGAAGACACCAGCCTGAAGATGACGGATGAGATTCTCAAACGCTGCCAAGGTATTCTCAACCTTACACGGGACAAGATATACACCAAGACCTACATATATATATATATATATATATAAGACCTACCCCGAAAATAAGACCTAGTGTGTTTTTGGGAGCCAAAAAAAATATAAAACAGTGTCTTATTTTCAGGGAAACATGGTACCAGATGTAGATGGGCTTTTGAACAGCATACCTAAAACCAATGATCTGTTGCATGGAATACCTGGTCTAGGAGATAAAATTCTGACCAATTAGGTTTATTCCTTTTTTACATACATGATTTCCATGACATCTGCTAGCATGATCATATATTTGAAATTCACTTTAGCTTTTTTAATCTGATCACATTTTAGTAACACAACTTAGGTGAATCTTAACAGTGTCGCTTCAGTTGGCAGTTTAGTTAGCATTTGCAGAAATGCTTTGATAACTCGGGAAATGAGAACCCAATGGTGGAGAAGGAGGGAAATTTTGGAAAAATGAATGAGGCAAAAAATAATATTCACGAACTATGCCCCTGCTGTCGGTTCATAATTTAATCATCTACTTTTACATTCCTCTTCATGTCACAATCAGAATTTGACTAAAATAAACCCAAAGAAACAAATAGCTGTTTTACTGACAGGCTTTCTAAATTAAAGCAGACTCATACATCAGTAAGAAATGCAATGTTTTCTATAAGCAGGCATAGAAATGTACAATGAATTTAAATACTGTATGATAAAATAGCTTTTGATATACAGAGTTGTTTCAGCTATTAATATGCTACAGAAAGAGGGAGGGAGGGAGGGAGGGAAAGAAGTGCCAATTTAAATTTTATAAATAAATTAATGGGAAACTTACTGAGATATCACTGCCAGATATAGATTTGATATGTAAGAAATAGAGGACATCTTGTTTACTGACAGGAATTGGAAGTTAAAGTGGCTTTGGCTCCCCAACATTATTGGATATCTAGCTACGTTGTGTCTGTGCAAAATCAAATGTGTGACTGTTGCACACTACAAAGACATACTTAATCTTCCTTGCCTTGCTGTGACCCCCTACAGTAATAAATATGTCACTAGATCTGTAGTTTGACTATTGCAGGAATTGGTGCATAGCCCATAATGCCATGTCCTAGTTCTATGGGAACCTCATCAGCCAAATGCTACCTGTAGAATTATTTATTTATTTATTTATTTATTTATTTATTTATTTATTACTGGACTTGTATGCTGCCCCTCTCCAAGGACTCCGATTACACACAAAAAAACCAACAATAAATTAATTACTTTAAAAATATTAAATACTCACAAGCCCAGTTACACTAAAACCCCAATGTACATTATAAAATTTAAAATTTAAAAAAAAAACCCAAGAGGTCAGCATAGCCTCATAATACTTTTCTAAAAGACATATAAAATGTTTATTCACTTATTGACTATGGATATGATGT
>CM019153.1:34743795-34938973 GCA_009733165.1 Naja naja
TTGGAATTAATTATTTTTCTCATTTTAACTGTTTGTTTTACTGTGCACTATCCAGAGTCACATCTGCGAAATAGACAACTATGTAAATTTGATAAATAAATAAATAAATTTGAAGAAGCACTACAAGCAGCATTATAATCCTAACATAGGTTCTACTGCAATATGATCTACTATATGTTGATAATTTGCCCTTCTATGGTTGTAACTTAACTTTTTCTCACTCAAGTCTCCTGAGTATGTATTTAAGAATACAATTCCATGGAATATTGTAAATCCCAACTATTATTGTTGTGGACTATTAAGTCAGTGAGTTTGCTGAAGCATGTTATTTTAACATCTGGCATGAGAAGCTCTGTTGTCTAGTGGTATTTAAAAAAAACAATTTAACACCTATGCATGAGTATACTGAAGATGCCATTTCAGTGTTGGTACTTAAACTTTTACATCTAATTCAGTTGGGATTTCAAGTTTCCTTGATAACTATATTTTCTAAACTGACTATAATTTGTATGGCTGCAATTGATTACACTTGGGGTTTTTTTTACTAGTTTTACTGAATGTTTGCCTTGATGGTAAGTACCAGAACATGTTGGGAAATATAATGTGAGAAAAAATTGCTTTGATGTGTCTAATTTTATTTATATGGAACAATTTAAGGCAGAGTTTCCATACTGAAGGACATAATGCCCTGGGCATGTGTGAAGACATCCCAAGTGGGGTTAAAGCATCTGACTGGTAGTCATGTTGTAGGAGAGTCGTCCCCAATTCAGACAGGTATGGGAATGGTTCTGTGCAAGTGGCAGGTTCACATGTGTATCTGTCACTTCCCCAATTGGGGCTGTGCCTGGTTCTGAATGGGCCATGGCCCAGTACCAGGCTGAAACCTAGGGGTTGGGGACTCCTATTGTAGGACTTTTGAACTGGGAAGACTGCAGATTACAGAAGAGGGGGATTGGAGATCTGGTGCATGACCTAATTAGTGAATGACTTCAACAGACATTTGGACCTACAGAAGATCAAACAGGGACACGTGATATAAAAAAAATAGGGCTATCAACTTACATGTCTGTCACGGTTTATTTATTTAGTAAATCAGTGTCTATTACTACATTAATTCATTTATTAAGTCAGAGGCAAATTAAAATGCATCATTTATGCATTGTTTAAATGTTGTCCTGATTTGATAAGAAAACTTCCCATTTCTGTAGAGAGATTCTCAACGTATCAAACAATGTATACTCAAACATTACATCAAAGATCTCAAAATCCAACAAGATCAGGCTGATCTTTCCAAGAATTTTTTTAGCAGTCAAATTTCCCTTTTAAAGCAGTGAGATATGTATATTGAAAAATTCTCTCAAAAATCTGAAGGGCATTAACCTTAGTGCATTACAATGCACTTCTCACAGCAGCTTTGGAGGGCCGATATAAAAAATACTATATGAGCTGAGACTGCACCGGTGGATGGTGCCTTTTTGAAACTACAGTTCATGTCCTGCTATGCTGCATCTTCTATAAGGGCTCACAAATTCAATTTATAGCACCTCACCTAATAAAACACCTGGGAAATACTGATCTCTTTTATGTACAACTACTGTTACCAGATCAGTTTAAAATTGTTTCTCTGAAGGTGGCCAAATTTTGTTATGTTGCATACAGAATTAGCCAAATTCAAACTGCCCACTGATAATCCACCACTAATTGTAATTTCTCTTTTCTTTCATTTTCATTCTTTTGTTGTTATTATTATTGTTGTTAAAGTTTGTATTTGCAATCCTTGTCTGTGACTATAACAAAAACTGATTGATTAATATGACTAGTCTCAAATATTTTGCTTGAGAATAATGTAGAATTGAAAGTGTTTGATTTTGGAGCCTAGGTTCAAATTTTCAATTGGTCATGAGGTTTATGGGTGAATTAGGATCAGTATCCAACCTATGTGATATTGGGAGACACATAGATACTACACCTCCTTGAGTTCCCAGATGGAAAGTGGATTATGAATGTAGTAGACATTCTAAGAATATTCTAATGTCTCTAATTGACATACCAAGCACATACTAAGATTCTAGCATCTCTAATTGATTTCAATTAGTCCATTTTAAGTAAAAAATGAATCTGAATCCCATGCAAAGTTGTAGTAATAATAACTATAATCAGTGGTTAAGAAATAGGCAATAGATCAGAGACTAGTGAAAGTTGTTGTGAAGGAGAAGATAGAAATGGAGTAGCAATAGCACTTAGACTTATACACCACTTCACAGTGCTTTACAGCCCTCTCTAAGCAGTTTACAGATTCAGCATATTGCCCCCAACAATCTGGGTCCTCATTTTACTGACCTTGGAAGGATGGAAGGATGAGTCAACCTTGAGACTGGTGAGATTAGAACTGCCAAATTGTAGGCAGCCAGCAGTCAGCAGAAGTAGCCTGCAGTACTGCATTCTAACCACTGTGCCACCGTGGCTCTTAAGTACCAGAACATTCATAAGCACATATGCTTTTGTAAAGTATTCTGCTTTGTGTCTGGGTTGTCTGTACAAAAATGTACTTTAAATTAATTTTTCAATTAAGATTTCAGCATACTTCTTTTCACTATATATGAAAACCTGCATTGTAAAATAATTGTAAAGGTCCACTAATTCCTTCTCCAGGGGCATGATGGCTCAGCGGTTAAAGACACTGAGCTTATCTGGAAAGTTGACAGCCCAGGATTTAAACTAGAGCAGCAAGCTCCCATTACTTCCCTCAGCTCCTGCCAACCTAGCAGTTCAAAAGCATGCAAATGCAAGTAGGTAAATCGATATCACTTTGGTGGAAAGATAACATTATTCTGTGAGTTTGGAACATGGAAGTGTCTTCAGACAAGGCTGGCTTCCTTAGCTAAGAAATGGAGATGAACACTGCCCAATGTTAGAAATGACTGGACAAGGAGCACCATTACTTTTCCCTTTAATTTCTTCTCCACCCTATCATATAGAACAATGAAATAAGGAAATCAAGTATGTTAAATAACTTTGTCTTGGTCATAATGGGTATTATTTTAGTACTTTTATGTTCTAGTGAATTCCTTTTACTTTGTCATAATTAAAGTGGAAATGAAACAAATGCCTTTTGTAAACCCCAAATAACTAAAAAATGCAAATTGTTGTTCTCAGAACAAGCTTTATTTTGCATTTCTCCAACTGGAGTAATATTTTATGGCATTTTTATGCTGCCCACCCTGATGACATTGGGTGGTGTGCTTGTAAAGTAATGCTTTATTGATTAGCCATTAGGGTAAGGCTGGTGTACAAAATGAAACAAGAGCCAAAATCCTCACAACAAGCAGCCCACTGACTTCTTAAAACCAACTTCAGTAAAGGGGCTGTCCAGCCAGCATCATCTGTTGGCATAATAATTTGGAGGACGTAAGGACAAGACAAAATGATGGCTCCAACCTTTTAAAGTAGATACTCCTGTGTGTGATATTGGACTATACAGACAAGCTGGGGACTCCACTCATAAATCACCTGCCTTTCTACATATCAGAATGTCTTCCTGAACTTGATTATTGGAACAGTTTTCTATTGTTCATATATTGATTGGATTCCTATCTAGTTTTTCCTATATACAGATAACATTTGCACCTCTAATTTATTCCGACAAGACACCTGAGAGTACACAAGTCATCTTGTGATCTTCCAGGGACAAAGGTGGATCTGAACTCCTTGTTTCCAGAGCCATTTCAGCACCTTAATTACTGTACTACACTGGCATCCTAAGTACACTCCATTTACATGTATGCACAGAGACAAATTACTGAATTGTGACAAGAAAATTATATGGATTCATCCATATAAATTACATCAAATTGAGTTCAGTACAGCAGGTTATTTTATTGGTTATTTTCTCCCAAAAATCCATTTTTAAAAAGTCAGTACGCAGAGGTATTTAAAAATATGCCCTAACAGTTAAACCTCTAGAATCCTATCTTGCTACTTCCTACTTTCCAAATTTTGTCTAAATCATGGAGTAAATAGTGACAATTCATCAAATTGATATTCATCACTGGATAAAATTTGAGGGCATCCCAAAGTGACATACTTTTCTTACATTTTAGTGAACTTCATGTTTTAAAGCAAAATATATTCATTTTTTCCTAACCAAGGTTATTTTTCCCACCTTTAATGCTACTTGACATCTATCTCTTATAAAGCCTTTGTAGTAACAGAAATGCATGTGTTTTTGAAGGACATATTCCCTTTATTTTAGGTTGTAAAATTAACTTTTTTCAAAATCACATTGTTCCTGAAGGACACAGAAACTCATGTTTTTGTTGGTACATATAAAGTAGAAGAAGATTAGCATTAACAAATTGATATGCTCAAGCGTTAATAATCTAGCAATTTAAATCTTAATAGTTTTATATAAGGTAGTCCTCAACTTATGACCTTAATGGAGCTTGCCTTACCTGTACTGGTTAATCAGTAACTTGGAAACCAATACATTAAAAAAGAAAGAAAAAGGAAAAACTCCTTCCTTCAAATGAACATGAGGTAGCACTGAGAGAGCATCAGCAAATAAAACAAAGGCCCAACCTTTTCTGCCAACATATGGAGGGGCCAAATGGAAGAAGGCAAGGATACACTCCCTCTCATCTTCCCTTGTGCCATGAACCTATGGGTTTCTGGGAAGTGTAGTTGGAAAGCATAATAACATGAGTACAATTATTCATACTGTAGCAGCCACAACTTTGCAAGTACGATGTGAATACAATGTAAACTCCTTGAAATTTCACTTACATGGGAGTAATAATGTTTTGGATTGGGACTGATGCCTTAAGTTACCTTAATTCAAAAAAATGTTGTTTATGATGCACTGTTTTGCCTTATTGTAGGTTACAAGCAGACGTCAGGAGAGTTTTCATAGAATGAATAAATATGTATGTGTATATGTATATTTATGTATATATGTAGATGTAAACACAACATATTTGGAAAAGTTTTATGGCTCAGACAGGCTTCCTGTGCATAAGAAAGGTCTT
Organism: Naja naja; assembly: GCA_009733165.1. Classification (NCBI taxonomy): domain Eukaryota; kingdom Metazoa; phylum Chordata; class Lepidosauria; order Squamata; family Elapidae; genus Naja; species Naja naja. The sequence goes on from CM019153.1 coordinate 34,748,820, forward strand.
TATGGATTCATAAAAACATTTTGCTTTTTTATAGCTTTTGAGTATATTCAATGTTATTTATCTATCTAAAGATAAAAATATAGCAAAACAATGTTCTATGATTCTTCCCCCTTTTATGGATCTGCTTCTTAAACTGTTCTCTGATCCAGTACAAGGAGCACAAGTTTGCAATAAAACCTAAGCAACTAACAATAGTTTCAATCTCCTCCTCCTCCTGTTCACCTCCTCTTCTATATCTGTCATGTGTGTCTCTGCATGTGTGTGTAAATAGATATCAATGATAGGTAGGTAGATAAGATAGATAGATAGATAGATAGATAGATAGATAGATAGATAGATAGATAGATAGATAGGCAGGCAGGCAGGCAGGCAGGCAGGCAGGCAGGCAGGCAGGCAGGCAGGCAGGAGGCAGGCAGGCTGACTGACTGACTGACAGGCAGGTAGACTGACTGACTGACTGACTGACAGGCAGTAGACTGACTGCTGACTGCGACAGGCAGGCAGCCGAAAGAAGGATGGATGGATGGATGGAGGGATGGATAGATAGATGATAGATAGATAGAGATAGATAGATAGAGATGGATGGATGGATGGGTAGATAGAGGTAGATAAATAGATAGAGATAGAGAGGTAGATGATATATAGATGGATAAATAGAGATAGATAGATAGATAGATAGATAGATAGATAGATAGATAGGAAGGCAGGCAGGCAGGCAGGCAGACTGACTGACTGACAGGCAGACTTACTGACAGGCAGACTGACTGACAGGCAGACAGAGGGATGGAGGGATGGAGGGATGGATAGCTAGATGGATAGGTAGAGATAGATAGATAGAGATGGATGGATGGATGGGTAGATAGAGGTAGATAAATAGATAGAGATAGAGAGGTAGAAGATAGATGGATAAATAGAGATAGATAGATAGATAGATAGATAGATAGATAGATAGATAGATAGATAGATAGATAGAAGATAGATTAGATAGACAGACAGACAGGCAGACAGACAGACACATGTACATACATAATTACTTATTATTTCACACATCACAATTACTGAAAAGAAAGATTGTTGACAAAGGGAGGAAGGTTATATAAGCAAAGTAATAAAAGTGTTTGAATTCAATTTTGTACCGAGTCAAAGGTAAATCTTAACGATAGATACCTTCCATCCTTTCATAGGCAAGATCAATTTTACTCCTTGGCAGTTTCTAAATTGTATTTGCCAATTGCTGGTAAAATTACAGAGACAGATGATCACTAAGCCTGACCTTTCATTATTTCAAGGTCACCTGGATTCATATTTTTAAGCTCTTTGGCTTTTTTCCATTTTAATAAGATCTCAGTTTTTATTTTATTTTTTTTAAATAAATGAGAGACAATCCGAAATCCTATGGGGAAAAAAAAAACCCACCAGATCTTACATTTGCCCTCTCATGCTCTGTTCATCACTATATTCAGCATAGTAATACATTAGATGGGGAAGGCGTGGTCTCCAATGCTGCTGAATGGCAGTTCCCAGTTGTCTCCGTTTAATGTTGTGTCCCAACATTAAAACTATATTTAAGCAGCAGTTAGAGTTCACATTTCTCATCCCCAACTCCAGCAACAATGTTGGAAAAGTAAAGGTTAGAGAAATCTTGCTATTTTGCTTTTCATTATTAATTAACATTACTTGTATTATGCCTTGTATTAACAAGGCAAAGCAGCTCCCACAGTCCAAATGTATAAACCAGAAGAAATAGAACAATTAATATCTATAACTATAAACTTAATGTCTTTAAGCAAAAAAAAAAAGACAAAAGGTTTTCTTTTTCAAATAAAATGGTAGATTCATGCTCTCTCTCCATCTGTCTCCTTCCCTCCATACTTTTTCGAACCCTTCTCAGTTTGATATAAAAGAAATTGCTTGAGAAATTATTTACAAAACAGAGAGCGAGAGAAATTAAACAACTTTTGTGGATGGAGAAAGTGAATCTTGAGCTTTTCTGAACTAAAAGTTAATCAAGATGGGTTGATTGTGTAAAAGTCTTTCCAGGCATTTAATCACTTAAATATGAGCCAGCAGTATGCAGCGGCAGCCAAAAAAGCCAGCACAATCCTAGGTTACACAAATATAATTTTAATGTAAATTACTAATAGCAGTCATCCAGAGTTGTCCATAGTAAGATGGGCAACCAATACATTTGATAAATAAATAAACAACACTTACCCATAGAGATTTTGAAATAACACTTCAAAAATTTGTGCAAAAGCAAAATGTGCTTCCTGTATGTGATACAGAAATGACAACAGAAAGACTGTTAGTGAATTGAGTCCAAGCCCAACATTATTATGAATAGAAATAGAGAAAAAAGCATTTATTATTCTGTCAATAGCAGGGGAACTAGCAAATGACTAGTATGTCATTTCTTAATTATTTCACCTCAGGAATTTTTGAATGATTTTAGAGTCAAATCAGAAAGGTATTTTTACTGAGTAGCTGATTTTGTTTTCCATTAAGAAAGCTTTCTGACACAGTAGGGGATGAATGAGTCATTGCTTAATTCTAAATACATCTCTACTGCTTTAGTAACTTTTCTATCAAAATGAGACAGTAGTGCATTTATTTACTCTATATGGGTATGTTTGATATTGTACGAAGTGTACTATAGAGTCACAGCAGCTCCAATTGATAGAATTTATCCTACTCCCAATCTTGATGTCCAGTTTCTGATTTTATCATATGTCACTGAAATAAGGCATGAGTACTAGCACAATTTAGTGTCATAGCAGCAACAAAGCTGTATCAGCGTGCTTCTAGCAGATCCAATGGTAGTTCTGAGCAATTTGTGCTGAGAGGGGAAGGATATTTGAGAAGATGAGAACAATCCTTTATTCTATGTAGCTACAGCATGGGGAACAATCCTATGACAACCTGACAGAGATGTTCAATTAATGGAATTAAACCAGACATTCAGCAGAATGAACTAGTCACCCAATGCAATCAATAGAGCAACCAACAGAGCAAGATCAATTTCCAGGGAAGGCCAAAATCAGAACACCACTGGCTTTCATCTATAGCTTACTACTCAAGTGATTCAAAAACATTATTATTAAGACAAAGCCCATATTGGAGATTTACACTGACTTTTCATGCTTTGGGTGGTAGATCTATACAGAACCACCTAGCCTGAAGCAGAATTTCAAAAGCAAAAGACACATGACAGTGAAGTTAACCTAGAAATAGATCTTGGAAACAAAAACACAAGAATATCTACTGTGTCTCCATATCTATATGATCAACATAATCATAGGTCTAACACAGTGATACAGAAAAAATGAAGTTTTCGCAGGATCTTAATCTAATGTGACACAAGACATCATGTGTTATTAAATTAAATTAAATTAAATCATGTGCCAGCATGTCCCTCTAAGATTCTAGATAGGACAAATGTGACAAAATAAGTGAGTAGACAAATAAATAGGTTAGGGCCTATTCTGTATCGGCCCCGCCTTATGGAATCAGCTACCCATTGAGCTCCGGCTGGCTCACGATCTCTCCTCTTTCCGGCCGCGATCTAAAACCTGGTTGTTTTACAGGCTGGGCTGGACTGATCTCCTGGGGAGAGGGTGGGTTTTAAATTTGATTTTAATTTGGTTTTATAGTTGCATTTTGGCTTGTCTAGTTTAATTTCTTTTTGAATAATTTATTGTTCTGTGTTTTTATCTGTGAACCGCCCTGAGTCCTTTTTGGAGAGTGGCAGCATACAAGTCAAAAAAATAAATAAATAAATAAATAAATAAATAAATAAATAAATAAATGAATGAATGAATGAATGAATAATGAATGACACAAATTTGAATTAAGTACTCAAAGCAAGGACAAAATGATATCCGAATATTTCATCCTACAAGGATATCAAAGACTATTTTGGAAAATCAGGACTTTAACAATACAAAGGTGTGAGAGATTGCCGAACTCACATAGAACATAGAATAATGGAGTTAGAAGAGACCATGGACATCCTCTAGACCAGTGGTGTCAAAATGTTGGGGTGCAGGCTGGATTTGTCATGCACATGCCATGCCCACCCTAGCTCCACGAATGGAAAAACATTACAAAACATCATGTTACGGCAACATGATGCAGCGAGTTTGACACCTGTGCTCTAGCCCAATCACCTGCTCAAGCAGGAGACCCTAGACTATTCCGGAAAAATTGTTGTCCAATCTCTTCTTGAAAACCTTCAATAATGAAGCATTCATAACATCTGGAGGCAAGTTCCACTGATTAATTTCTCTCACTGTCGGGAAATTTCTCCTTAGTTCTAGGTTGGATCTCTCTTTTGTGATCTTCCACCCATTACTTCTTGCCTTGTCTTCAAGTGCTTTGGAGAATAGATCAATCTCCTCTTCTCTGTGACAGGCCCCACAAGTGCTGGATGACTGCTTTCATATCGCACCTCTCCTTCTCTTCATTAGGCTAAGATATACCTAGTTCCCTCATATGGTCATCATATAGTTTAACCTCTAGACCCCTAATCATCTTTGTTGCCCTTCTTTACACTCTTTCTAGGGTTTCAAAATATTTTTAGTATCCTGGTAAACAAAACTGGATTCCAAGTGAGATCGATATAAAGCAGTACTAAAATTTCACATGATCTTGATACTATCCCTCTGTTGATAACACCCACAACTGCATTAGGTTGCATATTATCTAAGAAGGATTCAACAAACACAATGGATTTTAAACACATTACAATTGCTAATCATAAGGTATCTATAATCTGCCTTACACGTAACCTGCTTTTGGATAACTAACTTGTCTTCTCTCTTCTGCACATCCCACATTTCCTAATACATACATTTTTCAAGCTATACTGTTCATCAAATAGTGTCAAGAGGATAACATACCTTAAAGTAGAATGAGATAAATGTATTCCCATATTTTTGAATTGTAACTAATTATTAATGTAGACTTTCAGTGCTGCTAGCTTTTATATTTTTATTTATTTGTATCCAGATTTCAAAATAATACTTTCATAATTAGTATAATCTACAATGACAAAATTAATTTCCACAGTCACTTAGTAAACCATTTTTTTATTTTTAAGGTACTATTTTAGTTCCTTATTCTGAAGGGAAATCATATTATGCAAATCATGGTAGGTTATGAAGACCTTCAAGCTGAGGAATCATTAATGTAATGAAGAAAGTAAAGCATGACTGTAAATCTGTGAAAAGCACCTGATACCAGATCATTTTTACTATTGTTCTTTTGAAATATTTATTTTCTAGAACATTTGAATACTCAGCTCTTTCCAACATTAAGGAACACTAGAGTTGATCCCATCACTTGCATGAGAAGAAATAAACATACACTTTTCTAAATTATGACTGAATGAAATTTGCCAAGCACTCTTTTTGCAGGCTTATAGACCTCAAAAATAGCACTTTTGAGATATCATTCTTCCTTCCTTCCTTCCTTCCTTCCTTCCTTCCTTCCTTCCTTCCTTCCTTCCTTCCTTCCTCCATCTCTCCCTCCCTCCTTTCCTCCCTCCCTTCTTCCTTTCCTTCCATAAAATTGTACTGATGTTTAAACTTATTATTGAAAAGTGTTCAGTAAAAACAAACAATATACTATATATGCAAAGCCCATCCCCAGTTTCTCTCTTGGAGCTACAAACTTCAGAACACTATTAATTTGAAGCCAATTTCTATTAAATTTGGCTCAATTTATATTGTCCCTTTGTCACACATTAGTGTGCCTATAAAATCCATATCATTACAATTGTATATATTCTTCCTTTCTATGAACATCAAAATATGAAACTCTGTTTCTCTGAATTGGGATTCAGACAACAAATTGGATAAGATTCTGGATTGAACTAAAGGGATCATGCTGCCTGGATGAGTAGACATGAACTGGATCAATTAGAGAGTAAGGGTACTTTGCTCAATTACAAATAAGTCATTATTTTATCTACTATTTATCACAGAAGTATTTAAACTGCAGCCTCTGGGTAGTTATCAGTCCTAATGATGGTTTTCAAGGCTTGTATTAAGAGTTATACAACTCTGAATCTGAACATATGTACAAATAGAAAGAAGTATAATGCACTAAATGAAACATTGATTACCTGTCAAAATCATGATTGATATTTGGTAGACTGGGGTATTAGTATGCATTCCTGTAGTACATACTTATAATTTCTGGATATTGGCAAACGGGTTTAGACTTCTTTCCCAAAATATGATGATGAAGTTGTAGAGGGATTTAGTATTGAAAAGAACTCAGAAACCAGGTTCTTTCTGAACTGTTAAAGCAAGATAGTTTTTGTGTGATCCAAACTAGAGGGAAATAGTGTAAGTACTGCTCTGTGGAATTTTCCTATCTGTTCTTCTTAGCTTCTCAGTTTTCTCCCATAATAGCACCATAATATCTTGCCATCAGTGATGGTATCTGGAGTCTTTTAGATTTCTGAAATAGAAATCCACAATTTACAGGCCTAAATTGAATCTGTCTGTCTGTCTGTCTGTCCATGTATCATCCATCCTGTCAGCTTTGAAATTCAGCTGCCAACATAATGGGAAGGCAGGGTGGAGGAGTTGACAAGTTCAAGGTCATTCTGTATGTCGTACTAAGAAATTTCAGTTGCAGTTAATTGGTTCTCGTGATTTATGAAGTGTAGAAGTGGGAGGAGAAAAAGGTGGATTCTGTGTAGTGCGGGAAAATTCTTTCACTTTGGAAAATGCCTTAGACGTACCAGATCTGTTTCTAATAAATCAATTGGAGACAATATGTCTCGGAGTGATTGATATCCTGGATACTTTCTGGATGCCTTACACATTCATCCAACCTATTGGTCGGATGGAAGACTCCGGTGGAACCACAGAGAATTATAGAGCAAATGACAATGGAAAAAAACATTCACAGGGCAACACAAAAGCAGCAGTGGAACTGCAAACTGTGTAAAACTACACCAAATCAAATATTATTTTCCTCCTATCTCATAAAACATTTTATATTTCATTAAATTAATTAATAATTAAACCTTCATGATTAAATATTCTGACCCAGAATTGGAAGATGCTTTCCTATGTAGGAGGGAAAAAAATCGTTCTCATGTGAGTATTACACTTCTTAACATTCTGGTTTTCTTGATGGCAAACTAGACAGAAAGACAGAAACTTTATTTTGTATTTTAGCCAATAAAATATATATCCAATAAAAACAATAAACCACAAAACTATCTCCTAATGACCATTAGCAACCATTTGGATGAAGTTACACGTGATGTAACAAAATTTTGCTATTTGTAGAGATATAATAGCCAGCCATCAATGTTCCTATCAACAACTAAAAAGCCACAAACAACAGGTACCACTTAAATACCACACACAGAATAGCCCAAAGCACATATTCAGTACCCTGCTAAAGAAAGGTGCTGGATGAGCTCCAGCACAAGTCCAAAAGCTCAGAAGACTAAATCTGGTGATTGGCCCAGATTGGATCCTGCAGAAATAAATTTATTTCTGTTTTTTAGCTACCAGACTATATTTTTCACTCCACTTCCTTCTGTTTTCTTTTCCTTTTCCTAGTAATATAGCAAATCTTTCCCGCCATCCCAACAAATAAGATTTTTTTCCCCAGCTATAGACACTGGGTATATGGCGGATGACTGCAAAGACATGCATGCTCCAATAGAGAGCATAAAGAGTTTCTGAATTTAGAGTCGAGATTATGAGTTATTTCCTGTTTATTTAAAAACAGAAAATAACTCATAATCATGACTCTAAATTTACTGAGCTTATTTCCAATGCAGAAGGGAGGGAAGAAAGAGAGAGGGAAGGAGGGAGAAGGGAAGGCAAAGGGAGAGAAGATGAACAGAATTTCTACTTTGCCTTGGATTTTGACTACCATGTTTCCCCAAAAATAAGACCTACCCCGAAAATAAGACCTACCCCAAAAATAAGACCTACCCTGAAAATAAGACCTACCCCAAAAATAAGACCTAGTGTGTTTTGGGAGCCAAAAAAATAAGACAGTGTCTTATGTTAGGGAAACACGGTATGCGATTTGTTCGTGGTTTCGTACATGAATAAATGTACATTGTTCTACATGAATATGGTAAGTGTTTTTTTTCATTAAAATATATATATATATATATATATATATATATATATATATATATATATATATATGTTTTCAGATTTTCACGGTAAAGGTATGTAGGTCTTGGTGTATTGGTCTTGTCGTGTGAAGTTGAGAATACCTGGCAACGTTTACGAATCTCATCCGTCATCTTCAGGCTGGTGTCTTCAGCTGAAGACACCAGCCTGAAGATGACGGATGAGATTTCAAAACGCTGCCAAGGTATTCTCAATACATACAAGATATACACCAAGACCTATATATATATATATATATATAAGACCTACCCGAAAATAAGACCTAGTGTGTTTTGGGAGCCAAAAAAATATAAAACAGTGTCTTATTTTCAGGGAAACATGGTACCAGATGTAGATGGGCTTTTGAACAGCATACCTAAAACCAATGATCTGTTGCATGGAATACCTGGTCTAGGAGATAAAATTCTGACCAATTAGGTTTATTCCTTTTTACATACATGATTTCCATGACATCTGCTAGCATGATCATATATTTGAAATTCACTTTAGCTTTTTAATCTGATCACATTTTAGTAACACAACTTAGGTGAATCTTAACAGTGTCGCTTCAGTTGGCAGTTTAGTTAGCATTTGCAGAAATGCTTTGATAACTCGGGAAATGAGAACCCAATGGTGGAGAAGGAGGGAAATTTTGGAAAAATGAATGAGGCAAAAAATAATATTCACGAACTATGCCCCTGCTGTCGGTTCATAATTTAATCATCTACTTTTACATTCCTCTTCATGTCACAATCAGAATTTGACTAAAAATAAACCCAAAGAAACAAATAGCTGTTTTACTGACAGGCTTTCTAAATTAAATCAGACTCATACATCAGTAAGAAATGCAATGTTTTCTATAAGCAGGCATAGAAATGTACAATGAATTTAAATACTGTATGATAAAATAGCTTCTTGATATACAGAGTTGTTTCAGCTATTAATATGCTACAGAAAGAGGGAGGGAGGGAGGGAGGGAAAGAAGTGCCAAATTTAAATTTTATAAATAAATTAATGGGAAACTTACTGAGATATCACTGCCAGATATAGATTTGATATGTAAGAAATAGAGGACATCTTGTTTACTGACAGGAATTGGAAGTTAAAGTGGCTTTGGCTCCCCAACATTATTGGATATCTAGCTACGTTGTGTCTGTGCAAAATCAAATGTGTGACTGTTGCACACTACAAAGACATACTTAATCTTCCTTGCCTTGCTGTGACCCCCTACAGTAATAAATATGTCACTAGATCTGTGTAGTTTGACTATTGCAGGAATTGGTGCATAGCCCATAATGCCATGTCCTAGTTCTATGGGAACCTCATCAGCCAAATGCTACCTGTAGAATTATTTATTTATTTATTTATTTATTTATTTATTTATTACTTGGACTTGTATGCTGCCCCCTCTCCGAGGACTCCGGTCGGCTCACAACTAAAAACCAACAATAAATTAATTACTTTAAAAAATATTAAATACTCACAAGCCCAGTTACACTAAAACCCCAATGTACATTATAAAATTTAAAATTTCAAAAAAAAAACCCCAAGAGGTCAGCATAGCCTCATAATACTTTTCTAAAAGACATATAAAATGTTTATTCACTTATTGACTATGGATATGATGTTTGACTTTTCTTCTAAGGTTCATTCCCCTTACAATGCAAAGATACTCAAAACAATTGGATAGCCCATTTTATATTACAAAAATTACATGTATATTGATAACATTTAACACAGCACAAGCAAAATGGTTCACTTGAGATCTGCATATGTGGGACTAATTGGGGTAAATTGCAGGGATGACACCGAAATATATTTTTATCATTTTAAATCTATATCTTAAATTATCGTATTTTATTCCAATTTCATTTTAGACTGCATTTTATTCCAATTTCATTTTAAATTTTATTTTATCCAATTCCATATTCAATTGCTTTTATCAAATTTTAGTAATAATTTGTTTCTGGAATTCTGCACTTTGATACAGCCCAAGGGCCAATCAATAAAGATTGAATTGCATTGAATTGAATTGATCAACATATACAGTTCATGCTAACAGCTAACTTTCAGGTAGTGGGGAACAAAGCAAAGGATGCTACTTTAATTATAATGTTAGCACTGAGAATGTAGAAGCCCCACCTAGTGCATTTGCTGAATATTTGATTGAAAGTGATGATTGAAAGCATCCTGTCATATTGTGTCACTGTTTTGGTTTGGAAGTATTACTGTTTCAGACAGAAAGGCTATGCAGAGAGTGGTGAGGACAGTGGAAAATATTATTGGAAGTTCATTTCTTTCTATCCAGGACATGGCACATAAACACTGCTTGACCAGGGTCAGTAATATTGTCAGGGACTTTACAAATCCTATCCATGACCAGTTTTCATCATTGCCTTCCAGGGGGAGGCTTCATGGTATTTGTAGCGGAATAATCAGATTTAGTAACAGCTTTGTTCCATATAGCATCAAACTTGTTAACTCTCAAGGCTCTTTTTTCAATTATGTATTCAAAATGGATTGTGATTAATATAAATTTTTGGTGTTATTTTTGTATAATTTGGTATTTTTAGTTTTGCTGATGTTATTATATTATTATTGTTATCCTTGGGATGGAGATATTGTTTGGTAGGTGGTATTCCTTCTTTCAAGAGTGGGACATCGAAATTTCATTTTAATGTGTGTCGTACATGCAAGTAAAGAACAACAAAGTTTGCCTTGCCTTGCCTTGCCTTGCCTTGCTCTGCTCTGCCCTATCCTATCCTATCCTATCCTATCCTATCCTATCCTATCCTATCTTATCCTTCATATAAAATGCATTATGCACACATGTACACAAACCTAAAACACTCTTTTATTTGTACTTTGTGTCCCCCCACAAAAAAATTCCTTAAAACATTTTAACCCATTTGCAGCATGAAGTGGCCAACATTCAAAGCAGATTAATCCCAGATATTTCTGATCATTTATCTTTCTTCTTAATATTAAATATTCTCAAAAAAAATACACCTGAGAGGGAGATACTGTTATATTTGTCGGTCTTTCCAAGAAACAGAGATTTCTGCTTAACCTCTGTAATGCACAATTGACTTTAAAACAAGAAAAGTCAAGAAAGAGCAGTATTGGAAGTTCTGAATGTAGAACAACTGCTCTGTTAGTGAGCCCTCACACTTTGTTATAGAGATAACAAATAATATGATTCAAATTGTATGTTAGTTTGTTTTGGTGGGAGAACCAGAATAAATCTAAGTAAACTGCAAATGACATCACATAAGAGTAAGTTTTTGGCCTTTTCTAATTTCTCCTTTTACTCATGTGGAAAAAATTGTGATGTCTAGAGTTGCAGAAAACATGATTTGATAATTACTACATTTGCTTACACATTTGCATATACACATTTTTTAAAAAGATGGATTTTCTAGCTACATATCTAAAATAAATAATATCTATTAACATGATTAGAAAGATTATAATATAATACGAATATTCAAAGATAATTGAGATTAGAATAATTTTAGATTGGTAATACTATGTTTCCCTGAAAATACAACCTACCCCAAAAGTCCTAGCTTGATTTTTACACATGTACCCAATATAAGTCCTATGCCCAAAATAAACCCTAATTAAGACCTCACCCACTCCAAGGTGCATGGGTAAAAATTAAGCTAAGGTGGGGATGAGCTGCCCTACTACTTACCTTTGGACAGTTGTAATCAGGCCTTGCACACCCCGACACCTGCCTCGCTGGCCCATTTCTTCTGCAGTTGGCAAGGCCAGCAAGTCTATCCTAAAGGCCACTGCAGCCGATAACAGAGCTCCAGATCGATTCTCAGAAGTAGTTCCTGAAAGCCACTGACATGAAAAAAGAGGCAGGGGGGGCGACATGTGCAAGTGAGGTGATTCAAGTCAGCGGACAACAGCACCCCTGAAAATAATACCTGGTGTCTTATTTTGTGGCTAAAACAAAAATAAGACAGTTGTCTTATTTTTAAGACAGTTGTCTTATTGTTAAGACAGTTGTCTTATTTTGGGGGAAACAAGGATAGTAATAATCATCCCTCAAGATCCAACTAATTAATCATAATCAGTATGGCACTTCATGCATAAATGATTCCCTGATTTGAAGTTATTTCAGAATCTTATATATGTTTATATTCATGTGTCATATGAATGTATCTTCAGCTATGACATAGCTCTATCTTAATATTCTGTTAGAATGACAGTGGCTTAACAATATTAATAGAAACCAGGGTCTTATCAAGTTTACATTTTCCACAAACTTCATAAAAAGAAATACATGATCCCTGTTTCCAGGACTTTCATCTGCAGTTAATTTGGATCCAAGTCATACTATGACTTATGCAATACTTGACAAGTGAATTTTGACCTTGCTGATCATTTCCTAAAAACTGTCTGTGGAGGTCCCACTGAAAACAGAAGGGAATCAAATTTTGAAAAAATTGGCAAAAGAAAAAATGGATATAGTATGTCTTCAGGAGGTACATGTTAGAGCCCAAGATAAGAGATCTCTGCAATATAAAAAACTAGGAAATTTATATGCAGCATTAGCAGAGGAAAAAAATAGTAGTAGTTTATGTTAGAGAAGGAGTAGAAGTAGAAGTATTATACACAGATTTGGTAGGGAAAACACTAATATTAGAAGTAGTATGGGAACAGAAGAAAATTTTATTAGTTGTAATTTATGAGCCCAACAAACAACAAGAAACGTATTATAAAAAATAAATGAAAAAATTCTTGAATTAGGCAAAGAGGAAATTTGCATAATAGGGATTTCAATGCAGTTTCAGATATAAAAAAAGATTTTCAAAGTATTAGTAAAAAAAAGAAAAAGAAAAATACACTCCCAAAAATATTCTTTAACATGATAGTAGAACAGAACCTAATTGATATATGGAGAATATACAATCCAAAAGAAAAGCAGTTTACCTTTTATTCGATTCCCCACAAATCAAGAATTGACATGACATGAATAAGCAAAACCCTTATGAAAGGCATTGTACGAATAGAAATAGCACCAAATATGTGGGCAGATCATAACCCCATTATAGTAATATGGAAAGGGCAATCAAAACAAAAAGGAAGGTGTTTTGTCATATCTAGTATCCAGTTTTTTTTTTAATTTTCCTCCAATATTTCTTAGCAAATGGACATGTCCACCACATGTGAAAGTATGTTCCTTGTGGATGATTACATTTCCAACATTTGGGCAATAAGTTGGTATACATCTTTGCCAATCTGACTGGGGGTAGGTGCCAATGATAGGTCATTTTATATAAGTTTTCTTTGTAGGCTACAGACAAAGTCAATTTGTAATTCGTTTGCCAAATATGTTCCCATTTGTCTGTTTCAATAGTATGGGCCACATTTTTGGCCCATTTTATCATGGTATCCGTAACTGTTTCTTCTTTTAATTTATGGTCCAGGAAATATCTATATATTTTGCTGATTGCTTTCTTTTCTTCTCCCAACCATATTTTATCAGATTCTTGTACATATATATTTCTGTTGTTTTGTCTTTGTGTGTTTTAATTCTTTTTTGTTGAATAAAATTTATATAAAATAAAAAAAAAACAAAGGGGAAGGTGGACATTGAACCCACAACTCTGAGAGATAAAGAATATATAATAAAATTTAAAAAAGAATTAGAAATGTTTTTTGAAGTAAATAAAAAAGAACACACTTCTTTACAGAATCTGTGGGATACAACGAAAGCCTATTTAAGAGGAATAACAATTGCTTATAATGCTTGAAAGAAAAAAGAAAGAGAAAAAGAAAGCAATGAGTTACAGAATGAGATTAGAAAATGGGAAAGACAAGCACAATTAACACCAGAAAATGAGCAAATTATAAGTAAGTGGAAATTAGCGAAACATAAATTGAATATAATAGAACAGGAAAGAAATTTAAGAGCACTGAACACAGTAAAGCAAAATTATTTTGAAAATGTAAATAAGCCGGAAGATGGCTTGCATATAGGTTAAGAAAGGAAAAGGAGAAGAGACGGATACAGCAATTACAAGATAAGGAGGGAAAGATACAAAACAATATAGAAAAGAAAAAAGAAATAGTATTGGAGTATTTTCGTGAACTCTATAAACAAGAAAATATGAGTAAAGAGAGAATTATACAGTATTTAGAGGAAGAAAATATTCCAACACTATCAGAAGAAGAAAGGGAAAGATTAAATGAAGAGATTACTATAGAGGAAGTAAAAGAAGCAATTAGTAAACAAAACAACAACAAAACTCCCGGAACTGATGGCTTACCTGCAGAGTTATATAAAAGCTAGGCGAAATTCTTGACCCAATTCTTTTAGAAATCTATAATAAAATACTTAAAGGGGCAGAGCTACCAAGGTCGTGGAGAGAAGCGTATATCTTATTAATACCGAAAGAGGGTACCGATATCACTCATATAAATAACTATAGACCAATTTCTTTGTTGAACACCGACTACAAAATATTTATGAATTTAACGGCTGAGAGACTAAAAAAAATACTAAGTAGATATATACATACTGATCAAAATGGTTTTCTTCCAACAAGACAACTTCAAAATAATACAAGAACAGTACTAGATATCCTGGAATACTATGAGGCTCATCCAGAAAAACAGTCTACACTTGTTTTTCTGGATGCTCAAAAAGCCTTTGACAAAGTAAATTGGAAATTTATGAGGCAACAAGTAAAAGAAATGAAATTCCAGGATAAATTTGAAAAAAAATGTTAGAATCAACATATTCAAACCAAGAAGCCCAGGTTATAATTAATGGAGAAATGACCAATTCATTCAAAATAGAAAAGGGAGTCAGGCAAGGATGTCCACTTTCACCTCAGCTCTTTATCACAATTTTGGAAACTTTGTTGAGGAAAATTAGACAGAATATGGAGATAAAAGGATTAAGAATTAAAAATGAAGAATACAAGGCCCAAGCATTTGCAGACGACCTTCATAGAAGAACCAATAAAATCAGGACTAAAATTAATTAAAGAGATAGAAAGATATGGAGAAGTGGCAGGATTAACAATCAATAAGGATAAAATGAAAATGATAACAAAAAATTTAACAGAGAAACAAAAAAAGAAATTAGAAGAGGTAATGGGCTTACGAATTGTAAAAAAGAATTAAATATTTAGGAATTTGGCTCACGGCAAGATGTTCAACAATAAAAGAGGATAATTATGTAAAACTGGTACGAGAAATAAAAAAAGATCTAGAAAAATGGGGGAATTTACAATTATCAATGCTAGGAAGAATAGTGACTATTAAGATGAACATCTTGCCAAGAATTTTATTCCTCTTTCAAAATATTCCAATTAAACTAGATAATTTTTTTAATGAATTAAATAAAATTACTATGAAATTTATTTGGTCAGGGAAAAAACCCAGAATAAAATTAAGTTCCTTACAAGATAATAGATGCAGAGGTGTATTTGGGCTCCCTGCCTGGGAACTATATTAAATAACTCATATAAATATTTGGGCAACTTTAATTTATGGATTAAGGATTGAGATGGCCAATTCAAATAATAATAAATAAATAAATATATAAAACTTTAACATAGATTAAGGATTGGGCCAATTTGAGAAATAGAAGAGTCTTAATTCTAGAAGGAAATGATTTGGAAGCAGGGTGGCATGCCTTCATGTGGAACCTGGGAAATAAAAACTATACACACTTTAATAGGCATATAATTAGATGTTCATTATTAAAGGTGTGGAAAGAAGTTAAACACAAACATTATATGAAGATCCCAGGATGGGTTTCCGTCATGGAGGCATTGATCCACCCTAACGCACTAGAAACTGGAAGAAAAATTATGTATTATGATGTACTAAATCCCCAAGGAAGATTAATGATGAATCAAGAAATCAGAGAGCAAGGGATGAAATTAGAGTGGTGGCCATATTTACAACTCAAGGCAAGATATAAAAAAGACATGGAAGAGTTTGGAATTGAGATAAAACAGAATCAATTAGATAAAATATTGGAGGGAACAGAGGAAAAATTAATCTCAAAAATATATAACTACTTGTTAGAATATGAAATGGCAGAAGAAATAGTTAAAGGCCCAATGATTGCTTGGGCAAGGAATGTAGGGCACAATATTAATTTGGAAGATTGGGAAAAAATTTGGAATCAAAACTACAAAATAACAAAATCAGCAATCTATAAAGAAAATCAATACAAAATGTGTTACCAGTGGTATCTGTCACCCTCAAGATTAGTTAACATTTATCCAAACATGAGCCCGATGTGTTGGAAATGTAAGCAAATGAGGGGCACCTTCTTCCACACTTGGTGGCTCTGCCCAAAAAGTAAAACATATTGGAAAAAAAATTAGATTGTGGATAAAGGAAATTACAAATATTCAGTTAGAATTTAAACCTGACCCTAACCAAAAGGTTGGCGACCCCTGGACTAGAAGAGCTCCAAGGTCCCTTCCAATTCTATTATTCTATGTTCTCTTCATTAGGCTAAACATATCTAGTTTCCTTAGCCATTAATTCTATGATTTAGCCTAATCATGTCTGTTGCTCTTCTCTGTGTTCTTTCTAGGGTCTTAGAATTTTTTTTATTTTATTTTTTCATTGTGGTGGCCAGAACTGGAGACAGTATTCTAAATGTGGACTCACTAGCACAATATAGAGAGATAATATCACTTCCTGTGATCTTGATACTATTTCTTTATGGTTGCAGCCTAGGACTGTGTTGCCTCAAGCATAGGCAATGGTCCACCAAGATCCCTTTCACAGTCTTTACTTTTGAGCCAGGTACTGCCTATCCTGTATCTGTGAATCTTTTTATTTTTCTGCCTGGATGTCAGACCTTTCTTACTTTTCTCACCACTGAACTGCATCTTGTTGGATAGAGCCCAATGTTCAAATCTGTCAAGAGTCTTCTGAATAGCAGTAGCAATAGCACTTATGCCTATATACTGCTTCACAGTGCTTTACAGCCCTCTCTAGCACTTTACAGAGGCAGCATATTGCCCCCAACAATCTGGGTCCCCATTTTACCCACCTCAGAAGTATGGAAGGCTGAGTCAACCTTGAGCCTGGTGAGATTTGAACTGCCAAATTACAGTCAGCTGGCAGTCAGCAGAAGTGTGCAGAACTGCACACTAACTACTGTGCCGCCATGGCTCATCTTGAGTCTATTCTCTTAGGAATTCACAGCAGCTTAGTGTCATCTGCAAATTTGATGAGTGTCCCTTCTATTTCCTCATCTAGGTAATTTATGAAGATATTGAAGAGTACTGGGCCTAAGACAGCACTGTTTGCTTCCCTTCAAGTAGATGTAAGGCTACATATTGAGTATGGTTGATCGGCCAACTGCAAATTCATCTGGTGATGTTTGATTTAGTACTCTGGACTCTGACCAAGACATGTTCTGAAATAGATCCATTCCAATTACTACTATTTACTCCATATGCCTTGAATATGATTTAGAAGTATTCCAGAACTGAGATGGACACAGATGCTCTCTGTATGCATTGGAAGCAGGGGTGGGATTCAAATTTCTTAACAACTGATTCTGTGGGTGTGGTCTAATTTGTGGGTGTGGCTTGCTGTCTATGTGACTGGGTGGGCATGGCTTGCTCAGTGGGCATGGCTTGGTAGTCACATGACTGGCTGAGTGTGGCTTGGTGGTCACGTGACCGGCTGGGTGTGGCTTGGTTGTCACATGACTGGGTGGGTAAAAATATAGAAACTCACTTTAATAATGTTCTTGGAGCAGGGTTGGACTAGATGACCTCTGAGGTCCCTTCCAGCCCTGGATTGCTGTGCTGTTTCAAAGCATCCTCTGAAGCTGCGTCTTGTGCCAGGGTTTGTGGTCCTTTTTCCTCTCCTTTTTCTTTCCCTCCCTCCCTCCCTCTATCCATTTGTCCATCCATCCATATCTCATTCACATTCCTTTTCCTTCCCGCTTTCTCCCTTCCCTCCCTTTCTTTCCTTTTAAGAAAGAAAGAAAGAAAGAAAGAAAGAAAGAAAGAAAGAAAGAAAGAAAGAAAGAAAGAAAGAAAGAAAGAGCTACCATGCATCTCTATGCTATTCATGGTATATTTTCAGCTGGAACCTCTTTCTTACTTTGCCTCCCCAAACTTGGCAACTTTAAGACTGTCTTAAAGTTGCCAAGTTTGAAGACCTCTGACTTAAACCTTAGTACAAGACTCAGATATTTAAACCCATTAAACATCTTGGATTAATCTTGAATTTTTTTGCATACTTGTACTTAAACAGAAAGAATTTTGTTTTAATACATATGGCTTCAATTCCAAAGCTACTTTTTATGAAGGCCAAGTCAAGAAAAGGAGATTGGAAACAAAGGAAAGGGTAACCTTCTCATCCTTTCTAAATGGCAAGTAGAAGTGAGCCTTTCTACTTGCCATTTTATTACCAAGAATTTACCACTATCTTCAAATTAAAGAGTTGCCTTCCAACAACAAAAGACACAAGTTTGCAACCTGCCTGAATAGTAACACAGCACATAATTTTGTATGTTAAATATCAAACCACAAAGTGGAAGAGGGAAAATATTTGTGAGAAATATTTACTGTTTTTTGCTTGTCAAATTTAAAAGGCCATTGGACTCCATAAAGGTTGTGACAGCAATAGAAGTAAAGCAGCAGCTAGGCAAACTGCTGAATAGTCTGAATTATGCTTTGGAAATTGTGTCATGTATGCTCTGAAATTGAGCAGATGAATGAGACCTAAAGGTAAACTGTTCTCTACAAAACCCACTCTGAACTTATCACACAAAGCCTGGCCTGAAAAAGCAAAGCAACTTACTAGTTTTGAAGAGAAGGATATGGAAGAAAGAAAGAATATTGGCTCCAACAGTTTTAGGAGGCTGCATAGTTTTGTTTACCTAGAACATTCCCAAGGCAGAAATCAATACTGTATTAGCACCAAATGTTCTTTTGGCTAAACACTGAATCCAGACATGCTGGATGGCTGGATGCTCTCAGGAGGCTGCAGGGAGGCCTCCTAGGCCCAAAATGAGGCCTAGCAAGCCTCCCTGGAGCCAAAACGGTTGGGGGGGAGTCTGCACTGGACCCCCCCCCATGCCCTGTTCTTGGCCTAGCAAACCTCCCTGGAGCAAAAATGGGGAGGGGGTGCTGGATCCTTCCATGCTCAATTTTTGGCATAGCAAGCCTCCCTGGAATCTCCCTGGAGCAAAAATAGAGTGGAGGGCAGCACCAGACCCCACCCATGCCCCATTTTTGCCCCCAGGAGACTACCCTACACTTACCTGGAAGCCAGATGGGCCTCGTGGAGACTCCTGGGAAGGGAGGGGTGGGCGGGGCCAGCTGTTCTTCAGAACTACTAATTCGCCAAACTGGATGTAAAATTAACATCTGGGTCTCCTGAACCAGCCCGAACCGGTAGAATCCCATCCCTGATTCGAAGTGTTGATTCCTGAAAGCATCCATAGGTGCCACAGATTCTAATGAAGCCTCAAAGAGGAACTGGTGCTTTAATTAATATCAAAGAAGTGCTGGGTTTGTTGGAACATACATGTTGGAACATACACACATCATCTCTATTACTTACTCCCCTCTGCTCAATTCACATCCACAAGGAATGTGGGGAGAGAAGTAGGAAAAGAGATTTGAATTTTAATGCAATTTATTTAATTCTATTATTTGGAGCCAATTTGTAAATCAAATTCCCATTATCCTCCCAGAAATAAACTTACGTATTGATCTAGAAACCTTGTTGCCAGTGCTGCTTCTCAAACCATGTCAATGCATCATTATATATTTTTTAATCTTTAAATTTTTGACAAAAATACCACTCACTCTATAATTTTAATACTCAGATGCAACCCACATAGCAAGATAGGTGTAAGAATCACTGGTTTTCTGTGATAGCTGCTTCTATTTAAGTCAGCTTGGGAAACTGAGAAGTGTCAATAAAATGCGAAACTTCCAAATATTGCTAATATGGTCAAGCATGGAAATATTAAAGTTGTTGCAATAACGGGTTAAAGACTAACAATTTCAAATGCTAATTTCTGAGCCTGGTTAAACTCTTAATTGTTTAGGCAGGCAAAATACTGGACTGATGGAATAAGAGTAGTGCTTTTTATCAGAGATTGCCTTGTGGGTTGTTTTGTTTGTTTTTGTTTTGCACATCCTAACTATCGAAAAATATATTATCCTTCATGCTCTGCTGATAATGCTCACAGTGTTTCTGTACTTCAAAATTTAAATTTGGTAGATCTGTTGACATCTTTGGGTTGTTTCAATTTTTGGCAGGCATTAACAGTCAACTGTCAAATTGCATAACTATACAAAATTGTCAAATATATGTGCCAGCTTTTAGGACAAAGAAGGAAAATTTTCAGCCTAATTGGAAAGCATCACATATTTGAAATCTGGATACAACATAAAGTCTGCATTCTGAAGCAATAATGCTATTTTTTAAATTATTATTTTATAAAGAAAAATAATAAAAAATTTACAACATTCATGTACAAATCAAAACATAGCCATTTTGTGTAATTAACAACAATTTTAAATTTGTAGGATGCCAATATAAATGTCAAAAGTAAACTTGTTTACTTTTATATATTAGACTCACAATCCCTTCATATCCTAATGACATTTAATTAATGACCCATTATCCACCTATATAATTCGAAAACATATACATATGATTTTTGTTACAGATGATTTATATATTCATGGTTGTGTTCAGAAAGTTCTTTTAAGCAGGACATGATGTGCTTCTACAATCTTTATCTCACCTTCTGGAACCTTTGGGATACCTCAACTTCACTGTGATGAAGTAAATCAGAATTTATGAGATTTAAAGCCAGTAGGGCTGGCTTGAATCATAGTTGATTTTTTAAAAAATGCTAAAGGTACAGCTGGCCTTAGTTATTACTTCAACTGGACTGATGGAATAAGAGTATTGATTTTTTTCCAGTGGGTCATTGTATTGCGTGAGTTTGTATATTGATTTAATGAGACAAGCACCATATTTAGTGTTTGTTTTTTGTTCATTCACACTCCCTTTATATATCAGCAGGACACACAAGAGAACCATATATCTCTTCAAGGCAAAGATAATCAAAAATTCAGAAAACCCAATGGGGCCAAATTGTCTTTCATAGAACTATGGCATGCAGAGATCTGCTTTGCTTTTGAAATTTAGAAATTTAGAAAAATCCTAAAATTATCCATCCAATGAAGAAAAATGCTAAGAAAAAAAATATTCAGAATAAAGGCCAGTTTACAAAAAAGTGTTAATCGAACAGAATGGTCATATCAACAAGGGTCAAATATAGTAACTTTTGAAAGCACAGACAGTTCTTTTGGTTTAAATATGTTCCCTCTTGCACTAATTCTCTTTGCAATGATGTCTGATTTCTTCTAACAGTAGGGAAAAGTAAGAAGTCTTATGCCTCATGTTTGTTTTTTACTTCTGTATTCTTCCTTGCTGTTAGTAGAATGCCCAAATCAGTAATGGCACATAACAGCAGAACAGCTTTCCAAGGCTTTCCATAAAAATGTCCAAAGCTTCTAACTTTGACAGCTCTGGCTATAGAAATGCAAAGACGTTTAAATATATGCTGGCGGGCTCATCAGTTCTTATATGTTCTGGATTTAAACCTGATATTCCAAGATAGTCTATCTATAATGATACGCCTGGTTCCATCTGACTCTGTGGAAGAATACATAAATTCTTGAAATACATCAGATACCATTACAATATTTTATTGAACTGAGCTCAGTGCATTGACTAGACTAGAAATTATAATCTATTGCCATGGTTTCTAAGATTAGAAGATTTAGCTTCTCTCCCTGAGCTACCACATTAGCGGGGGTGAAACAAATAGACACTGAGACAGAATCCATACATAATCTTGGGTTTTGTAGCATTTTTAAAAATTTATTGAATGTTCAGTGGCTGAAGTCCAGAAACGCTTCTATTTTGTGTGAAAACATGTATTTTAAGATTCCAAAAAAAGAACCTCCAGAAAAGCAAAATATTGTGCTTAAACATCACACATTTATGCACACTGAATGTGCATCAATCCAGCAATTAATCTGAATAGAGATTGTCTTTTGTACACAGCCTATGACAATTGTACATATCCTTAACCTTATGTAATAAAAACTGGATTAGTGTATTCACAGAACATGTATTAGATGTGATGCCTCGATATCCCTTTTGCTACACTCTGAAGTACAAATCATATTCCTTATTTTTGGGGTGCCTGCCATTTTGGAATCTGGAGAATGATCAGATTGAAAGTGAATCCATACAGCTAAATTAGGGGGAAAATCATACATTATTTCACCATACACCACACAAATTATCTCTTGAAACTGAAACCAAGGTCTAATCATCATGACTAGCTCAATCCTGTGAAATACAGATCAAACACCATTTCTTGAAGGCATAAAATATAGCATTGTCCTGTCTATGCTCTCAGCCCACCAAGAAGATAATTTATTCCTTTTTTTTTTCTGTCATGTGTTAAAGGCAGTGTTTTGTATCATGTGTTAAAAGCAGTTACAGTTATTGGTTACTGCACTCCATGACCATTTTTTAAAAATAAATTCACAAATAGAATGGTTAAAAAGGTGTTTTTCTCTCTGTTTCTACAAATTCACTGCTGATATAGTCAACTTATCCATTTGTAGAAATTCACTGATGATATAGACTTAGTGAAAGGATGGGCTTACTGTTGTTGTTTCTGAAACTAATAAGAACAAAGAAGAGGGAGTCAACTTTGGTGGCTCAGGCTGTTAAATGCCTGCTCTTAAGATCCAGCTGTCTACAATTATTGTAGGCTCGAATCCCACCAGGCTCAAGGTTGACTCAGCCTTCCATCCTCTCGGGGTAGGTAAATTGAGGACCCAAGATTGTTGGGGGCAATTAGCTGACCTTGTAAAAATGCTGCTTAGTAATAAGCAGGCATATACAATGGAATGAAGGCTATTGCTGAGCGCATTGGGTTGTGCTCCAAAATTGTAAGCCCCTGAGTCTTCGGAGAAGGGCGGCATATAAATGTGATTAAAAAAAAAACAACTTATTTTCCAAAGCTCCAGAAGGCAAGACAAGAACCAATGGATGGAAATTAAGCAAGGACAGAAGCAACCTAGAACCAAGGAGAAACCTCCTAACGGTGAGAACAATCCACCAGTGGGATGGTTGCCTTCAGAAGTTGGAGCATGAACAGACCGGACAGCCACTTGTCTGAAATGGTAGATTCTCCTGCTTGAGCAGGGGGTTAGGTTAGAAGGCTTCCAAAGTCCCTTCCAGCTCTATTAATCTATGTTGTATTTGCCTTTTCAAGTTCAAGGGAGAAGAAAAACATTACAATGGAAATATTTTCTTTCTTTTCTGTGGCAAACACAATCTGTAGACAACATGAAATAGCCAAAGGTGAGAAAGAGGCTGAAACACAAATGCTGGTTTCATTTCCAACCTGTTTTACACATGAGACTCCTATAGGCAAAGCCTATAGTGCAGAAAAACCCATCACTGAAGAGAAGATTGTGATATGGCATAGAGGGATTTTCTTTCACTGAATATATATCAAATTTTGCTTTGTGTAAAATAGACTTTGGAATTAAATATTTAGTTCAATGAACAGGTCAATGAGCAGAATCCAATGTCAGTGTAATGATTTAGGAATCAGTGTTTAAATTTATCCCCGTTGAGCAGTTATGTGAATAAATTTCAAGCTTTCTGAATAAATAGAAGAATTTGAAATATACACTTTGCATTTGGAGAGGGTTATGGCACAGTTCACATCTCAGAAATGTATAAAAATAAATCTATAATTGTCTGCAGAATGGTACAAAATCCAGCTTTCAGGAAAAGAAAAATGTGCCCACTCAGAAAGTAATGAAAATACATAGGAAGAAATATTTGTAAACATGTATACAAATATTAATTGCAACATGCCCTTGTACATTGTGTGTGTTTGGAATCTTGATAAAGCTGATAAATTAAAAGGAAAGGTAGAAAGATGAATTTTGAATCCAAATGCATTCATAGTTGACTGCGCATGCTTGAACACGATGGCCGCTCCGTTTTAGTATCCTGAGGTGGGGGTTCGGCTTTTTTGTCCATGGGGGTGCTATGAGGCTTGCAACAACCCCCGGATTGCGAATCCAGCAACAGAGGCTCTAGAGGATGGGCTGCTGTTTTCTGGGCCGAATCTGTCAGTGGGCCACAACGATCGGGTGGTGAATCCGGCGGCGGCTCTCCCTTCAGGCCTCCGGGCTGTGGACTTGGGCGCTCGGTGCTCGGCGTGATGAGGCAGCGCTGGGAGCGATGGTGGTGATGACAGCGACTGCGACTGCGGTATCAACGATACAGCTGCAGGCGCTGAGGGTGTTAACAGCAATGTTAACGGTAATTCTGGCAATGGCGGTGGCGGTGGTGGGGATGGGCAGCGGATTGACTGGTGGCCTTGTCGGGCCTGGAGGTGGAGGTGGATGGGGGTCTGAGACTACTGCTGGCCCTGGGCTCCTGCCATTCTGCTTGCTGCTGCAGGAACATCTTGGAATTGCTCCCTTCTCCCCTCCCCCTCCCACCACCCCTAACTCACCTGGCTTTGCTCTGCCATGGCATTCCATCTACGCTGAGTTGCAGGGGGCTGTGCCTATTGGCTTTGGACTTCTTCATCTGACTTCTTCATTTCCCCCCCCCTTATACTCGGCTGTTGTTGGGAGGGATCAGGATGAACCCTACCTGCCACAGTGGGAGTGCGGCATGGTGAGTGCACCCTCTTTTTTCCCTCACTTAATTTTGTCATCTGTCATGACTAGTCTGCTAGGGGCATCCGCGGTGAGAGCATGGTGCACAGTCCTGTTGGTGGCTCTTGCCATCATCCACAGGGTTACTGTGAGGGTAACCTGGACTCGGACTTGGACTCCCCGGTGGATGAATGTCAGGACTTGGTCGTGTTCCAACATCTTTGCATTTGACATCTTTGCATTTCTGGACACTTATTTTCATCTGCCATTTATTCCCCTCCCTTATATGTTTATTTCTATCTACTATGGGGAATCTATCTGAAAACGGACTTGCAGGCCCTGAGGGAGTCCCCCTCTCTCTTGGGTTTGGCCTGCTGAACTTTCCTTGGCCTATCTTGAGGACGGATTGTGGAATCCTGAGAGATGGCATGGCTCGGGTAGTGGTGGGGGGTCTGGGAGGGGTAGAAGGGTTCCAGACCCTCTCTGGTTAAATTTTTGATCACTTTTTAAGGGGGTTAGGGAGAGGGGTGGGTTGTTGTATTGAAGGAGCAAGGCACAGCTCAGGGCAGGGCCATGGGGGGTGGCAGGGGGAGAGGGCCTGTGGGGTCCTGGGGAATAGGGCAGGGATAGCAATCCCCAGGGTGGTTGATACGGCAGGGGACGATGAGGCACAGGGTCATATCGTGTTAGGGGAGCCCACCCCGCTATCTTCAAGTGGTGCCATGCTCTGACCCCCTGACCTCTTCCCAATTTCCTGGGGATTTGGGATCTAGGACCCCTGGGCTCCGACTGGTGTACCTTAATGCCAGGTCTGTGGCTAATAAGGCATCCCTCCTCTGTGAGGTGATTGAGGAGGCAGCCGTGGACCTGGCCTGTATCACTGAGACCTGGTTGGGGCCAGAGGGCAGTGTCCCTCTGGTCGATCTATGCTCCCCAGGTTTTTGGGTGCTGCACCAGCCACGAGCCCAGGGGAGGGGTGGGGGGGTGACTGTGGTTATTCGGGAGACCCTGATTCCAAGGGAGGTCATGGTTCCAGAGATAGGCGGGTGTGAGACCCTCCTCCTGAGGTGGGGGTCTGGGGGTCAGGTGGGCTTGCTGCTGACATACCTTTCCCCCAGCTGTGTGGCAGCTGCCCTACCTGGGCTTCTTGACACCCTCTGGGGGGTGGCGCTGGAGTTCCCGGGCCTTATGTTCCTGGGGGACTTCAACTTGCCCTCTCTGGGAGCGGCATCGGGTTTGGCCCAGGAATTCATGGCCTCCATGATGGCCATGGGCCTGACCCAGGTGATTCAAGGCCCGACTCATGAGGGGGCAACACGCTCAACCTGGTTTTTATCTCAGAACAGTGGCATAGTGATCTGGGGGATGGGGATTTTTCTGCCCATCCTGTTCCATGGTCAGATCACTATCTCCTATGGCTGGTCTTCCAACAAGCCACCCCACATCACTGGGATGAGGAGCCACTTAGGTGGTTCTGCTCCAGAAGCCTGATGGACCCGGAAAGGTTCCAGGCGGAACTGGGGTTTTTTCCTACATCCCTTACCCACGGCTCTGCTGAGGCCCTGGCAGCTGCCTGGCAATGGGCCACCATAGGGGCCCTCGACAGGGTCATCCCCATGCACCCCCTCACTCGGCACAGATCCCGGTTAGCTCCTTGGTATACTGAGGTGCTCTGGGAGATGAAGCACCGTAGAAGGGGGTTAGAGAGCAGATGAAGGTCAACCCGTTCTGACACTGACCGAGCCTAGTTAAAAGCCTATATTAGGACTTACCTGGTAGCTTTGGGAGTGGCAAGAAGATCTTACTTCTCCGCTCTCATAGCATCCACAGATAACTGGCCAGCCACCCTGTTCAGGGTCACCCACTCTCTCCTACAACCAGGGAGGGCGGCGGACCCACTGCAGGGTCGTGCTGAGGAATTTGGACAATATCTGTCGGATAAGGTCTCTCGTATCCGGGAGGGGCTGAGTTCTACCTTGCACTGGTCTGATGTCAGGGATACAAGTAGTCTGGCCAGTGTGACCTGGACTGAGTTTGATCATGTTTCTGAGGATGAAGTGGACAGGATTATGTGATGGCTGAGTTCCACCACATGTTTATTGGACCCGTGCCCTTCCTGGTTGGTGTATGCCTCCAGGGAGGTCACGTGCAGCTGGCTCCAGGCAGTTGTCAATGCTTCACTGAGGGAGGGTTCTTTTCCCTCTGCCTTGAAAGAGGCAGTGGTGAGACCCCTCATGAAGAAGCCTGCCCTGGACCCAGCCGTATTGAATAACTTTCGTCCAGTCTCCAACCTTCGCTTTCTAGCGAAGGTTGTTGAGAGTGTGGTAGCTCAGCAGTTTCTGCTTTTCCTGGAGGAAGCGGACTACCTGGATCCATACCAATTGGGCTTCCGACCTGGGTATAGCACGGAGATGGCATTGGTTGTGCTGATTGATGATCTCTGGAGGGCACAGGACAGGGGGTTTTCCTCTGTCCTGGTCCTGTTAGATTTTGATACCATCGATCATGGTATCCTGTTGCGTCGTCTTGGGGGGTTGGGAGTGGGAGGCACTGTTTTACAGTGGTTCTCCTCCTACCTCTTGGGATGCTCCCAATCGGTGTTGGCAGGGGGGCAGTGGTCGACTCCGAGGGCCCTCACTTGTGGGTCCCTCAGGGGTCAGTCCTCTCGCCCCTTCTGTTCAACATCTATATGAAGCCACTGGGTGAGATCATCTGTGGTTTTGGGGTGAAGTATCATCAGTATGCTGATGATACACAGTTGTACATCTCCACCCCAAACCACATCAGTGATGCCCTCTCTGTGATATCCCGTTGCTTGGATGTGGTACGGACAGAAACATGCTTTGGCTCAATCCGGCCAAGACAGATTGTTATACCTCGGGTCCAGTCAAGATATTCCATCTTTGGTCATGGGGGGAGAGGTGTTGCCCCCCATGGACAGGGCATGAAACCTGGGGGTTGTCTTGGACTCGCAGCTCAGGTTGGAGGAGCAGGTGGGAGCTGCTGCCAGGGGGGCCTTTGCCCAGGTCCAGCTGGTTCACCAGTTACGCCCATATCTGGACCGAGATGCCCTGCGCACAATCACTCATGCACTTGTTACCTCTCGACTCGACTACTGTAATGCTCTCTATTTAGGACTGCCCTTGCACACCATCCAGAGGCTTCAGTTGGTGCAGAATGCAGCCGCGCAGGTTGTGATGGGAGCTTCCCGATACTCCCATATTATGCCCCTCCTGCGACCTGCATTGGTTACCAGTTGCCCGCTGGGTGAGGTTCAAGGTTTTGGTGTTGACATACAAAGTCCTTCAAGGCATGGGTCTGGGATATTGGCAGGAGCGTCTCCTGCCGGCATCGAGAACCAACCGCCCTGTGCGGGCCCACAGGCAGGGGCTCCTCGGGGTGCCATCTTTGACCCAATGTTGCTTGGAAGTGCCCCGGGGAAGAGCCTATTCTGTGGTGGCCCCTGCCTTATGGAACCAACTACCTCTGGGACTCCGTTTGGCCCCTGACCTCCATACCTTCCGCCATGATTTAAAAACTTGGCTCTTTGAACAGGCTGGGCTGTGCTGACCTCCCGGGGCGGTTAAATTTATAGATAATTGGTGGGTTTTAGCTCTATTTCACTTGTATTGTTTAATGGCGTTTTAAGGTAATTATTTATTGTTGTTTTTTTAGTTGTTAGCCGCCCCGAGTCCCCTTGGAGAGGGGGCGGCATACAAGTCAAAATAAATAAATAATGTCTCTGTGATTCTTGATGCCACCAACATGTAGTCATTTCATTAAAAGAGGGCTTTGTATTAGTTTTCTTTTCCTAATTCTTTGCCACATTTCCTTTCTTTTCATTTGTTTTTAAATTTACAGACAGAACTCCAGCAGAGCTATGAAATGTCTTCTTGATCAAGGGATCTGTCAGAGCAAGGAAAACATCTACCGTACATTATTTAAATACCTGACATTGACAACTTGTATATATCCTGTATCACTTATTAAAACCAAGTGACCTCAAATTAAATAAAGCACCAGCTTATCAAGGTTTTTCAGCCTTTAATAAGACATAGGTACTAAAATGGTTTAAAACTCAATGAGTTTATTAGATAAGCAATTCACATCTTTTCCTTTGGGAACATTAAGTACACTATATACAACAATTTGTAACATGCAGAGCTGCAGAAACTTGAAAAAAAATGTGTCAAAAAATGTAACATTTCTGGAAAAAAATCTATCATTATACTAGAAGCAAGGTAGAGTCGTGTAATTAAGATTCTAGCACACAGACCAGGAATTGGTATGATTTGATTAGTGGAACTGATACATCATCTGGAGAGTAAAAAAACCCACCTCTCTACTTATGCTAGGAGAATTGATTTTTATTATACAGATCTCAGAGTTACAAAATAACATTCACCATGTGACACAATTTTTGTTCATGGCTTCTAAGTGTTATATTTCAATTGCTTATGTGTAAAGCCTATGCAAAACTATATTCATCACACACTTTGATTTTGTGACCACAGCCTACGAAAGTTTTATATTTATAGACACAAAATAGGCAAATGTTTATCTTTTTAAGCAGTTAAAGAACAATATAGATTTGCATAGCAAATAAACAAAGACAGTTAAAACCACTCAAAAAGATTCAGAAATGAGTAGAATTTCTAGATTTGTGGCTATACTGCAAACTACTTTCTCAAAGAAATCCCCAAACATAGTCCCCCATCATGTATTCATTATACAAGTTCAAATATAAATAAATAAATATTGTCTTTGGTAACAACGTTCAAAGTCCAGTATATCCTGGTGAAAGTGGTCACCTTGCTCCTCTTGAGTAAGCACTCATGTTCTTCTTGAATTTGTCAAGACAAGCATCAAGGATTATGAACTTTGAGGGGCATTCTGCATCCCATTTTGGCATAGTTCTTTATGAGAGTCTGAACTATCTGCTCATAGTTATTTTAGCCTTGTGAATCACTGCAACAAAACTGTTTCAAGTAACTTTCTCCACCTGTTCAGTTTCTTGGCAAATTCGTCGCACTGTATCATCTTCTATGGTCCAATGAACATACCAGCTTTAACCTTTGCCTTTTGGAAAGAAATCTTGTAGGTTCTTAAAAGCTTCTGGTTCCTTGGCTAGAATTGTGATAAATGGTTTGATGAGGCCTAACTTGATGTGCAGTGGTGGCATCAGCACCTTCCAACAGTCTATTAGCAATTCTGACTTTATGCTGCTCTTTCCTATGGAGAACTCAAGTCTGGTATGGCCAGTCCCTTGGGTGATAGTGCACCATAGTGTCCCGGCTGTCCCAGAGGCAAAGAAAAGAAGGAAAGTTCATGAAAATGCCTTGGATCATCAGGAATGACACCATTTTGAAGTCCTCAATGACCTCCCAGCCATAATCATCATATTTCAAGGCACTCTGCAACATTTTGACACTGGTATAGACCCCTTTCAGGTGCACAGAGTGGGAGAGAAGGGTACTTGTTCTCATTATGCAGCAACATGGCTTTGAGGCTCCTAGATGACCTGTCTAAGAATAGGCATGATTCACTTGGGGTAGTGGTGATTCCTATAGCCTCAAATAGACCAGCCACATTGTTGCAGAAGCACAACCCATCTTGCCAACTAAAGAAGTTGGAAAAATGTTGGCTTTCTCTGACCTGTGACTTGCACGCTTTTCTCCAACAAGTCCTACTCCTTGAACCTAGATGTCAGTTCAGCATGAACTGACTTGTTTCCCTCTCCTGAACATGGCTGATCCCTCTCTGGAGTGTGGGAATGGGGAGCTCAAGGCAGTGTGGTACCGGAGCAATGGGTGAAGAAATGTCTGGATATATGAAAGGAGGCAGGCTCTTGTCATTTTGGCATTTGGAAGGGTCCACCATGTAGAAATAACAGATGCTTGAGGGGTCAGTCAGTTCCTGTCAAATTCTTGAGATAGAAAAGACTGTCTACTATTACTTAGGCTGTCTACTATTGACCTCAACCCTTTCCTAAGAGGTCAGTAGGGGGCGTGCATAAGCACACCAAAGTGCCTACTGTCCCTGTCCTATTGTTTTTTATATTTTCTTATATGTATCCATGTATTTATAACTATGTTTATACTTGTACCTATTATCTTGTAAGCAATTGACTAATCAAATAAATAACTCAATAAATAACTCAATAAATAAATAAATAAATAACTCAATAAATAAATAAATAAACTTCATATCTCTTTTTTCTCCCTTGTACCAGCCTGTAAACATTGCCAAAATATATAAATTAAAAAAAAAGATATTTCACACATTACCTAATATTGTGCAAGATATTACTATATGACATAAAATATATATTGTTGCATTTTCCTAGAAGACTGAAAATAGTGATTTTTTTTAATTGCAACTCTTTTAAACTGTGATAAATCACTGAAATTCTATCTAATGAGCAGCAGTTGTTCATCTTACCTTCAAGAGTTTTGTTACCTTGTTCACATATGAAATGATGTGGCCAGGGCTTGTCTTCATCCCCAACAGGTATGCCGAAGTATGCTTTGTAGGTCTCACACATCTTAACTGACGCTTTCACCAAGTACTTTTTCTCTCTTGTCTTGATAAATTGTCCACACACATAGCAAAACGCTTCTGCTGGAAGCAAGCAACTACTTGATGCTATCTAAATAAAATATTGCTATTCACTAGTCTCTTACTCAGCAATTAGATAAATTAAAATATTGGTTTAAGGCACCTGTAATTTGATAATTGAATGAATACTACTGGATAGTCCCAGAAAGTTCTAAAAGACTCCAGAAAGATCTAGCAAATTTTGGCTAATTCTAGAAACATCTGGACAATTCTCACAGTTCCAGAATATTCTGGAAATCTACTCAGCTTTTAATGTGAATTGAGAATGTTCTCAAAAACAAATAAACTTTAAAAATATCACTGTCCTGACCACAGAAGCGAAGGGGTTGTTTTTGGAACAATAACTTTTTTCTATTTATTTTAACATAAGGTATTGGGAAAACACATTTTGTACCCAGGAACAAAAACTAAATTGAAATTGGTTTACATAGTGCTTGGATTATATATTTATGTCAGAATTCACAGTGATATTTTATACTCAAAATAAATTGCATTAAGAATTAAATAAATGTTTTTATTGATTAATTCTGCTTCCAATACTTTCTCCTGAAAAGAGTGACGATCTAGTTTACAAGAGCAGTAAAAACTAGATTTTTTTTAAAAAAAAGAATTACAATATTTAAAAACACAAGCAAACAGAAACTCTATGATAATAAAGGAAAAGGTGAGAAACAAAATCTATGTCCCTTCCATTCACTTCTTTTTCTTGTCTCTCCTCCCTTATTCTTTACATTTATCCCTAAATACTGTTACATCTCTATCTTTATTGACCTAAATCTTCTAGACCAGGGCTGTCAAACTCCCAGTCCATGGACTGGCCATCCTCATGCCCAGTTTAGCAAAAATACATCACAGGACACCATCGTGACAACATGAGTTTGACACCACTGCTCTAGAGACATTTCCTGAATACATGGAGAGGAGGTTGTGGATGGTTAGATCAGTCCTTAGCTTTCAGCTGGAAATTTCTACTCACATTTGCTTTAATAAGAGTAGAATGTGCAGCAAGGAATTCTGCTTTATTCACATCTCACTTCATTTAGAGAAGAATGACTAGTGCACTCCTCTTTCACCTACCAAACTTGACCCAAACTCACTCACCTGCCTGTTGTGCCTATGGCAGGACTGGAACTCATCATTCCTATTGCAGGAATAGAATTCACCCTCTCTTGGTTATTGGCCAAAAGTCAACCAGCCAACTTTCCTGTGTATTGCAGGACTAGAACTCACCATCTACTGGAGATATGACCAAAGTCACTTAGGTGCCTGTCATCCATATGGTAGGCATAGAACTCAATGTCAATTGCTTATTGGTACAAAGTCATTCCACTGCCTGTCATGCACATTGAAAGATTAGCACTCAAGGTCTACTGGTGATCTGTCCAAGTCACCCAGGCACCAGTTGTGTGCAGTGGTGGGATTCCATATTTTTTCCAACTGGTTCTGTGAGAGTGTGAAGCACTCAAAAACCGCCCTCTGTGTCACCACTAGTGAGGTGAGCTGTTTTTTAGCTCAGCTGAGGGACAGCAATCTGCTCTGCCACGTGAATAAGCTGAACTAAAAAACAAGGCAATATAGGACAGAAAAAGGCCAGGGGTGGGTGGGGCCAGCCAGAGATGGTATTTACTAGTTCTCCTGAACTACTCAAAATTTCTGCTACCGGTACACCAGAACCGGTCCAAATCAGCTGAATACCACCTCTGGTTGTGAGTATTTGCAGGAGTAGAATTCATGTCTGCTGGTGATTGGCCCAAAATCACTAAGTGCCAGACATAATAATTAATAATAATAATTTATTAGACTTGTATGCCGCCCTCTCTCCCTAAGGACTCAGGGCAGCTCACAATATAAAAACAATACAATAAGTTAGTTAAAAAGTAATTAAATAACACAAGCCTAATAATCAAACTAATAAAATTAAGTTAAAATTACTTTAAAAGCCCCCCCTTATTTCAGTCCAGGCCGGCCTGCTGAAACAGCCAGGTCTTCAGGTTGCAGTGGAAGGAGCAGAGATCAGGGGCCAAATGAAGACCTAAGGGGAGCTGGTTCCACAGGGTGGGTGCTCCCACAGAGAAGGCCCTACCCCGGGCACCACCAGCCGACAATGTCTGGCTGATGGCACCCCAAGGAGGCCCTGCCTGTGGGAGCATACAGGGCGATCAGAGTGTGATGCCAGCAGAAGATGTTCCCACAAGTACCCTGGACCCAAGTCATGTAGGACTTTGTATGTCATCACTAGTACCTTGAATCTCACCGGAAGGCAACCTGCAACCAATGCAAGTCGTGCAGGAGGGGTGTAACATGGGAGTATCGGGACACTCCCATCACAACCTGCACGGCCGCATTCTGCACCAGCTGCAACATGATTTGACATGTTACTTGCAGGTCTAGAACACATGGAGGAGAGCTTATTGGTGCATTTTGAAGGATTAAAACATAAAAAGCATACTGAAGGACTACAAATTACCATCTCTTGGTAACTGGCCCAATGTCATTCAGCTACATATCATGCATATTGCAGGAGTGATTGACTCAAACTCACTTAGCTGCCTGTCAAGCCTATTGTAGAAATAGAAATAACAATCTCATGCTTATTGACCCAAAGTCACTCAGCCAGCTGTAATTCATATTGCAGGAGTAGAACTCACATTTTCGTGGTGACCTGCTCAAAGAATTCAGCCAGCTTTCATGCAAATTGCAGAGTAGAACTCACATTCTCATGTTGATTGAACCTGTCACTTATCCACCAGTCCTGATTATGGCAGCAGTAGAAATCACTATACCTGTTGAAAGAATACAAGTCAATTGGTTATTGGCCCAAAGCTATTCAGCCATCTGACATGTGCATTGCAGAATTAAAACACACCTGATCCTGGAGATCTGCCCAAAGTGAATCATATACCTGTAATGTGCATTACAGTAGAACTCAGAATGCCGATTACAGGAACTGAAGTCACCATCCCTTGGTTATTAGCCTAAACTCACTCAAATGGTTATCAAATTGCAAGACTAAAACTCACCTTCTCTGGTTGTTTAACTCAATCACCTATCCAAAAGTCATCCTTATTGCAGTTATAGAATTCATCATACCTATTGCTGGAATAGAAATAAAAATCTCTTGGTTATCGGCACGAAGTCACTCAACAAACTATCATGCAGACCCAAGGAATAAAATTCACCTTTTACTTGTGATTTGTACAAATTCAGGAAAAGAAATAAAAATATCCTGGTCATTGGCCCAAAGTCACTCAACCAACTATTGTCCTCACCACAGGAGGTAAACTCACCTATTTCTTGTGAATTGTACAAAGTTATTCAGGCAGTGTTCCTGAATATTGTAGAAAAGAAGTCACCTTCTGTTGATGTATTTGGTCTCATCTCCTCCAGGCTTAATTACTGTAGCATAGAACTCATCATGCCTACTGCAGAAATAGAAATAAAAATCTCTTGGTAATAATAATAATAATAATAATAATAATAATAATAATAATAATAATTATTAGACTTGTATGCCGCCCTCTCCCTAAGGACTCAGGGTGGCTAACAATAAAAAATTCAGTACAAAAAATTTACATTAAAAAACAATTAAACAATTACAAGCCTAATAGTAATAAAATAATTAAGATTAAAATTAATTAAAATAACTCTAAAAAAAACCCTCCCCCCCCTTGGTTAGTCCAGACAGGCCTGTTGAAAAAGCCAGGTCTTCAGGTCATGGTGGAAGGAGTGGAGATCAGGGGCCAAACGAAGGCCCATGGGGAGTTGGTTCCACAGGGTGGGTGCTCCCACAGAGAAGGCCCTACCCCTGGGCACTGCCAATTGACAATGTCTAGCTGATGGTACCCCAAGGAGGCCCTGCCTGTGGGAGTGTACAGGGCAATTGGAGCGTGATACTGGCAGGAGACGCTCCTGCAAGTATCCCGGACCCAAGCCATGTAGGACTTTGTATGTTGTTACCAATACCTTGAATCCCACCCGGAAGGCAACCGGCAACCAATGCAGTTCGCACAGGAGGGGTGTAACATGGGAGTATCGGGACACCCCCATCACAGCCCGTGCAGCCACATTCTGCACCAGCTGCAACCTCTGGTCCGCAGTCCCATGTAGAGAGTGTTGCAGTAGTCGATTCGGGAAGTGACGAGTGCATGAGTGACTGTCTGTAGGACATCTCGACTCAGGTAAGGGCGCAGCTGGCAAACCAGTCGCAGTTGGGCAAATGCCCCCCTGTCCACAGCTCCCACCTGCTCCTCCAAACTGAGCTGTGTATCCAGGAGGACACCCAGGTTGCACACCCTGTCTACAGTGGGCAACACCTCTCCCCCCATGACCAAAGATGGTATATCCTGAGTAATCTGAGATGCCGGTATGTACAGCCACTCAGTCTTAGCCGGGTTTATTTATTAATTATTAATTTGACTTATATGCCGCCCCCTCTCCCAAAGGACTTGGGGCAGCTCACAACTAAAATACAGTACAACAATAAATTACTTAAAAATTATATTAAACAAGTTATAAGCCGAATAAGCAATTAAAACCCCCAAGTTAAAAGGAAAAACCCAAGAGTCAACATAGTCCAGATTGTAAAAACAGCCAGGTTTTTAACTCATGGCAGAAGGTGCAGAGATTGGGAGCCAACTGGAGCTCCAGTGGAAGGAGATTCCATAGAGCGGGGGCCGCCACAGAATAGGCCCTCCCCTGGGTTCCCGCCAAGTGACATTGAGTCACAGATGGCACCCTGAGGAGACTGAGGGTTGAGTCAGAGCCTGTTCTTCCCCATCCAGATCCGCACCGCAACCAGACAATGGGACATCACAGAGAGGGCATCACTGATATGGTTCGGGGTGGAGATGTAGAGCTGGGTATCATCCGCATATTGGTGATACCTCACCCCGAAACCATGGATGATCTCACCCAGCGGCTTCATGTAGATGTTGAACAGGAGAGGCGAGTGGACCGACCCCTGGGGCACCCCAAGTCAGCGGCCTCGGGCTTGACCTCTGTCCCCCTGTCAACACCAATTGTGAGTGGCCCAAGAGGTAGGAGGAGAACCACCATAAAACGGTTCCCCCCACTCCCAACCCCCGAGCCCCCACAATAGGATACCATGGTCGATGGTATCGAAAGCCACTGAGAGATCTAATAGGACTAGGACAGAGAAAAAACCCCTGTCCCGAGTCCTCCAGAGATCATCCATCAGCGTGACCCATGCTGTGCCAGGTCAGGTTATTGGCCTGAAGCAATTCAACCAACTATCATCCGTACTCCAAGAGTAAAACTCACCTTTTCCTTGTGATTTGTACAAAATCATTAAGGCGGTTTTCCTGAGTATTGTAGAATAGAAGTCACCTTCTCCTGTTGCTTTATTTGGTCATGTATCCTCCAATTGGGTCTCTGTAGCTGTAGAACTCATCAT
This sequence comes from Naja naja, assembly GCA_009733165.1. NCBI lineage: Eukaryota > Metazoa > Chordata > Lepidosauria > Squamata > Elapidae > Naja > Naja naja. Next base: position 34,785,758 of record CM019153.1, read on the forward strand.
GTCTACTGCAGAAATAGATATAAAAATATCTTGGTAATTGTCCCAAAGTCACGCAACCAATTATTCCCCACACCCCAGGAATAAAGCAAACCTTTTCCTGGTGATTTGTACAAAATCATTAAGGCAGTTTTCCTGAGTATTGTACAATAGAACTCACCTTCTGTTGTTGATTTACTTGGTCTTGAATCCTCCAGTGATGCTAACCACAGATGTAGAACACATTATACCTGAAATTGAAATAAAAATCTCATGGTTATTGGCCCAAAGTCACTAAACCAACTACCATCCAAACCTAGGACTAAAACTCACCTTTTTTCATGTGATTTGCACAAAGCCAATAAGGCATTTTTCACAAGTATTAAAGAAGAGAACTCACCTTCTTCTGTTGATTTACTTGGTCATGAATTCTCCAGTGATGCTAACAGAAGGTGTAGAACCCATCATGCAAACTGCAGGGATAGAAATACAAATCTCTTACCCATTAGCCCAAAGTCAGTTAACCAACTATTGTCCTCAACAAAGGAGGAGAGTTCACTTTTCCTTGTGATTTTTACAAAGTAATTCAGGAAACTTTCTGAGTATTATGGAATAGAATTCACCTTTATCTGTAGATTTACACAATCACATATTCCCCAGTCATGCTTACTGTAACTGTAGAACTCATCATGCCTACTTCAAGAACAGAAATAAAAATATATTGGTTATTGGCCCAAAGTCACTATTGTCCTCAACACAGGAGGAAAAGTAACCTTTCCCTCGTGATTAGTACAAACTAATTCAGGCAGTTTCCCTGAGTTTTGCAGAATAGAAATCACCTTCTCCTCTTGATTTACACGATCAGGTATTCTCCAGTCATGCTTGCTGTAGGTGTAGAAGTCATCATGCCTAATACAGGAACAGAAATAAAAATATATTGGTTATCGGCCCAAAATCACACAACCAGCTATCGTCCAGACCTCAGGAATAAAACTCACCTTTTCCTTGTGATTTTAAAAAACTTTCCAGAGTATTGCAGAATAGAACTCACCTTCTCCTTTTGATTCACTTGGTCCTGTATCCTGAAGAAACACTTACACTTAGGGTAGATGTCATCATGCCTACCGCAGCAATAAAAATAAAAATCTCTTGGTTCTTGGCCCAAAGTCACCAAGTATTTGGCCCAAATATTGCCCTCAACACAGGAGGAAAATTACCATTTTCCTTGTCATTTGGACAAAACCATTCAGGCAGATTTCCTGTATATTGCAGAAAAGAACTCACCTTCTCCTCTTGATTTATTCAGTCACATCTTCTCCGGTCTAACTTATTGCAGCTGTAGAACTCATCATGCCTACTTCAGGAACAGAAATAAAAATCTCTTGGTTATTGGTCCAAATTTGCTCAACCATCACCCGGACCCCAGGAATAAAACTGACTTTTTCCTTCTGATTTCTTCGAAGACATTCAGGAAGTTTTCCTGAATATTGCAGAGAAGAACTCACCTTCCCAAGGTGATTGGTTTGGTCTTGAATCCTCCAGACATGATTATCGTAGCAGTAGAACTCATTATGCCTACTGCACAAATAAAGATAAAAATGTGTTAGTTCTTGGCCCAAAGCCACTGAACCAACTATCATGCAGATTCCAGGAATAAAATTCACCTTTCCCTTGAGATTTGTTAAAAGTCATTCAGGAAGTTTTCCTGAGTATTGCGGAATAGAACACACCTTATCGTCTTGGTTTATTTGGTCACATATTCTCCACTCATGCTTAGTGTAGATGTAGAACTCATCATGCCTACTGCAGGAACAGAAATAAAAAACTCTTGTTTATTGGCCCATTATCACTCAAACAACTATCATCCAGACCCTAGGAATAAAACTCACCTTTTCCTTGTGATTTGTACAAAGTAATTAGAGAAACTTTCCTGAGTATTGTGGAATAGACTCAACTCCTCCTGTTGATTGATTCGGTACTGTATCCTAAAGAAATGCTTACCAGTAGGTTCAGAAGTCATCATATCTACTGCAGGAACAGAAATAAAAATCTCTTAGTTCTGGGCCCAAAGTCACTCAACCAAATATTGTCCTCAACACAGGATAAGTAACCTTGTTTTCCTGAGCATTGTAGAATAGAACTCACCTTTTCCTCTTGATTTATTTGGTCACATACTCTCCAGTTGTGCTTATTGCAGGTGTAGAACTAATCATGCCTACTGCAGGAACAGAAATAAAAATCTCTTAGTTCCGGATGCAAAGTCGCTCAACCAACTATAGTCCTCAACACAGGTGGAAAAATAACTTACTTTTCCTGAGTATTGTAGAATAGAACACACCTTTTCCTCTTGATTTATTTGGTCACATATTTTCCAGAGGTAGAATTCATTATGTCTACTGCAGGAACAGAAATAAAAATGTCTTGGTTATTGGTCCAAAATCACTCAATCAACTATCCTGAGCATTGTGAAATAGAACTCACCTTCTTCTGTTGATTGACTCGGTCCCATATACTGAAGAAACACTTACCGTAGGTGTAGAAGTCATCATGCCTACTGCAGGAACAGAAATAAAAATCCCTTAGTTCTGAGCACAAAGTCGCTCAACCAACTATTGTTCAGTACACAGGAGGAAAAGTAACCTAATTTTTCTGAGTATTGTGGGAATAGAACTCACCTGTTCCTCCTGATTTATTTGGTCACATATTCTCCACATGTAGAACTCATCATGCCTCCTGCAGGAACAGAAATAAAAATCTCTTGGTTATTGGCCCAAAATGACTCAACCAACCATTGTCTGGACCCCAGGAATAAAACTCACCTTTTTCTTTTGATTCCTACAAAGTCATTCACTCAGCTTTCCAGAGCATTGTGAAAAGCAACTCACCATCTTGTGTTGATTGATCCGGTCCCATGTCCTGAAGAAACATCATAGGCGGAGAAGTCATCATGCCTACTGCAGGAACAGAAATAAAAATCTTGTAGTGCTAGGCCCAAAGTCGTTCAACCAACTATTGGTCTCAACACAGGAGGAAAAGTAACCTAGTTTTCCTGAGTATTGTAGAATAAAACACACCTTTTCCTCTTGATTTATTTGGTCACATATTCTCCAGATATAGAACTCATCATGCCTACTGCAGGAACAGAAATAAAAAAGTCTTGGTTATTGGTCCAAAATCATTCAACCAACTGTCAACTCGACCCCAGGAATAAAACTCACCTTTTTCTTGTGATTCCTACAAAGTCATTCATGCAGCTTTCCAGAGCATTCTGAAATAGAACTCACCTTCTCCTGTTGATTGAGTCGGTCCCATATCCTGAAGAAACACATACAATAGGTGAAGAGGTCATCATGCCTACTGCAGGAACAGAAATAAAAATCATGTAGTTCTGGGCCCAAAGTCGCTCAACCAACTATTGTTCCCAACACAGGAGGAAAAGTAACCTTGTTTTCCTGAGTATTGTAGAATAGAACACACCTTTTCCCCTTGATTTATTTGGTCACATATTCCCCAGTCATGCATATTGCAGATGTAGAACTCATCATGCCTACTGCAGGGACAGAAATAAAAATATCTTGGTTATTGGTCCAAAATCACTCAACCAATTATGATCTGGACCCCAGGAATAAAACTCACCTTTTCCTTTTGATTCCTACAAAGTCATTCACTCAGCTTTCCAGAGTATGGTGAAATAGAACTCACCTTCTCCTGTTGATTGAGTCGGTCCCATGTCCTGAAGAAACACTTACTGTAGGTGAAGAAGTCATCATGCCTACTGCAGGAACAGAAATAAAAATCTCTTAGTTCCGAGCAGAAAGTTGCTCAACCAACTATTGTTCACTACACAGGAGAAGTAACCTAGTTTTCCTGAGTATTGTAGAATAGAACTCACCTGTTCCTCTTGATTTATTTGGTCACATATTCTCCATATGTAGAACTCATCATGCCTACTGTAGGATCAGAAATAAAAATCTCTTGATTATTGGTCCAAAATCACTCAACCAATTATTGTCCAGACCCCAGGAATAAAACTCACCTTTTCCTTCTGATTTTAAAAAAGTCATTCAAGCAGCTTTCCAGAGCATTATGAAATAGAACTCACCTTCTCCTCTTGATTGATTCAGTCCCATATCCTGAAGAAACACTTACCGTAGATGTAGAAATCATCATGCCTACTGCAGCAACAGAAATAAAAATCTCTTAGTTCTGAGCACAAAATCACTCAATGAACTGTTGTCCACCACACAGGAGGAAAAGTAACCTAGTTTTCCTGAGTATTTTAGAATAGAACTCACGTTTTCCTCTTGATTTATTTCACATATTCTCCAGTCATGCATATTGCAGGTGTAGAACTCATCTTGCCTACTGCAGGAACAGAAATAAAAATCTCTTGGTTATTGGCCCAAAATCACACAACCAACTATTGTCCAGAACCCAGGATTAAAACTCACCTTCTCCTTGTGATGCCTACAAAGTCATTCAAGCAGGTTTCCAGAGTTTTGTGAAATAGAACTCACCTTCTCCTGGTGATTGAGTCGGTCCCATATCCTGAAGAAACACATACCATAGGTGAAGAGGTCATCATGCCTACTGCAGGAACAGAAATAAAAATCATGTAATGCTAGGCCCAAAGTCGCTCAACCAAGTATTGGTCTCAGCATAGGAGGAAAAGTAACCTAGTTTTCCTGAGTATTGTACAATAGAAGACACCTTTTCCTCTTGATTTGTTTGGTCACATATTTTCCAGGTGTAGAACTCATCATGTCTACTGCAGGAACAGAAATAAAAATGTCTTGGTTATTGGTCCAAAATCACTCAACGAACTATCGTCCGGACCCCAGGAATAAAACTCACCTTTTCCTTCTTTTTTTCTACAACGTCATTCAAGCAGCTTTCCAGAATATTGTGGAATAGAACTCACCTTCTCCTGTTGATTGACGCGGTCCCGTATCCTGATGGAACACTTACTGTAGGTGTAAAAGTCATCATGCCTACTGCAGGAACAGAAATAAAAATCTCTTAGTTCCAGGCCCAAAGTCGCTCAACCAACTATTGTCCTCTACACAGGAGGAAAAGTAACCTAGTTTTCCTGAGTATTCTAGAATACAACTTACCTTTTCCTCTTGGTTTATTTGGTCACATATTCTCCAGTCATGCTTATTGGAGATGTAGAACTCATCTTGCCTACTGCAGGAACAGAAATAAAAATCTCTTGGTTATTGGCCCAAAATCACACAACCAACTATTGTCCAGAACCCAGGATTAAAACTCACCTTCTCCTTGTAATTCCTAAAAAGTCATTCAAGCAGCTTTCCAGAGTATAGTGAAATAGAACTCACCTTCTCCCGTTCATTGACTCGGTCCCATATCCTGAAGAAATACCTACTGTATAACAAACCTGTCAGCTGTCATTCTGACCCCAGGAATAAAACTCACCTTTTCCTTGCGATTCCTACAAAGTCATTCACCCAGTTTTCCAGAGTATAGTGAAATAGAACTGACCTTCTCCTATTGATTGACTTGGTCCCATATCCTGAAGAAACACTTATGGTAGGTGGAGAAGTCATCATGCCTACTGCAGGAACAGAAATAAAAATCTCTTAGTTCTGGGCCCAAAGTCACTCAACTAACTATTGTCCTCAACACAGGAGGAAGAGTAACCTAGGTTTCCTGAGTATTGTATAATAGAGCTCACCTTTTCCTCCTGATTTATTTGGTCACATATTCTTCAGTCATGCTTATTGGAGATGTAGAAGTCATCATGCCTACTGTAGGAACGGAAATCAAAATCTCTTGGTTATTGGCCCAAAATCATTCTACCAACTATCGTCTAACCCCAGGAATAAAATTCACCTTTTCCATGTGATTTCTACAAACTCATTCACACAGCTTTCTGAGTATTGTGAAATAGAACTCACCTTCTCCTCTTGATTGACTCAGTACCATATCCTGAAGAAACACTTACTGTAGGTGTGGAAGTCATCATACCTACTGCAGGAATAGAAATAAAAATCTCTTGGTCCTTGTCCCAAAATCACTGAAACAACTATTGTCCTCAAAACAGGAGGAACATTCACCTTTCTCTTGTGATTTGTACTAACTAATTCAGGCAGTTTTCCTGAGTGTTGTAGAAAAAAACTCACCTTCTCCTGTGGATTTACTTGGTCTCGTATCATCAAACCATGATAATTGTAGGAGTAGAAGTCTTCATGCCTACTGAAGAAATAGAAATAAAAATGTTTTGGTTATTGGCCCAAAATCACTCAACCAACTATTGTCCAACCCAGGAAAAAACTCGCCTTTTCTATGTGATTTCTACAAAGTCATTCACGCAGCTTTCTGAGTATTTTGGAATAAAACTCACCTGTTCCTCTTGATTTATTTGGTCACATATTCTCCAGATGTAGAACTCATCATGCCTACTGCAGGAACAGAAATAAAAATCTCTTGGGTATTTGTCCAAAATCACTCAACCAGCTATCTTCCGGACGGCAGGAATAAAACTCACCTTTTTCTTGTGATTCCTAAAAAAGTCATTCACACAGCTTTCCAGAGCATGTTGAAATAGAACTCACTTTCTCCTGTTGATTGAGTCAGTCCCATATCCTGAAGAAACACTTACAATAGGTGTAGAAGTCATCATGCCTACTGCAGGAACAGAAATAAAAATCTCTTAGTTCCTGGTCCAGAGTCACTCAACCAACTGTTGTCTCTTTTTCCAGGAAAATTTCAGTTTTCCTGAGTATTTTAGAATAGAACTCACCTTTTCCTCTTGATTTATTTGGTCACATATTCTCCAGTCATGCTTATTGCAAATGTAGAACTCATCATGCCTACTGCAGGAGCAGAAATAAAAATCTCTTGGTTATTGGCCCAAAATCACTTAATCAGCTATCATTTTTACCCCAGGAATAAAACTCACCTTTTCCTTGCGATTCCTAAAAAAGTCATTCACACAGCTTTCCAAAGCATTGTAAAATAGAACTCACCTTCTCCTGTTGATTGAGTCGGTCCCATATGCTGAAGAAACACTTACCATAGGTGTAGAAGTCATCATGTGTACTGCAGGAACAGAAATAAAAATCTCTTGGTTATTGGTCCAAAATGATTCAACCAACTGTCGTCCTGACCCCAGGAATATTTTTAGAAAGTGATTCACACAGCTTTCTGTGTATTGTGGAATAGAACTCACCTTCTTCTGTTGACTGACTTTGTCACATATTCTCCAATCATAGTTCCCGTAGATGTAGAAGTCATCATGCCTACTGCAGGAACAGAAATAAAAATCTCTTGGTCCTTGGTGCAAAGTCACTCAACCAACTTTTGTCCTCTCCACATAAGGATAATTCATCTTTTCCTTGTGATGTGTACAAAATCATTCGAACAGTTTTCCTGAGTACTGTAGAAAAGAAGTTACCTAGTCTTGTTGATTTATTTGGTCTCATATCCTCCTGGCATGGTTATCGTAGGACTAGAACTCATCATGCCTATGCCAGGAATAGAAATAAAAAACAACTTGATTATTGGCCCACAATCAATCAACCAATTATCCTGTTGATTTACTTGGTCAGGAATCCTCTAATCATTCTTACTGTAGGTGTAGAACTCATCTTGCTTACTGCAAGAATAATAATTAAAATATCTTCTTTGCTGGGCCAAAGCAACTCAACCAACTATCATCCAGTCCCCAGGAATAAAACTCACCTTTTCCTTGTGATTTGAACAATGTCCCTCAGATATCTTGGTCCCAAGCCATGATGGGCTTTAATGATGACAACGAGCACCTTGAATTGCCCCCAAGCAAATCGGCAGCAATGTAGCTCCTGCAGGAGGGTTAATATTTGTGCACACTGGGATTTGCACATGTGAGTCACTTCATTTTGCACTAACTGGATCTTCCAGATGCTCTTTGAGGAGAACCCCATGTAAAGTGCATTGCAATAGTTAAGATCAGAAGTGACTAGGGTATGAATCCCTACTGTGAGTAGGGATTGTTGGTCTAAGAAATCGCTTAACTGGAGCACAACCTGCAGTTGCACAAAGGCACTCCTGGCCACGACTGCCATCAGCTCTTTGAGCAGGAGTAATGAATCCAGGAAAACCCCTAGATTATTCACAGGGTCTATTTGGGGTACTGCCACTCCATCCAAGACCAGATGTGGCAATTCTTTCTGAGCCAACGAACCCCAAACTCAAAGCCACTAGGTCTTGTCAGGGTTTAGTTTCAACCCATTGCTCCCAATCCTCCCCTTGATAGCCTCCAGGCACTGCGAGTGGGAGGACATGGCATCGCTTAACACCCCATGGGCCGAGATGTGCAGCTGAGTATCATCAGCACATTGGTGATACCTCAGTCCATGGTGATGGATGATCTCACCCAGCAGGTTCAAATAAATGTTGAACAGGAGTAGAGAGCATACTGAGCCCTGCGGAACACTGCAAAGCAGTGGGCAAGAGCAGGATCTCTCCCCTCTTACCAACATTGACTGAGAACAGCCACAGAGGAAGGTAATGAACCAGGATAGTACAAGGCCTCCCATTCCCATTTCCCAAAGCTGCTCCAGCAGAATACTATGGTTGATGGTATCAAAAGCTGCTGAGAGTCAAGTAGAGCAAGGATGGATGCACTACCCCATTCCGCTGCTGCCAGAGATCATCCAAAAGCACAACCAATGCTGTTTCTGTCCCAAATCCAGGCATGAATCCTTACTGGTGGAGATCTAGATAATCCATTTCATCCAGAAACCTCTGGGGCTGCTGCACTTCTCAACAACCTTCCCCCAAAAGGGAAGATTGGAGACAGGTCAGAAATTATTAGCATGATGGAATCTGGCAATGGAATGTTATACATTTTGGAATGCCATGCAGCATTCATACACATGCTGTATGGAAAATTTATCCAGGGACCAAGCAGAGGGCATTGTAGGACACACCAAAAAGTGGACTTGTTTGAAAAATAAGCTTGGAGTGACCCAGGTCACAGTATTCCCTGTACTCTCCGTAAACTGCACAATAAAGTCCATAGATATCTCCCTCCTGGGTAACCTGGGGCTGGCCACCATCTGCAATGGTCCTTGTGGTTTTGTCAGACAACCTCTTTGCCAAAGCGCACCCAGGAAAACTGGCTACATAGGCCTCTATGTCTTTCTTCATCCGCTGCCACAAAACTGCCTCTTTACGAGGTGAAAAGTTTTCATGAATCCAAATTGTATCATGGCTTAGCTGCAATACTAAGCTCCCCAGGATCAACGGGATATATAGTTTACTCCCCATCAATTTCAGTCCATCTCTTAAGGACAACTCGTCTTTGTGTTGTTGGAACCACTCATCTCTGGCCAAGTCTTCTTTTAGAGTTGTCTTAGGTCTTCAGTCAGCTGTGATGCCATTGCTTCCTGCTGTCTCACGAGGGGTGGTGCTGCTACTTGTTTGGAGGGAATGATGGAGTTGACGACTACCCCTCGAGCACTGCTGTACTGTGGCATTCGTGAGAGGTCATTTGCCAAGATATTTCTCCATCCTTATAGATAGCAGAAAGTGAAGTTGAAGCAATTGAAATATTGGACCCATTGGACCTGCTTGGGAGACAGCTTTCGGGGAGACTTCAGTGCTTCTATGTTCTTGTGTTCCATCCACACCTCAAAAGGGTGTGGCACTTGCTCAGCAGCTGTCTGGAAGCTTTGACTTCGGTGCCCATATAAAGCCAGTTGCGTGGATGGCCCTGAATGGCCCAGCATGGTGTCTGCCAGGACTCATTGTTTGAGTGGGTTCTTGTCTCTGCCCTTCAGTGTGACTGTGGTGCAGCATATCCATCACGTTGGGTCCAGGTATCTATCGGAACCTTGCACTGGCCCAGTGTCTGATTTTTTCAGCGTGGACTGCCCTGTCCTTGAATGACTCAGTGGACTGGTCCAATGGTGGTATTCTACCAGTTTGGTCCAGTTCTGGCATACTGGTAGCACCAATGAGCAGCAGAGACAGAACCGGTTCTTTCCAATGCTCTTCTGATGGGCTCACCTGCCCTCTGGGGCTCCTATACTAACCTTTATTCCTTGCTTTTGAAGTACAGCTGCTTTGCGAGGCACAGGAGATTGCCACGCATCAGCTGCTGAAGTAACAGGGAGTTTCGAGTCGGAGGTGAGTTGGAAGGCCTCTGTGCCTGTGCAAAGTGTGCATTTGGCATGCATGCACACAAAGCACACCAAGCCACGCCCACCAAACCGGTGGTAAAAATTTTTGAAACACACCACTGGACTGGTCATTGACATTTGAGCTACTGTAAGTCCATGTATTTGTTGTACACTAAATAAAATAAAATAAACCTCAAAAGGAAACTTACTATCTTCCAGGAATTGCCTCCAGGTTAGGCAAGCCCAGCAAAGGGCTTCCTTTTCCCAGACAGCCCATTGTCTCTGTCTCACAAAGCTTTTGAGGCATGTAGGCACATGGTTGAAACTATCCTTTTTCATTCTTCTGGAGGAGCACCACCCCCACGGCCACGTCACTGGCATCTGCTTGTATTACAAAGGATTTCCCTGGGTCAGGGTGCTTCAGGACTGTTCAGTGATGAAAAGATGCTTTTGACCAGTTCAGAGCTTGGCTGGGCTTGGGTTTGGTCTCCCCCATTGTCGTCAACAAATTTGTGATCAGGAGGGCTATCTGACTGAATGTGGAGGTGAATGGCAATGAAGTTCAGGGAATTGGCTTTAAACTATTTCCTTATTCATATTTCCTTATTCATGGGGGTGTCACTCTAATATTATTCAGACCTTCCTGGATCCTTCTCTATGCCAACTTTGAAGATCTGGTACCCTAGGTCAGTGGTTCTTAACCTTTTTGAAAGAATCGCCCCCTTGAGCAACCGATGAAGTTGTCATCGCCCCCTCCCCCAACATAACTTCCCCCTGCCACCTCTTAGTGTCCCCAAGGGGGCCAGCAGAGGGGCGCTAAGAGGCGGCAGGGGGCCATTCGAGGTGCCAGCCCGCCCTGCAGTTTCACCCATTTTGGCGCCGGCTCCGGAGCGGTGCTACAGTCAATGGGTGAGCCTGCAGGGCTGGTGCCTTGAATGCCCCCTGCTGGCAGAGGGACACTAAGAGGCGGCAGGGGGGCGGCATGTTGAACGTGGTCACAGCGGCACGTAACGTGCCACTGCTTCCGCATTGGAGGCGCCGGCTCCGGAGCAGTGCTAGTCAATGGGTGAACCTGCAGGGCCCACCGGCACCTCGAATGCCCCCCTGTCGCCTCTTAGTGCCCCTCTGCCGGCCCCCCTGGGGACACTAAGAGGTGGCAGGGGGGCGTTCGAGGCGCCGGCCCTGCAGGCTCACCCCATTGACTGTTGTACTGCATCTGAACTGGCACCTTGAATGCGGCAGCATGTTGGGAAAAGCCGCCGCCACCGCTCTCGCATTCTTTCCGTCTGTCCATCCATCCAAAAGGTCTGTCTGTTTGCCTGCCTGCCTTCCTGCCTATCTACCTACCTGTCTGTCTTTTTGTCTACCTACCTACCAATATAGATATCTCCCTCCCTCTCTCTCTCTCCCAATAAATCTCGCTCCATCGCCCCCATATCTCCCCTTTCTGTTCCTTCACCCCCACGTCACCCCTTTTTGTTCCATCGCCCCCCTGAAAAACAAAATCGCCCCCTGGGGGGCAATATTGCCCAGGTTAAGAATCACTGCCCTAGGTAGTCTATGCTGGTCTTATGAAAATCACACTTGGATAACTTTGCGTAAAGTTGAGTCCTCCACAGTTTCTCAAACATCAGTCTGACCAGTTTCACATGCTCCTTCTTGGTTTTGGTATAGATTAATATTACATCCACATAGTTCAGAACTCCTTTGTACAGGTGTTTATGCAGGATTTCATTTATTAACCGCATGAACACTGCTGGGGCCCCCTGTAGTTCAAACGGCATCATCCCAAATTGGTAGCAGCCTAGGGGCAGTTGAATGCTGTTTTCCATTCATCCCTTCCTTAATTCTCCCCTTTGTGAGGTGCTCCAACATGTCTTTCATCAATGAGTGTGCATACATATTTTCCCTCTATAGTTTAGCCCTTTATAGTTGATGCACAGACTAAGGAACCTATTCTTATTTTAAAAAGCACAGGGGCTGCCATCCTTGATTTGGCTAGTTGAATAAAGCCCTTGGCCATTTTTTTCCTATGAATTGTGGAGTTCCTCCATCTTTATGGGAGCCACTGAATATAGCTATGGTAACTTGACCGCAGACATTATCTCAATTGCACAGTCCGTGGGCAGTGGGATGGAAGTATGTCAGACTCCTTTTTGCTAAAAACCCTCGGCCAGATTGCAATACTCTTTGGGAATCAATGGCCCTGAGCCATCACCTACCTCTAGCTTATTGGTGGATTCTACTTTCGCTTTCTTAACCACAGGTGCAATGTGGCTTCTTACCACTTGCCCTAACTCTTGCTGATTTGATACTTTGCTTTACATCCACCACCTGTCTCTATCCCAATTGACAGATGGGCTCCAATTTTTCCACCACGCCAGGCCTAGGACCATGGCCTTTGTCATCCTGAAAGACATAATAAATCAAATAGTCTCTGTGTGGGTTCCGCCTTTTAGCTTCACAGGCTCGGTTAGGCAGATTGCTGGCATTCTGCCTGTTATCAAACCTTCTAGCTGGGAAAATGGGTCTTGGTGGCTCAGGCTGTTAATTGCCTGCACTTAAGTTCCAGCTGCCTACAACTGCTGTAGGCTCGAATCCCACCAGGCTCAAGGTTGACTCAGCCTTCCATCCTCTCGGGGTAGGTAAATTGAGGACCCAAGATTGTTGGGGGCAATTAGCTGACTTTGTAAAAATGCCGCTTAGTAATAAGCAGGCATATACAATGGAATGAAGGCTATTGCTGAGCACACTGGGTTGTATCCCAAAAATTGTAAGCCGCCCTGAGTCTTCAGAGAAGGGCAGCATATAAATGTAATTTTAAAAAATGCTGTAGGCTTCCTTAGACTCATCCCTAGCTTTGCTATTACCTGGGGGCTAACCAGGTATCTGGTGTACCCCCACAGGGCCATAAGGATCCCCTTTACACCTGACAAAGACCCAAAATCTCCACCCTAGCAGTCATAGGGATGATTATAGCACACCATCATGTCATCTTCTTCTTCACTGTTACCTTCATAGAAGACTGGTCCCATCTTGGCAAAGGTCAGAGTTTCCTCCCCCTCGTGGATGGGGGGACAACTCTACAACTTGTTGCCCTGCATGAGTTGTCTCTCTTGACTTCAATGGAAATATTTTTTTTTTTGTTGGCTCGGAGGCTGAGGAGCCATCATTGATTGCGGTGCAAGATACTTGGCAGTTCGGTGCCCTTCCTTTTCACAGCAAAAGCAGCACCCTCTGGCTTTTCCCCCTCTGGGAGCCGCTTGCTTCTCCATCCCTGATGTGGAATGTCCCTCATTCATTCCTTTGTGGTTGCGGACAGTTGCTGGGATTACTCAGTCTTTGACTCTCCTGCCTATTGCAGGACTAGAACTCCTCATCTCTAGCTTACTACCTTGACCTTTAAATGAAACTGCCTCCCATTTAGGGAGATTGTGTGTGCCCATCTCCTCGCAACTGGGTAAGCAGCTCAGCATAGCCTGCCACTTGCCAACAATCTCCCTGAAAAGGGAATCTGTCTCCCTCCCTCCGAGGGACTGATGCTTATGCAAGTGAGCTGTGTTGGGTCATCTCTTCTCTGATGTCATAATGGAGGGAGGGGAGGAGGCAGAGAGGTCTGTGATTGGCAGAGAAGACCAAGTTGCCTCAGATCCCTGACTAGCCAGATGGGTTCATACAATATGCAACCTGATTCCCAGATGAAGAATCTATCTTGTCTGCATTTACAGCTTACAGCATATCCACAGGCTTAAACCATATTGGTTTACCTGAACATTTTTAGATGGCTATCTGTGTTGCATAAAGGGAGCCAATGTTCAGTTGACCGAGTTTCATGTTTAATGAATAAAAGAGATAATGATAATAATAATAATTTACTTTAAATTAAAAAGTTTATTTATATATATATATTTTAAATACACACATACACAACCACGAATGCACACATGCACGCATACATACATACATACATACATACATACATACATACGTGAATCTGATAGAAAAACTGATATTTTGTCCTGACAAAATACCAGAATAACAGATTTGGAAGTGTCCTTGGAGATCTTCTAATTCAACCTTCTGCACAAGCAGGAGATCCTATACCAGTGATCGCAAACCTATGGCAAGTATGCTGGAAGTGGCACACAGAGCCATTTCTGCCGGCACGCGAGAGGTCACCTGAAAGAGCCCCACTGTGCATACACGTGCACCCGCTGCCAGCCAGCTGATTGTAGGGTATCTACCGCACATGCACAGGTGGAGACACACGTGCGGGAGATGTGCACACATGCGCAGAGGTGCTCGGCACTCGGGGGGAAGCAATTCCACTGATTGTTCTCAGTTAGGAAATACCTCCTTAGCTCTAGATTTCTTCTTTCCTTGATTAGTTTCCATCCATTGCTTCTTGTCCTATCTTCAGGTTCTTTGGAAAATAGGTTGACCCCTCTTTTTTTGGAGCAGCCCCTTAGATATTGGAGCACTGCTATCATATCACCCCTATTCCTCCTTTCTATTAAATTAGACATACCCTATTCCTGCAACTGTTCTTCATATGTTTATGTGAAGGAAATAATGTACCGTGTTTCCCCGAAAATAAGACCTACCCCGAAAGTAAGACCTAGCACTATTTTCTAAACCTGCCCTAATATAAGACCTACCCCCAAAATAAGACCTAGTGTAAATCTCCAGTTCCAGGAAGACTTTTCAGGGAGCAACCGTGCACCCTCGAAACACGCCCCCTACACACTCACACCCACTATTTGGCACCATAAATATATAAGACCTACCCCGAAAATAAGACCTAGTGTGTTTTTGGGAGCCAAAAAAATATAAGACAGTGTCTTATTTTCGGGGAAACACGGTATATGATTAGGAAGAAGCAGTGAAAGAGAAAAATCAAAGAGATACAAGAAAATAAGGATAATGGAGAGAAAGGACTGATAAATTGGAATCAAATGGATACTATCTTAAAAGCTTATAATAGAATAGAGAAAAAAAAAGGAAAATCTCTTCAAAAAAAAGAACGACTTATGAACGGGTGTTCAAAAGATTCAGCAAAAAAGAGATAAAGGGCAACTTAAAAGGAATACTTAGTGGGTATAAAAACATTACAAAAAATTGTAAGTTTCTGAGGGAGAAAGAAAAAGATGATAAAAAAGTTAACAGATGATGGAACTCCAAAGAGACCAAGAGATGATGGGTAGCGATAAAACTGCATTAGTAAAATGGAAAAGTAGAAAATATAAGTAGGGAAAATAGTAGCATATATACTAATAGATAAATAGAATTTACTATATTTAAAAATGAGTTAAAGGTAGAAGGTAGAAGTTTAGGATTAGGGAATTTAGTTGTATTATTAACAGTGTGTTAAAATATATTGTGAATTTTAAACTTTTAAGAATTAGAAAATGTGGGGAGATGGAGATGTAATCCCAGAATCGGTTAAATAGTGTTAATATTTAAATTGATTAGTAGTGTTGGATATTTAGAGTATTGAAAGCATGGTGAAAAGAATAAGTAATTTTTAAAATATTAAATATAAACAATGGTGAAAAGGAATGTTATTTATGCTTAAATGAAACAATGGAAAAAATAAGAAAGAATAGAAATAGAAATAAGAGGGGAACAACTATGTGTGTATGTGTGTGTGTGTGTATACACATACTTTAAAACAACAAGATATATGTAATAACAAGAGGGAGGTCTAGAAATTGAATGGCGGTAGTAATAAATATGTTTAAATAATATGAAACAATGAAAATGAAATGTAATAACTATGAGTAACAACATTATGTTTATCTGTACTAAATTTTTGGTGCCCAGATACCACACTGTTCACACATTGCAGGTTCTTATCTGCAACAACTTTAAGATGACTGGACTGCAATTCCCGCGATTCCCTAGCAAGCAATAAAAACATCATGATCAGCCATATCCTCTAACCACTTTGAAGCCCTCAAATTTTGGCTATGGCTAAAAAGAAAAGGCCTTTTTTTACCCCAATGCTAGAAATCAAACTGTAAGGCCATCAGGGCAGCAATCTGGTTTTCTGTTGCTGCTGCAGTTAGGTTATATGAACAAAGATTTTCAAAGATTGAATTCTTTCCAGATATGAATTCCACACTTGAAAAACTGCATCTAGTGCTGGTGACCATGATACAAAAAAGATGTTGAGACCCCAGAAAGAGTCCAGAGAAGAGCAACAAAGATAATAAAGGGTCTAGAAGCTAAATTGTATAATGAAGGGATAAGGGTGCTAGATATGTTTAGGCTCCAAACTTGGCAACTTTAAGACTTGTGGACTTCAACTCCCAGTTTGCTGAGGAATTCTGGGAGTTGAAGTCCATAAGTCTCAAAGTTGCCAAGTTTGGGGACCCCTGGTTTAGACTAACAGAAAAGACTTCGGAGTTATCCAAAGCACCTAAGGGCAGGACAAGAAGTAAGGGGTGGATGATCATTAAAAAAACATCCCATTTCCTGAGAATAAGAAATTAATAAGAGGAACAGCTTATCTCCTGAAGTTACAGGTGCTCCATTACTGGAGGTTTTCAAGAAGAGACTGAACAGCCATGTAGGGTCTACTGCTTAATTAGGGTTTGGACTAAAAGACCTTCCAACCCTACTATTCCATGTTCTTTGTTTTATGAAGTATAGTTCCCAAAATTTTCTATAGTGGCTATGTTGACTGGAGAATTCTGGAAGTTGTATATCATTTAGACTGGGACGACTACAAGGTAATTTTCATACTGGTGTAATAACTGTTATTGATCTGGCCTTCAGACTTGCTTTCTGAAAACTATTTCCACTGGATTCAGTATGACTTTTTCCTAATTATGGGTTCCTCTGACTTTTTTTTTCTTTTTTTAAAGTCATAAATAGGTAGACAGCGTAATTTTTCAAGATCGTGGCTCCATAGTGAGTATGGGTTATTATAATGTACCTTGAACTTTGCAGATATACATACTTATAGACATCTTCCTTAAAAGGTTTTGATAGGCACATTTGTATTATGCAATGCACTTCTGGAGAAATTACAGCATCAACTGGGTGCCACAAAAAGTGAGAAGTTAATGTTGCCATGGCAATAAGCACCACTTTCCTTCCTCTCTGCCATACTTTACAGAGGGAGGGAAGACTCCAATGATAACTAACACTAAGGTTTCATTCCAATAATAATAAGCATCGATTTGGGAAAGATTATTTATTGAGACAATAGCAATGTTAACAGTTTGGTTTTATCATGCAGGCCAAATGCCTCAGGAGATTGCATGTGGTTTCTAAAACAAATTTTGAAAAGCCCATTATCTGAACACATGAAACGATCACATGGATTAATCCTGCCTCATGACAAACAAAAATTTGCCTCCAGCCTTTTCCCCTTTTTCAGGTTTTAGAAAAACTCATCTTCTAACAGATTGATTTCACACCATCCAAAATATTTCAAATTATAATGCAGAAATATTTATCTCCCTCTTTTAAGATTCTATTATTAACCATGTGTAGAAAGTTAGCACCCACCCCTCTTAGAAGAATGAAATATTTTAGGAAATATTAAAAAGGCAGAATATTATATTTTTCCTAAAGGAGAAACATGTTTCTAAAGACAGAAACTCAGAGCGCCAGCTCCTTGCCCCCAGCAGATATTTTGGTGCACATTAAGAAAGACTGGACCAGCCTATCTACAAGACAAGAGACCTTCAGCTCCAAGATGATGGGATTATCCTCCAGGGCTTACAATAGGAATTACCCAACAAGCCCCTTCATTGCATCACCAAGCTTCAACCAAGACTGGGACATAGACAACCTACAAAGTTAGCTATGATCCCTGCATAGCCCCTGGGAGTCTGATAACAACCAATAGAATACATTTCTTGCACAGGAACAGGAAGCTCAAGGGCAAGGCCCAAGAGAGGGTATATATACCTCTCTCAACTCCATGTGGTCAGCTGCACTAGGACCATGTGCTTGGTGATCCTGTTCACCCTTAAACCATCTTTCCAATCAGCCTCCATATTTCCAGTATCTTTCTCCCCACTTGGAACTGAACCAGATGGGTATTTTTTCCAACACATATTACTCATTTCTAGTTTAACAAGATAGTTAAACTCACCACAGAATATTTGTGGCTCAGCCTTGCAAAAGGATCAGGAACACACACACACACACACACACACATACTTGCTTAAGTTATCACTTGCTTATAGCAGCAACATTTGAAAGCTAGCCAGTTATTTTGCTTTTAACAAATATGCTAATGTGATCTAAATTCAGAAGCTAGAGAGCTGTTAAACAATTTTTTTTTCAGAAGGAAAAGGAAAATATTTTCAGAAAGATGTGAACATATCAGAACAACTCCACTGTACAAATAGTTTAAAGTTTATTTCAGTGGATTTACAGACCAATGGTGCAAAACTGAATTCAGGGAGAATGATGAAGTGGTTGGCTCTGAAATGCAGTTTTCACACTGTCTACTCATGCCATGTTTCTTACAAGTTCATATTTCTTGAATGCAGTATATCCTCTGGTCAAAATTATTGAGCTTTTTAAAAGAATTGTTTAATGTGCCATATAATGGGACAGAACCACTGGACATGCGATTATCTTTCTTTGGTAGTAGTAATAGAGATATATTTTCTTTCTTTTTATTAAAAAATTATTTGGTGGATTTCAAGTAAATCATTTTCAATCATTTTAACAAGGATACTGCTTATATGAATAACTGTACCTGTAAGGTACTTTTCTTACATATAAATTATTTTTTTGAAGTTTAATCATATCAATCTTTTAAAAATAGTTTTACCAATTCTGAACTGCTGTCTTCAGTAATTATTTTCTAGTATAACTGTTTATCCAGAGACATTAGCTCTAATAGTGAAATACTAAGTCATTAATAAAGTATCACCTAGGTACTACATTTCCCATAGTTCTATAAACCAAAATCAAATTATTGAAGCAGCTTTTTCAAGCTTTATATTATATTGTTGAATGTTAATACAAAAGAAAAAGAAAAAAGAAAAAATGATTTCCATGGTGAAGATTACCCAAAATGCTAGTTAACATTGGATTTTTTTTAAATGTTCACATTACTCTGGAAGATTTTATAGGTTCAAGTTTGTTGTTGAAAGTTCATAGACAAGAATGGTAACCAGGTTTTTTTCCTTATTCACTACATCTTCCTACTGCATTTCATCTTCATCTTCTCAGTCCAAAAGTGTGATAAGAAGGTAGTGAGACAAGTTTATATTTACCTTAGTTATCAAATTAAGCTCCTTTTCATGTTTTGTTGGTAGAAAGTTAGACTATATAAGATGACATATCAGTTGAAAAGCAACTCATGTAGAACTCTATAATCATACAATATATGCAATTTGTTTTCAGATATGTGTAATGGGTGCAGATATTTTTTTAAACTTCCTCCAGAAATAGCACTGATTTAATTACTCATTTAGATTTTTATTTTGTTTGGCAGACTTTTATGAAATCAGTTGGAGGAACAACACTGATTGGCTCTTTATATTCTCATGTGTCCTTACCATATTGAGATTGGCAGGAATTTAGATGATTAGTAAATGCATTTCAAACTGCCTTTAAGTAATTTGGGAGTAGGAACTGTGAATATGGAGAAAATTTCCCAATTCAGAGTTAAAAAAAATAATTATAATTCCTTCAGTTTCAGAAGTCTCAGTTCTGTGCTTAGAAAAATGAAGCTATATCAATTTGCCATTATGTTCTATCTATGTAGCAATAAGATAGATGTTTTTGGTTGTGTAATTGAACTTTAGTCTCTAAATATTATTCTTACATGTTTTAAGGCAGTCTTGTAAATGTCTCTTTGGACAGAAACCTCATGAAAATGTCTATTCTTTGTTGAGACCTAGATCAGTGGTAAGAAATAAAATACCTTTCAGGTTAAAGCTTAAGTCCTGGTAACTGACATCAGAAGCTAAGCTGGATCAGATCCGATTAATACACAGAGAGGTATACATGAGAAATCCAAGCTAGATAGACTATGAGAAAAAATCTCAGAAGGCAATGACAAACCACTTCTCTATACTTTATCATGCCAAGCAAACTGCATGTAACATACCATTGGTCCCAATCAATTAAAAAAAAACTTTGCTTACTTGTGTATGGAGATTTCAGTCATCCAGGTCATGGTTGCCCCAAAGATGTTTTTTCAAAAGCCAACTGGACTTTGTTTTTTTCCCTTGAAGATGTTTTCGCTTCTCATCCAAGGATGAGAAATTCAAGGAAAAACAAAGAATATCTGGTTGTCTTCCGAAAAAGCACCTTTTGGACTTTTGCTTACTTGCTTAAAATCGTTTGTCAGAAATTATGAAACCTTGAATAAAATAGAACAAGCAGAATGGATACTTAGTACACAAGCTGATCAGATTCTGACTTTATACTTTTAAATATGCTATTTTAAAGTGTGCTTCTAAATCCTGCTTTGGAGCTTGAGTCGTTAGTTTGCATGACATGTGTGTAATTCTTAACAGTGAAATTTCTGTTTTAACCTCTACATTATAGCTCTCTTTAGTCCTTCAGGCCAATGGAAGGTGAAATATTTTACAATTAGCTCTGCAAAAGTCTATCAATGGATCACTATGAATAATTCATGGCAGCTCTAATTCAAATCTTTAAAAAATTCCCCACTTTTCTAAGAAAGAATCTAGAGGCTACTACTGTAGCAACTTGCTGCCACCTACAGACCAAAGCAGCATGTCCCCATTGGAAAATAAATTTAAATGATGGATACATTTAGTAGTAATAATCTGCAGAAAAGGCGAAATCCAGTTTTTTCCTCTGAGAATCTGCTTTCATAAGGATTTGAAGGTGGTGTTTCCAATTTTGATCTCCTGATGAATTAAAGTGACCATTTTATAGTCCAGATTTTTTTAAAGAAAACATCTAACAATGGCTTTCTCAAATCAACAAGGAATCAGCCTTCATTTAAAACTTTTCAATCTCTCTTGATAGAATGCTGTGTTAAACATACATTTGCCACAATTGATCCATAACACTATCTCCAGTTTTGGTTTGGCCCTGCTATTTTGGAACAGTGAAAAAATATAATTTTCTTTATGATTTCTTTAAAAGTGTGCATTGTTGTCTGTATGTCTTCCTACTGTGAACACTTTTTGAAAATGTTTTTCAAATGTTTTCCCCCCTATAGGAAAAAAAAATGTGTGTGTGCTCATTTCAGTATGCATGTTTTATATTATTTTCTGCTAATGTGCATACTTTGGCACATTTCTGAGTTGCCTTATAAATTATATGCCATTGTCAGGCTTGTTTCAAAGATATAACATGATTATTTAGATTAGTTATTAAATTTTAATACTGTTCAGATAAATTTTAGCTTAAAATGAAACTATAAATATAAATTTTAAAATGAAAAGTTATAATAAATGTGGGTGCATTTCATAAACTTTGGATAACTCCATAGTTTAGGTGTCATGGGATTAATGGTGCATACTCCATTTGATTAAAAAGAAGAGTGATTCTAATGGTCTGAATATCAATTAATTTCTAATTTTCTCTGGGCCATTTCTAATAGTCATAATTAAATTCTTTCAATTTTGTTTTCCTTATTAGCATGATGGACTAACTGGTTCAAACGAAGTTTCAGGTTAAATGCATGAAGCTACTGTTGAAATAGGAAAAAATGTTAATTACAAATATTTCCACAATAATTGCTTAACTAGTTAGGTTAACATACCCATCACTGACAAAAAAAACAACAGCAAATATGGAACAGTATAGAAAAATAGCTTAAGCATTTAAATTTTAGCTAATAACTACTTTGTTTTGCCTAAGTTCCTCATAGGATAGGAAATCCAATAGAGTAAGAAAATTTTGAGATTTTAGCTTTGGTTTTTTTTCTTTTTCTTTCCCCAACTATAATAAATATGTAGCCCTGAAGATGAGTGGAAAGATCTTATCTTAATGGAGTCCATGTATGATATTATTTATATGTTTAATATATATTTGTTAACAAAATGCCATACATTTTCTGTGTCTGAAACAAAATCAAACAAATTGCAGAGCACTTGACAAAACATTTTAAAAATAGCAATTTTTAAAAGATAAACTTAAAAAACATGTAAGATGCAAAATATTGCAAAGAAATAAACAAAATAGCAATATAAAATATTAGTCCTTTTGTGGAAAGACTAGCACATCATATAAACCACAAACCATTGTGATGATGACAGCCAAGGTATAAATAGCATCTGTCATAAGAAAGGGACAAAACTGAAGGCATGAAGCTGTGATTTAGAATGCTTGCTAGAAGGTTGCATTGTGCTACCATTGATCAAGAGGTGATGTGCTACTTTGAAGATGAAGTACTAAATTACACTTGGCCTTTCTTTGCTCACTTTCTCATGACAACTTGAGATTATAGGTTGACTTTTATATTTAGGATTCCTGTCAAGCCCATGTCATACAGAGGCAGAGACTTAGGTGAAAAGTCCATGATTACAAGATAACTTAGTTCTCCCCTCCCTTCATTGCCAATACACTCTGGGAGAATTCAGATTTATGTTGTCAAATGTATTTTTAAAAATGAATGAATGCAGGAATGGGCCTTTTGCAGTGGTGCGATTCAACCGGTGTAACAACTGGTTCGGTGAGTGCACACAAAGCATTTAGAAAAGACCATTTTTAGCTATAATACTTACCTTCTGCTGCAGCCCTGGTGAATAAAACAGCTGATGCACGGCAAACCGCTCTGCCTCACGAATCAGCTGTGCTCAGAAACAAGGAAATAAAGCACAGGAAAAGGGCAGAGATGGTTGGGTGGGGCCAAATGATCACTGAAACTACTGGTTTGCCCAAATCTGTCCGAACCAGTAGAATCCCACCCCTGGCCTTTGGTTTCTTCAGGTATGAGATAGAAAAGAGAATAAAGTAAGTATGAACTAATGAAAAGAATGATAAATTTGAAACTTGCTTCAGAAAATGCCATCAATGTGTGAAGGGACAAAAGAATATATAATGCAAAACACGGAAGAATTGGAAGCCATGACACTAAGGAATAGTGAGTTAGTTAAAACCCAATATTACTAATTGTTCTGACCCAAACCCTTTTCCAATAAAACAAACAATAACCAAAGGGAACAGAAACCTTTTATGAGTGTTATGAATCCCCGGTTAAAAGGCTGCTGCAAACTAAACAACTTTGATAAGCACAAACCTCGTCAAAACTGTGAAGACTGCCAAGAATCACAGATAAGAAATATTTCACAACACGAGAGTCTTCAAATACCAACTAAGATACTGCAATGTCCACAAGGCTGGAGTTTCAAAACGTTTTTGCTTCCTACAAAGAATGTCTGATTCACAGCTGGCTTTTATCTTCTTGAAGGAGGGGCCATTACCTTGCTGCCTTACTCCCGAGTCACCCATGCTGCTACAGCTGTTTTTTTTCTAAAAGCAGCCCTGCATGCACGCACACTTGGCCCAGGTTCCTCGGGAACCTCCTCATTGCTGCTGCCAGCCTCCACAATCTCTGAAGGCAGCAGTCCACTCCCTAATGGTCCTGGCCCCTCATCTGAGTCCTTGTTTTCCTCAGCCATCCGCACCTGCTGCTGGCTAACCACAACACTAATGTACAGTAGCTATTATCGCACTATCATCATTTTTACCAGACTTTTTATGGAACAAGGAAAGCAGGTTTTTTAAAAAAAAATCCTAGAAAAAGATACTAGGAACCCACCTCTGTATTACTGCAAAGAAAATATGAATGCAATAGTCAAGGATTCTGACTTTATGGAGTCTTAGCTGGCATCCGATAGGAGACCACAAATCTTGAAAAAGCTCAACAGAGAATCCGAGAAAGAAGCTGTTGCCCATACCCAATCTAAAATAGTCTCACTCTTGATGCAAAATATTCTCAGTTAGGGCCTAGCTAAATAGAAATATTTAGCTTGCTTGATCTCAAATAGCTAAGCAAGACTAGTCTGGTTAATACCTAATGGGAAGAAATAAAGGACTGTAGACTACACTGGAAGCAGATTTTTTTTTTGTCTACATCATCACCACTAAAACATTTTTTGCAGTTATTAAATATACAAGTCAACATGGAAGCAATTAACTAACAGAAGCTGTTCAATTATTTAAGGCCAAATTTTGTATTCAATTCTATATGGTGAGCAGTTATGTGTGTGTGTATTTTAAATCCTTATTGATATTTAATATACTATTGTATTATATTTTAAATTTTTTTGCTGTGGAATTAAACAAATAAACATTTAAGTCATAGGAGATTTGTTAAATAGGGATGGATTTTCCATTGACTCGATATGGAAGGTTGTAATATTTTAACTTATACTGCTTATTAATATCATTGATACCCGTGTATTAACTTGATTTTAATAGTTTTAAAATGAAACAAAATATTCAAATATGAAGACCAAATCACCTAATTTACTTAATTTTATGATTCATGTAAAACTTTTGACTATTATTTGTACCTATTTTTGTTTTGTGACTATAATTTTCTTGATTCCCTTTTTAGTCTGTTTCTGTTTTCCTTTAACCTGTTTGATAATCTCTCTCTCATGCACACACACATGCACACAGAGCCCCTAAGAGACTTTAATTACCGTGTTCTCATTTCATTTCAAAGACAAGTCAAGTATTCAATGTTAAGTTTGCATGAAGAGTCAGACGCGAAGAGCTTCAGTGAAGAGTTTATTCAGTGACTACAGCTCGAATGGACCCGACTTGGCTGGGCTACGGCTGCTTCTTATAGCCTGCAGCCATAGTTGCCAGCCAATCAGAGTGCAGGGTTTTCCCGCACTTTTTAAACCAATCATATTTGACATTTTACAAGAACAATTCAAACTAAACCAATAACATTCAAACCTACATACATAACATGCAATATCTTTCCAAAATATTTAAGGTGTCCAGAAATCTAAAGACATACCCCTTTATTTAAAAACAAAAACAAAAGAAAAACAGGATAAATGAAAATCATCCTGATAACATCATTTACAAAAAATGAATGTGTCTCACAGACCAGGAATTACATTTCATTGATTCATTAATACATTTCATTAATAGCTTTTTTTTCTGCTTTAGAAAGCGAGTTAAGACACATATTTTTAATTTGCCTTTTAAAGCACTTGAGGGGGGCAAGTTCTGTTGTTGCTTTTAATATTTTACAATGTCTTAATATTTTATAATGTT
This sequence comes from Naja naja, assembly GCA_009733165.1. Taxonomy (NCBI): domain Eukaryota; kingdom Metazoa; phylum Chordata; class Lepidosauria; order Squamata; family Elapidae; genus Naja; species Naja naja. The sequence continues at coordinate 34,811,062 of CM019153.1, forward strand.
GTTGATGCTTCTATAGCAACCATAAGCCTTGCTGTTATTTAAGCTATATAACATGCATACACATATCACACACCACATAAACTGTATAATTGTTTATTCAGATTCCCTTGATGTAACAATAGGATCTGTGAAGCTCTGAGAACATTTAGTGCCAAAGTTGTGCAAACTTCCAGAACATTCAGTAACAATATGCAGATTAGGGAAAGGCTGATTATTTATCAGTGGTGTCCTGCAGCCTGTGATTAAAGGAACTATAGCTTGCAAACGTGATTCAGTTCTGGAAAACAGATCCTTTCAGAGAGCACCCTTATGTAACAGTGTAGTTACATAAGTTGCATCAATCAGGCTTGGACAATTGTTGTCAGATAGCTCAAGGTCTTCAAAGCAAGCCTCAAAGTCCAATCCAGAGAGAGATAGCCCAGTTTTTAAATTGCAGAACAGATTCTGTAGGAATATATATTTGTCTCTTGTGCACACTTTTAATGAATGAATGAATGAATTCTTTATTGGCCAAGTGTGATTAGACACACAAGGAATTTGTCTTGGTGCAAGTGCTCTCAGTGTACATAAAAAGAAAAGATACATTCATCAAGAATCATAAGGTATAACACTTAATGATAGTCATAGGGTACAAATAAGCAATCAAATCATACTAGGAAACAGTCAATATAAATTGTAAGGATACAAACAGCAAAGTTACAGTCATACAGTCACAAGTGGGAAGAGTTGGATGATAGGAAAGATGAGAAAATTAATAATAATAGTAATGCAGACTTAGTAAATAGTTGGACAGTGTTGAGGGAATTATTTGTTTAGCAGAGTGATGGCGTTCGGGGAAAAACTTTTCTTGTGTCTAGTTGTACTGGTGTGCAGTCCTCTATAGCGTCATTTTGAGGATAGGAGTTCAAACAATTTATGTCCAGGATGTGAGGGGTCTGTAAATATTTTCACAGCCTGCATGCCTGCAACCTCAAGTTCCACCTTACAACTGAACTGCTTCTTTGAGGGAACATCTGCTTGTCCTTAGACTCCCTTGACGAAATAGCAGTTAGTCCTCCTTGACTATGGGCAAGCAATGGGATCACTGAAAAATGATCAGTCAAGGAGAGAACCAACCTAGAATAAGGAGAAATTTCCTGACAGTGAGGACCAATGAAATGGCTTGTCTCCAGAAGTTGATGGGCACTCCAGAAGTTGATGGGCACTCCATCACTACAGATTTTAAAGAAGAAATTGGACAACCATTTGTTTGAAATGGCATAGGGTCTCTTGGTTTAGCAAAGAGTTGGGTTAGAAGACCCCCAAGTCTTCTCCAACTCTGTTATTCTATTATTCTGTCATTAAATTCCCTTGAGGAAATATATTTTATTCCAATAGGATCACTGAAGAAAGATCAAGTCTTATATTACCCAAAATTGTATTAATACTAGTCACTAAAGCTGTTCTTGTGATGCTGTTTCCCATGAACATCTGATTCTCATGTGCACTGCAAGAGGACAAAAACAGCTGATTTTTAAACAGAGGGACAGGCGGCTTAGTTGATCTCTGAAATTATTATTAAGTTTCCAATAAATTAGAATATCTTACAGAATCAACTCTGCTCTAGCAGCATCTTTAAAAATCATCTAATAAAAGAATGATAAGAAAAAGCATACCTTGCACTTGACAGGCTATTAACATTGTCTGAGGGCATTTGCTCTGCAAATTTAGAATGCAAATTGCATACCACATATAGTCAAAAGTATGCAAAGTAGAAAGAGTTTTAAATTCCTGTTCTTTGTTTAAAATAACACTCTAAACTGATTGCATAAAATAACGCTCCAAACTGATTACATACTCACCCACTTTTCCCTAGCTGAGAATTTACTTTCCTCTATTTTAATATCAGTATATTGTCCAGCTGTTTTTTTTAAATAAATACAAATCTTGATGGATGATTATTGTTTGGTTTTGAACCAGATGTTGTGATCCAACTATGGTCAATCTATTATCCTTCTAATCCTAAATATTACTGGTATTATTACGAGCACAATGGAGCCCAAAATTTATGTTGCCAAGTGAGAAATTTGTTAAGTGAATTTTGCCCAATTTTACAACTGTTCTTACCACATTCATTAAGTGAATCTTTGCATTTGTTAAATTAGTAATAAGGTTGTTAAATGAATCTAGTTTCTCCATTGACTTTGCTTGTCAGAAGGTTGCAAAAGATAATCACATGATCTGGAGACACTGCAACCGTCATAAATATGAATTCAGTTGTCAAGCATCCTAATGTAAATCAGGTGGCCATGGGGATGATGCAGTGGTCATAGGTGTGAAAAATGGTCATAAATCATTTTTTTCAGTGCTGTTGTAACTTTGAACAGTCACAGCAAACTGTTGTAATCTGAGGACTAACTGTATTTTTATAACTGACAAATGAAGAGACTTATTTAATTATGGTCAATGATCATCAATTAGCAATGATCAGATTTAAAAAAAACTCAGAAGAGAAGACCAAATATAGAAAAGCCAGTGCAACAGACATAAAGCCTAAAAATTACGATGTAAAACCTGAGTCATGGGAAATGAACAACTGAACAAAAAATAAATAAAACAACATAAGATAAAATAGTAATGCAATAAAATGGAAATACAATAAAATAAAACAGAGAGAAAACTTCACAATATTATAACTCCAAAATTAGAGCATGTTATGCTTCTTACATCTAGCATTTTTTTAAAAAAACGATAGAAACTTTCTGCTTGTATCTGAATAGGAAGAACCATCCATTCTTACATTTCCCACTAAGGCTATGTTTTGTACATAAGTCAGTGGAGTCAATATGTGATAGATGATGGATGGATGGATTGGTAGATGGAGGGAGGAGGGATAGATAGATAGATAGATAGATAGATAGATAGATAGATAGATCGATCGGCAGGCAGGCAGGCAGGCAGACTTGCACAAATCCTTCCTAACTGTGGGCTGAATTTGCACATATTTATTTTTATTTATTTTATTTATTTATTTATTTTTATGAGATTTCTATGCCGCCCTATCTCTTGGAAGACTCAGGGCGGCTTACAGTACTAAAAAGATAAATACAAATATTAAAAAGTCATTAAATCTGAAATCCCACTAAACCAATAAAACAAGTTCTAAAATCCCATCCCCACCATCAGTCCAGGCTGGCAAGTTGAAAAAGCCATGTTTTTAGGCCCCGGCGGAAGGACCGGAGGTCATATATTCTCTGTAGGTTAGGGTTAGGGTTAGGTTCTACAATTTAACTCAAGGGTTTTCTTTTTAAATATTAAATCACAATATGAAAAAAAATCCTGATGCATTTCTCTCTTACTATTCAAGCTTTTCTATGCTGTTCTTCAATTTCTATTAAAATACACAAGTGAATAAAATTATAACAGAATAAAAGAATGACTGAATAACAGAGTTTGAAGGAACCTAATCTAACTCTTTGCTCAAGCAGTAGACCCTATACTATTCTGGATAAATAGCTGTTCAATCTTCTTAAAAACTTCCAGTGATAGGACAGCCACAAGTTTAGAAGGCAAGCCATTCCACTGGTTAATCACTCTTACTGTCAGGATTATTTTCCCATGGTTCTAGGTTGCTTTTTTCCTTGATTAGTTTCCATCCATTGCTTCTTGTCCTGCCTTGTGATACTCTGGAAAATAGGTTGACCTCCTTTCAGCCTCTCAAATATTGAAACATTGCTATCATGTCACCTCTTCTTTTCACTAAACATAGCCAATTCCTGCAATCATTCTTCATATAAAGTGATACTAACATTTAACACGATCTTGAGTCTATCCCTCTGTTAATGCAGCCTAGATTGCATTGGCTTTTTGGGTGGCTGCAGCATACTGCTGGCTCCTATTTAAATACTATAGTTGTCTACCAACTGTCTAGAAAAGGGCTGTTTAACTCAAGGCCCAGGGGATGGATCCGGCCCACAGGGTGCTTAGATCCAGCCCGTGGGGCCACCCTAGAAATAGTAAAGGACCGGCCCACAGTGCCTCTGCCAGTGAAAAAAAGAACTCACAAGGCCCACGTGCATCCCTCCCAAGCTCCATTTTCGCTGGCAAAGGGTTGCAGGAGGCTGTCCCAGTCGAAAACTGAATTCAGGAGCCCATTTTTGCTGGCAGAGCACTTGGGCCACCACAGGTGCCCTGACACAAGTGACATCACGCTGGCCATGCCCATCCTGCCCACCCCCACCCTCACCCCCCAAGGTCAAACAACCCTGATGCAGCCTTCAATGAAATTGAGTTTGGTATTTGGTATTTGCCGGGTCTCCAAACTACTCAAAATTTCTGCTACTGGTTCTCCAGAACTGTTCAGAACCTGCTGAATACTACCTCTGCTCTCAATATATTCTTCTGATTTTGAGCCTAACTTCTAGGATGTTGGCTATTCCTGCCACCTTGATGTCATCTGCAAATTTGATGAGTTCCCCTTCTATTCCCTCATCTAAATTGTTTACAAAGATATTGCAGAGTACTGGGCCTAAGACAGAACCTTGGAGTAACCCACTGTTTACGTCCTGCCTTGTAGATGTACTCCCATTAAGTATTATATTTTCTGCTATTAAATCACAGAGGAGCTGAGAATTTGATCTGGGTCCCTAGTTAGCTTGAGTTTCCTCTGAGTCAAACATAAAAAACATAATTGTGCTGAACTTTAGGTTACAGTCAACAATTATGGATGATGCATCCTGATTTATTGTACAGTTTAATGTATAGTTCCATCAGTCATAAGAATTTTAAGTTCAAATAACTTGCACTGTGTTTGCAAGACTTTTGACTTATATGCAGATATATTGTATGAAAAAGGGATAGTATCAATCTGTTATCTTTTCTTACATGCAATGGGTTTCTCTCTCTCTCTCTCTCTCTCTCTCTCTCTCTGTGTGTGTCTCTGTGTGTGTGTGTGTATGTCTGAACATAATTTTTCTGTCAGTGAAGAGTTAAGTTCATTTCAAAGTCATTCTCAAATTGTTCATATTTTATTTCATTCAATGTGCATGGACCATTTTAGTGGCATGTTTGTGTGTGAGAGAGTGTTTAATTATTATTGCAAGCCATTGGGAGTTTGGACATGCAGTCTTGATTCTCCACTTTACAGTTAACACATTAGATAATTCAAAATCAGTATGATTAATTAGTATGACTTTTCTTGTATTCCAAGAGTTTTTAGGAGTTATGTAAAATGATGCACCTTTACAAAGATTGCTCATGTGTGATACATCATACCTGGCTGTATGTCAGGCTACAGAACTTTTCCCATTCAATCAACTAGAATGAACTTCTGAAAATGTATCAAAAGGAATCCTTTATTGAGATGAGACAATTCATGTAGGGGTTAAAAGCAGCGTCTAAGGTCTCTCAGGCATGCAGAGATAGATAAGGGAGTTTAAAACCCCTCCCCTTATCTTGATGTGTATTTAGTAAAACAAAGAGCCAACATGTTAATTCCCCCCCACCTCCTTTTTAGAACAATCTTTTTCAGAGTTTCCCAGGACACACCTCACTGTGGAATTTTTATGGTGTCTTCATCTCCTGGCTGTCTCTCCCAGAGGTGATAGGTTCCAACCATCTGGGTTTCATCCCTCCATTGTATCATGTGTAGGTTATACAAATTCGATATAAGATTAAATATATTCAGGTTACATCAAGAAGGATTTCATTATCAGTCTCCCCACCCCCTTTTCTTCTTTCATTGAAGAAATGACAGCTACACGGATTTGACACTGTGTCAGTATATATCATTGTATTGAATTATTGAATTGTTTTGCCTCATTAAATTGAAATGTTTTTATAATATCCCTAGTGATTTCTTTCACTTTTTCCCTCTCTTTTCCACCCAAGCATGTCCCTAGATGCCTTCTAAAAGATTTAAAATCTGAGATGTTAACTATTTCTTTTTTGAAAAATACTCATATTCTAACAGGTACTTCTTCACAAACTCTGTGAAACTTCAGGGACAATACTGGAGAACAACACATTGCATTTTTTTAAGAAAATGTGAAACAAAAGGATAATCACATACTCTCTGTAAGGATAATGGGTGATTCACAGACTGATTGACATAAATTCAGAAATTGTCTTTCTAGATAAAGAAAACATTGGGATTTTGAGAATATGTTTTGATTGCTGTCACAACATAGTTGCCATTGAAATACCGTGAGATATAATACCTTTCCTTTCCCTCACTTTAGTTATGCATTTCACCCATTAATATTGAAAGAGGGAATGAAATATATCAAAGCAGACATGATTAATGATTTCCTTTTATAATAGGACCGTGTGGCCATTTAAATTCAAAGATGCTACAGCACGCCCAGAAGTACTTCTCTATCAGCTATTTATGACTGTATAAAGTACTTAAAAGTCCCAGGTTCAAATTCACCCTCAACCATAGAAGTTTAGCATAAGACCTTCAGCCAGTCACTGACCATCAGCCTAACTTGGATCAAGAAGTTATTGTTATAAATATTTATAAATTTTGCTCAAAAAGCAAGTTTAAACAAATTGGTTGATATACAATACGCTGAAAGTTTAAACTAGCTGATATATTCTGAAGGTACGTTGGATGTGAATGTACTGTTGAAATCCATTTATCATGAGCAATTAACATCTAAAAGGGTCACATCTTATTTGATCCAAAAGTAGATTTTGTTAAGATTACTTGAGTGCAAGAAAGTAACTAATAAGTTTTTTTTTTAACTACCGTGTTTCCCCGAAAATAAGACCTACCCCGAAAGTAAGACCTAGCACTATTTTCTAAACCTGCCCTAATATAAGACCTACCCCAAAAATAAGACCTAGTGTAAATCTCCAGTTCCAGGAAGACTTTTCAGGGAGCAACCGTGCACCCGCGAAACACCCCCCCCTACACACTCACACCCACTATTTGGCACCATAAATATATAAGACCTACCCCAAAAATAAGACCTAGTGTGTTTTTGGGAGCCAAAAAAAATATAAGACAGTGTCTTATTTTCGGGGAAACACGGTAGAAAGATGGATATGTTTTGAAACTGGAAAAAAATCACTATAAAGCTGTTATTAATCAATGTTGTGTATTTATTTAGTATATGGCAAATCAATGTTATCAAAACCGGGAACAATTAGCTTTATTAACAATTTCATAGAATAAAACCATGTTCTATAAAAGGCAAATACATATCTATTGAAAATATTTACAATCAATATTCATAGCTTATCTCCACACTCAACTTGTTGAGATATAGCTTAATTTCATAAGCTGTTCTGGTTGAATGTTTTTACTCTTAAATAATTTCACTGCTGCTTCTATATAATACTAATGTGTTGTTTGTGGACATGTTTTATGACAATTGCTTTATCCATTGCTTTTATTATGATAAACACACAAATCGATATATGCATTAATCTTTGCTTACTTTACTTTTCCACCTTTTAATTACTGGTGTGCTTATGCAAAACAATAGGTAATTTAAAAATCTTCTATATTAATTTCCATGTATAAAATATTGAACACACACACACACACACATATTTTCCATATTTATAAAACAAAATATTTTATGGAATACTGCTCTCAAAAGGCCATTGGCTTCATAGAGAATGTCGGGCTGTTATAAAACTTGCCATTTGAAAAGGAAACATAAAAGCCACAAAACTTTTTAAATAATCAAATATATAAAATTGGCAGTTTTGAGCAGCTCTATAAAATATATCAGAATTGTTGTTGTGTTACAGATTGAAAATGGGCAGGTTCGAGGGCTACAAAAAGGGATCTCAGGAGCCACATGCATCGCGGGAGTTGTAAATTAGCTACCCTCTCATGTATCATTCATTTCAAGTCCTTAACAGGGTTTCCTACAGTTTAAAGGTAACATTAAAGCTCTGCCAGTAAGGTTTGAGGTCTGAAGTGTCCACTTGGTCCATATTCCATCAGGAGTTGGAACAGATTTGATAAGATTAAACTTGCTTGGAAACAGACCATCTATGTCAAAAAGATCAAACAGCTCAGAGCTTGACTTTTGGTGGTGATTATACATCTGTCATAGGTAACACTGTCAGCACTCAAAGCTAAGAAGCAAACTGCTGGGAAATAAAGCTACCAGAACAATGTCCTTATCAACAGGAGTAGCAACAAGAACTTCTCGCTATAAGAATCGTTAGTGGATGAACCCCAAAAAGATGTGAAAGGCTGCAGGCTATCAAATAAACTACATATTTTGAGGCAGATATTTCAAATGCCATAATATGCATAGATTCTTGGTAGTTTACCACAATGAAAGTAGAATTAAATCCAAAGCATAACCCATCGCATCTTCCCCATCTCTCTGTAGGTGGGTATGTTGTTTATATACAGGATGAAGAAATCCAAGGACGGCACCAGGAATTCAAGTGTGGAATTCTCAAGCTTGCTGTCTCTCTTGTCTCATAACATGCTTTTAACAAGTAGAAGAACAAGGAGAAGAAGAGGGAGAAACAAGGTGTGTGAGAATACAAGGTGAGACAAACTCCCCTCATGGTATGTGAAATGTCAGAGCAAGGAAATGAAACGTGGTTGAATTCTGCATAGTTATGAAGCTTATTTGGGGGGAGATTTATATTCATCATCATTCACATGGTCTTTTTCTGAGTTATTAATGTCTGTGGATGCAAAAACCACAGCAGGAAGCTGTGTGGGCATGAAACTATAATGGAATTCATGCATAACCTTGAAGAAAAGTAAGAGCGTAGACGCTTTCTAAGAAACCATCAGCCAAAAGAGGTAGTAACTTAAAATCAATTAATGGTTAAAAAGAGAAAAACTGAGGAAGGACCTGCCCTAAAGGATCAGGCAGTTAAAAGTAGTGGGAGGTAAGTGTGTAGTTACAGCTTTGCAAAATTGTATTAATGTAGCCTTACAATAAAGTAGATTTAGCTCATTTAATTTTGCTTCCTGTCTGGTTTTGCGGGAATTAATTTTGACCGAAATTAAATACAAATCTATATAATCGGCTCCACCCCAGAAAGTAGAACTGTATTTCCCACAGAAATAATCTGATTTTATCAAATGATAATGTGGTAAATGCTTCAATTACCCAACCCTGCATTCTAGATCTTATCTGTCAACAAAGATTTCTTCAATTTCCTCTGTTCATAATGATCTTTTAAAGCTGGGGAGAGAGAAAGAAAGATAGAGAGACTGATGAATTTAAAACCCAGATAGATTAGGAATAATCCTAATATCATTTAAATCCAACCAAAGGATGCCCCTAGGCGATATATCTGCATTTAAAATGTAAATTCATTCATTTCTGACTTGGGTAAACTCTTTAGCTGTCTATTTGAACTGACTTAAAACTGTTCACGTCTTGTAAAATTGGGGATGTTTTAAAAAAAATCAGACCTGGCTGTGCTGGCCCTGTGTAAATTTTTGTAAAGTGAATATTTTATACACACTGCTCTCTGTTTACTGTGGGTTTTTTTGTTATTGTTGTTGTTTTGTCTTTCTTCTCTGCCTCTAATTTGGCTGGATTTCCAAAGCAAATAAATGTGAGTGACAATAAATGACAGAGAGATGTCAAAGTGCTTTTCTCCAAATGATTTTGGTTGTTTAGCAAGCAGCATTTAGCAAATGGCACTTAGTTCTTTCGGCCAAGTGGTAAAAAATGCATGACAAATAAGGTTGACCCTATTTGTATCAATTCTCTGGAAGTTACAGTCTTGAATATCACAGCAAACGCAGTCAAAGAAACAGTTAGCATTATAATGGAGTATCCCTTCTGACAGAATACAGATATATTTGTGAGCTTGCTTTTACTACACTACAAAAAAGGTGTTGCTCATCTTTCTCTAATTCACTTGTCTCATTTTATCCCATGCAACCAAAACAACTATAGTCAGACAAACATGCAGAATCCCTCATGTTATGTATGTAGGTTTGAAGTCATTGGTTTAGTTTGAACTGTTCTTGTAAAATGTTGGAAATGATTGGTTTAAAAAGTGCAGGAAAACCCTGCACTCTGATTGGCTGGCAACTGCGGCTGCTGGCTATAAGTAGCAGCTGCAGCCCAGCCAAATTGGGTCCATTCCGAGCTGTAGTCACTAATAAACTAAGAGCTTGAAGCACTCCGCATCTGTCTCTTCATGCAAACTTAACACTGGCAACGAGGGTGGGATTCCCCTGAAGAAGACGGCAACGCGGAACAGAAGGAGAGCGAAATAGCTGCACTGAACACCCCCCCAGCCCCGTTCGATCTGATGGCAGAAGACTGGGAGTCGTATGCAGATCGTTTCCAAATGTATCTGGAGGGAAACGATCTTGCCAACATCTCCGAGAAGTGGAAGAGGGCGGTCTTTCTCATGCACTGCGGTCCGGCAGTTTTCAAGATGGCGAAGGCATTGGCGGGAGCTTCAGACATGAAGGTAATGGACTGGCCTGACTTAGAAAAACTGTTAAGAGCCCATTACGCACCACAAGTATCGTGCCTCATTAAGAGAGCCGAGTTTTACCGTCGTGATCAAGGGGAAAGCGAAAACGTAAACAACTTCATGGCAAGTTTAAGAGACATTGGGGGTGCATGCAAATTTAACAATTTAGAAGAGGCCATGCACGATCGATTTGTTCTGGGCCTTAAAGACAAGGTGCTACAGAGCAAGTTATTACTGAAACCTAAGATCACGCTGAAGGAAGCAATAGAAGAGCCGCTTCAGCAGAAGCTACCAAGTCCTCAGCAGCAGCCATGAAGAAAATCAACAAGGCCACAAGCCATCCTGATGTGGAAAAGTCCACAACAACTCATTGTGAGCAAATAGATTCTGAGTCAGACTGTAGTGAGGTGGAGGAAGGAATTTACAGACTCAGAATGGAGCAGAAAAAGAAAGACCTTGGAAGAAAGAGGCAAGATTTCTACTGCAGAGGTTGTGGGGGAAGCCACCCCCGCACTGAATGAAAGTTTTTAGACACCATTTGCCTCCGTTGTGATAAAAGAGGACACCTAGCAAGAGTCTGCAAATCATCCAGAACTCCACCCAACAGAAGAAAGTTTGCTACAAGCAAAGACAAAGAATTCAGGCCCAACAATCTCAGTGAGAAAATGGGGTGCAGCACAGAAGCAAATGGGAAGAATGAAACTCATCAAACAGTAACTATTGGTCATTCATCAACTTTAAGAAGCAGAAAAGTGCATGTCAAGGTACTTATTGAAGGAAGGCCTTGCCAAATGGAAGTGGACTCAGGCTCATACCTATCTATGGTGTCATGGGACACTATTCACAGACTTCTTCCCAACATCCAGAAGAAGCACTTCAAGAAGAAAGCATTGACTCTTAAAGACTACCAAGGGAACAAGATTCTAGTAGTTGGAACAAGAGAATTCAACGTGAAATTCAAGGGCCACATCAAACGCCTACCACTGACCATCGTGGACAAGGACTGCTCAAGTCTGCTGGGCCTTGAATGGTTCAACCCGTTGGGCATCGAGGTGACTGGCATCAATCATGTGAGCAACACTGAGTGGGAAGAGGCCTTGAAGTCTGAGTTTCTAGAGGTCTTCGGATTAGGCAAGTACTTGGGGACCCCCATCACATTTAACCTAGATCCCAAGGTACAATCAGAAGGGTCCCATTTGCCTTAAAGGAAAAAATTGATGCACAATTAGATAAACTAATAGCCCAAGGGGTTAGAGCCCACTGATCACTCCAGGTGGGAGACACCCATAGTCACACCAGTCAAGGCTGATGGGTCTGTGAGAATCATGGAGACTACAAGGGGACATTGAACCATGCGCTACAACAGAGCGCACATCCAGTTCCAGTAGTGCATCATTTATTACACTCTCTTGGAGGGGGCAGTTTTTGCCAAGTTGGACCTGGCACAGGCATATCAACAATTAACAGTTGATGATGCCACTGCTGAAGCCCAACCATTGTGACCCATAGAGGTGCCTTCAAATACAAAAGATTGCAATTTGGAGTAAGCATGGCACCAGGCATCTTCCAAAGCTTTATGGAAAGAATGTTACAAGGGTTGCCAGGGGTGGTGCCCTATTTTGATGATGTTTTAATTTCTGCTGAAAATGACACTCAATTACACGAGAGACTCAGGGAAGTCTTAACTAGATTCAAAAAAGCAGGGTTAAAAGTCAAAGAAGAAAAATGCACACTTAGAACAGATAAAGTGGAATTCTTGGGTTACATGATTGATAAACATGGCATCCACCCCACAGAGGCAAAGGTTCAGACAATCAAAGAAGTCCCCAGGCCAAAATGAAAAACAGATTTGCAAGCATTTCTGGGACTCATTAACTTCTATCATATGTTTCTACCTCAGAAGGCAACCATTGCAGAACCCCTACATAGGTTGCTGGACAAAAAATCTGCTTGGGTCTGGGGGAGGAAGGAACAAGCTGCATTTAACAATATCAAGAGACTAATCATGTCTGATGCTGTGCTGATACAGTTCTCTGAGAACTTTCCTGTTGTTCTGACTTGTGATGCCTCCCCTTTTGGAGTGGGGGGGGGTTGAGCCACATTTTTGTATTGCATTTTACTCTCGCACCTTGACTAAAGCAGAGAGGAACTACAGCCAACTAGACAAGGAAGCCTTGGCGATTGTAGCAGCTGTCAAAAAATTCCATGAGTATTTATATGGGAGAACATTTACTGTTGTCACAGATCACAAACCTTTGTTAGGCATTGTGGCAGGGGACAAACAACGCCCACGATCCTGTCACCAAGAATGCTGAGATGGACTGAATTTCTTGCTGCTTATTCATACAAACTGATCCACAGACCTGGTAAAGACATTGGGCATGCAGATGCCTTGAGTCGCTGCCCACTTCCTTCACACATTGAGGACCCTGTTCCTGAGACTCACACCTTTTTCTAGAAACTGTTGCCAAACTTCCAGTACATGCTGCTCAAATTGCCAGAGAGACTGCCAAAGACACTTTATTGGCTCCTGTCATAGGCTGCATTAAGAAAGGTTGGCCACTTCAAGATCTACCTCAACTTGCCCAACCTTTTAAATCCAGGCAAACTGAATTATCTGTATTAAGAGGATGTATTTTGTGGGGTAACAGGGTGGTTATTCCTGCAAAACTACAAAAAGAGGTTTTGGAAATGTTACATGAGGGTCATCGGGAATTGTCAGAATGAAGGGATTGGCCAGGAGTTATGTATGGTGGCCAGGTATTGACAAAATGGTTGAAAACTGGGTTGCATCTTGTCCCAACTGTCAGGTAGTCAGGCCTGCCCCACTTCTCGCCCCACACAGGAATGGGAATGTCCTAGGGGGCCATGGTCCAGGATTCACATTGATTTTTCTGGCCCTACCAGAGGGCACACTTTCCTTATTATAGTTGATGCATATTCCAAATGGCTGGAGGTTATCCCTATGGCATCCACCACAACTGAAGCTGTCATCAAACAGCTTAAAAAGCTTTTTGTAACTCACGGGTTACCTGATGTGCTTGTTTCTGACAATGGCCCTCAATTTACATCCAAACTTTTTGAATCATATCTAGCACAACAGGGTATCAGACATGCCCTGACAGCCCCTGGGCATTTTTTGGCTAACGGCCGGGCTGAACGTATGGTACGGTTTACCAAGGAAAAACTTCAGCAATTGGGTCCAGGGGATATCACTGAGAGAGTTGAAAAACTTCTCAGTGTTCAGCATATCACTCCCAACCCCTCAACTAATTTAACCCCAGCTGAATTGTTGATGGGTAGGAAACTCGGGTCTCCCCTTGACCGCCTCCATCCCACTTATGCACCCAACGCACCACTAGATTCCACTAGTAAAATTCGCACGTTCACTGTGGGTGATTCTGTTTATGCTAAGAACCTTATGGGTGAACCATTATGGATTCCTGCTGAGATAACCCAAATCACGGGCCCCAGGTCTTACAGGGTACAAACGGAGGATGGTGTCCTCTGGAACAGGCACATTGATCAGTTAAGATCCAGATTGCCTCAGGAGCATCGCTTTTGCTCCTCTCTGGTTCCCATATCTACTGCCTCTTCTAGGGGGGAAGGGGAGGATTATGAGAGTAATCAGCAAGTAAGAATCAACCCCATGTGTAACGAGCTAACACGACAGGAACCATCCCAAAACCTGTCACAATACCAACAACCTTGGTGGCTCAGGCTGTTAAATGCCTGCATTTAAGTTCCAGCTGTCTACAATTACTGTAGGCTTGAATCCCACCAGGCTCAAGGTTGATTCAGGTCTTCCATCCTCTCGGGGTAGGTAAATTGAGGACCCAAGATTGTTGGGGGCAATAAGCTGACTTTGTAAAAATGCCGCTTAGTAATAAGCAGGCATATACAATGGAATGAAGGCTATTGCTGAGCACACTGGGTTGTATCCCAAAAATTGTAAGCCGCCCTGAGTCTTCGGAGAAGGGCGGCATATAAATGTAATTAAAAAAAAACATTTTCACAAATGGAAGATTGCACATCACTACCTGATTTAGGTGCTGACATTGGGGTGGAGATGGATTGGGAGGAGAGACCAGGTTGTAGTAACCAAACAGGTTCTACCATTACTACAAGTCCAAGTAAGGAAATGTCAGCAGACACATTTCCTCTCTCACAAGGTGAGAACCTTAAAATATCTGAACCACGTAGGTCTCAACGTACATGTAAGAGCCCCACCTATTTAAAAGAATACATTAGATAGGTTGGGGTTTGAGTATGGACTGAACCTAGTGGGGAAGGGTGTTATATATGTAGGTTTGAAGTCATTGGTTTAGTTTGAACTGTTCTTGTAAAATGTTGGAAATGATTAGTTTAAAAAGTGCGGGAAAACCCTGAACTCTGATTGGCTGGCAACTGCGGCTGCTGGCTATAAGTAGCAGCCACAGCCCAGCCAAATTGGGTCCGTTCTGAGCTGTAGTCACTAATAAACTAAGAGCTTGAAGCACTCCGCGTCTGTCTCTTCATGCAAACTTAACACCTCAACTAACTCTAGCCTGTTTCTTTTCAACTTGTAAGCATCCACAATTATGCCAGAGTGATTTGTGATTTTCCAATACAAGAGCACTGCCCCTTTCAGCTGAATCATAATGTTGCATAATTGTGGAAGAGGTAGAATTTGTGTCACAACATTTTGATATTGTGCCTGCATTTAAGAGTTTATTCTGTTATTAAGGAAAAGGCTCAGTGGGCTAATAGAATGTTTAAATAGAAAATCACTGAGGTTTTGGAAACCACAAAATCATAGACATCATTCCAACAAATGATGGCCTTTATAACGCTGGTTCTCCAGTACTGCTCAGCTTTTATTTCAAACATCCTTCACCAATAGTCAGGATATTTATGGTTCCCATATTTTAATCCAGAAATATGTGGAGGATCCTGTATGTTCCCCAAAGTGACACAGTTTTAAAATTAGAACATTGAGAATGGTTATATTTACTTTGAAAAATGTGAAAGAAATCTAGTTTTTCATAATCTAGAAATTAGATTGTCTGACAGACAAATTTTTCACAGATTTCTTTAGTCATGCTTTTTATTTTTATTTTGATTCTAGTGAATTATGGCTGCATGTGTATTACTTCAACTGCATAGTATAGTATAGTATAGTATAGTATAGTATAGTATAGTATAGTATAGTATAGGAATAGGAATAGGAATAGGAATAGGAATAGGAATACAATACAATACAATACAATACAATACAATACAATACAATACAATACAATATGATAGTTGAAAGGGACCTTGGGGGTCTTTTAGTCCAACCCTGTGCTCAGACAGGAAACTCTATACCATTGATTTAATAGTTTCTGTTATTGGCATAATAACAAATGACCGTGATACAGAATTTGAATTTGAAGTGATCACAAATTTAATATCCCACCTTCTTTTCCCCATAAATTCAAAACACCTTATAGGGGATATTGCTCTCATTTTATACTACCACAGTGTATTTGACAGAGAGAGAGGGAGGGAGGGAGGAAGAGAGGGAGAGGGAGGGAGGGAGAGAGATATTAGTCACTTGTACTTCCAATGCTGAAGGTAAACTAGAATCTTTGTCTCCGCAGTCTTCTTCTAATAGTTTTACCTCTGCATAACATTAGTTTTTACATTTGCACTAAGTTCATTAGCAAACAATGTGATGTAGTCAACCAGTGGATACAATTAACCAGAAGTTGTGGGTGTTTCATGACTAGAGGCTTTTAAGATGAAAAATGTCTCCTGGTTGAGCAGGGGGTTGGATTAGAAGACTTCCAAGGTCCCCTCCAGTTCTATTTTGATTGATTGATAGAGCATATTACAGATGTCCTGTCTATGATGACAATGATTGATGTTATAGCCAGGGTGTCAAACTGAAAATGGCAGCCCATGGGCTGGATGTGTCACATCCATCCCAGCTCCGCGAATAGGAAAAATGTCATGAAATGGCACGGCACGGCAATGTGACACAGCACATTTGAAACCCGTGTCATAGACTATATCAACACAATGAAGTTGAGCCAATTAGAATAAGATTTTAAAGCTATTTGATCACTGGACTTGTTTGAAGACTTTCCTAAAAAGCTGAATTGGTGTTTATTGTTTCTTTTGAGTAAATAGATTGAAAATGAGAGCAAAGATGGATTTTTAATGCCATTGAATGAAATTTGGGGATCTGTTTCTATTGCTGGAATTCTTGCTTTACCTTGCCAAATTTTCCATTTCTGAGGTTAAGGGTGATATGTTGTTTTAATGCTCAGAAGCATTTAAATGTAACAAAAGAATGGTGGCAGGAGAGTTCTAGAATTGTATTCCTCCTAAACCTAAATCATGGTTGTTTTATTATGTTCAGTTGAAGTGACCAAGGATGGGGCTCATGTGGGCATCCCTCTCTCTGATTTTAATTTAATTTAATTCAATATCTTTCCAATCAATATTTTTACACTTTCGTCTGTCCTGTTTACAATTTCATATTTTCTTTTCTCATAAAACACATTTTTCCCCTGTAGTTACTAGACTGGAGTATAACACCTTTGTATCTTTTAATTATCCATTCAAATCTTGTTTAAAGTTTATATTATACCTTTACAAGTATAACATTCATTTTCTAATCTCTATTTTATAACACATAGCTATTATCAACCAAATTCTGCTTGGTACATTCCTTTAAAAATACACACTAGGTTCTTGATGGAGTTGATGTTTGCTGATTGGTTGGCTTTTTTGTAAGAGCCTGTGTGGCTGAGGTAGTGGCTGTGTGTCCTTCAGCTTTTTGTGTTGTAGCTACCTGGGTAGTGGGCTGTGTGATGACCTTCTGAGTTTTATTGTTGTGACATCCTGGGTCTTGTGCTGTAATCAACCAATCAACCAATCAGTTCCATCAACCAATCAAGAAGCAACAACACAGCCAGCAACACAGCCAACCAATCAGCAAACATCAACTCCATCAACCAATCAAGAAGCAACAACACAGCCAACAACATAGCCAACCAACCCGCTTACAACAGAGCCAGCACACCACACCTCCCCTCCAGTATTTATAGAGAGAAAGCAGCTCAGATCACGCTTTGCTGGCAGAAGCACAAAGCCGAAGACACCAGCCTGAAGATGGCAAGTGGGATCTCATCTAAACGTCACCAAGATACTCTCAATCTTACACGGGACAAGACCCGAATACACCAAGACCTACATATACATACATCTGTATATATAAATATGAATAACAATAATAAATAAAAATGATTCTATTCAAATTCAGCTCCACCATTAATAATAATAACCATGTTGTATATTTCTATGTAAAAAATTTCCATAACAAACATTGCCTAATAATATCAGTTGTCATTCACTTAATCACCTATATTTCATATTTAACATATTACTATCTTTGAACAAAAAACAAAACAATAGTTATTAACAATAGTCAATTAAATTATTATTCTTATTCAAATTCATCCTGTCAACTGATATTAATTTCATTGAAAATCTTCCATGTTTCTTTTCAATTTTTATACTTTCTTTTTAAATCATTGAGAGCCTTATTCTCTTGCCCTCTTTGTTTCATTTAATTACCAACAAGTGTTCCATTACACATCAATGCCAATTTTATCTATCACTTCAATCATCTATCATATTTTCTAACTTTTCTATTTCTAGTATAACAGTGCTATCTCATGTACCTTTGTAGAATCCTCTCTTTAAGTTAAATTTTTAACCATTGTCTCTGTGTCTTTTAGATAGGTTTATCCCTTTAATTCTTGTACACTTTTCCTGTTTCTCTATATCTTGTTTCTGTCCTTTATAACTTCTTTTCCTTTCCATCTTCCCCTTCTTCTTCTCCCTCCCGGTTTTGTTCCCTTTTCTATCTGGTTCTCCCTTCTGTGATCCTCCCTTCTGCTTCTTCCCAATGTTATAATTACTTTTCAAGTTATTCTTTTTTTTGGTTGTTGCTTCAGATCTTAAATTTTTAACTCCCTTTCCACCCTTTCCCTTTTTTACCCTGCTTAAAATTGCTTGGTCATTAAAGATGGCTTCTTCTTTGTCCCAACCTTCTTGTTCTGCAAGCAGTCCTTGTTGTTTTTCATAGTTCAAAATCTCCATTTCTACAAATTGAAGTGTGAAGCCAAACGATTCTCTTCCCTGTTGTGCTTCTTCTTTTTGTTCTTTAAGTATCATTTTTAGCTCTTCAAGGAGTGATGGCATTTTGAAATTTTTTTTTTAAATGACCCCCAGTTGATTTTATTTCATTTCATTAGGATCCACCATCCAGAAAATCCAGGAATCACCCAATAATCCAAAGCTGTATCTTGCTTCTCTTCTCACTTTCTCTTTCCAGGGGCTTTATTGTCTTGTAGCAAAGTTTCAACTACAATGTGTCCTTTTCAGATCTTATTAAAATTCCACTCTCGATTCTTTTTAGTTCCAGGTGGTCTCCTTCCTTTTTTCAGATTCCACCCTCCTTTTGTTTTTTTCCTCCTCTGTTTTCTTTTTAGAAATTTTTAAATTGTCCAAGAATCTTTATCCCTTTGACACTTTATTTTCAGCTAGGAATAGCCTATTAATGTCAAAGTGGATTAGTATCAATTTTTAATTCAAGTCCCTTCTTCTTAACATTCCAAATCAATTAAAATTGTCAATGTGAGAGGAAAAAAACAGTTCTTTTTCCTTTCTCTTTCTCTTTCTCCACTTCAAAACTTTTTTTAGGAATAGCAATAGTCTTTATAATTCAAGTTCCAGGTACCTTAAGTGGATGTTTTCTCCATGCAACCCAGTCAGTCAAACTTTCTCCTTTAAACTTCCTCCTGCACAATCTTGTCCAGTCGGGTTCTTCTTTGAGGTGGCCATTTCTGACCACTGCTGCAACTGCCTTTGGGAACAGGAGTAAAGACCAGCTGGGGAGGAGAGATGCTGCTCTCTCGACCCTGCTGGCAGTCTCCCCCCTCTTCACCACCTCTACAGGGTGGCTTAGCCCTGAATCCAGCTGGCTCGGGGCGCTTTGGCAGCGAGCATGGATCAAAACCGCACATGATCTCAGATTTCAATCTGTCGCCGAAGAGACCCAAACCGGAAGCCAGCTATTTCAAATCTTTACTACCTCTGGAGATAGAAACTGGAAGCAGAGGCTGAATGTCAATCATTGATCATATTTACTTTGATTTTGTCCTGAAATCACTGTGTTCTTTCAGCTTTCAAGAATAGGCAAGATTGAAGATGATCATGTGCCAACTTTAAGATAGCTTGGAAAGTTTGAAGAATGTAAATCATTACATATTAAAATGTCCCTAGTCAAGGAGTGATAAACATGGATACATAAATAAGTTATTAAAAAACTGTCATGTTCACTTTTTATGGTATATAAACTACTAAGGTCATTGATTATAAGCTCTGGTTTCATAACATCATTCTTTCTCTTATTTCTCAATGAGTTTAGTTAACTGTATTATTAATGCTAAATTCAATAATTCATTGAATGAAGAACTATTCAGAATAACACACTTCCTTTAGCTCTTGTTTTTTTTTGTACATCACAGCCATTCCAATGCACATTTGTCTGCTTGTGTCCAAATCCTTTAAATTTTACTAAATCTCATCCATAATAACTTGTGAACTTGGAGACTTATCATTTCTGCTAGCAATTTGATTTTTAGTGCAATTATAATAGCGCTAAGATTTCAATAACGGTCACTCAAGATATGAGTCGGCTGAAGTTCATTATGAAATTTGTGTTCTATCTAAGCATAAGTTCTTATATTTTGATGACATGCTCATATATTTAAAAACTCAGAGAAAAAACACACATATATTCATACACACACTCCTAATTGGCATTATGGAGATATTTGTTTTAGTGAAAGGGCATAAAAGAATGAAGCAATAAATGGTAGACCTTTAAAAACTTATGTTTTAAACACCAATTTTGCTGCCAAGTTTTCTTTGACTAGACATGCCTCAGTATCTAACATGCTGCATACTTTTAAAACATTTCTCAAGCTTTAAACACTTTCTATATGCTGAAGAAGAAAAGGTGACAAGATATTATAGACTAAGAGTGTCTTTGAATAAATCAGATTTTTATTTTATTTGTAAATGAATATGAATTTCTAAGGTGTTTATTTACATACAGTATGTTATAGTCCAGAATTTCTAAAATGTAGTTAGTTAAAGGCCAAATAGTTAGTTAAAGGCCTTTGCTGGAATACTTACTGTATGTTCTTCTATTATGTTAACAATTTTGAAATCATTGCTTCTTTTTTGAGATGGGGGCAACCCACATGCTGGACCAATAAATTCATTCTCTATGAATTGGTATCTTTATGAAAAGGAGGTAAGGAAGACCAATTTGAATTAGGCCTATACCACCAGGGGATAGGAATATCCAATTCTTTGTTAATTGCATTAACTGTCAGATTTACAGTAAATAATCATTCCCATGTGACAAGACCATTAACACCAGTACCTAGAAGATCTAAACCATAATTTTCACTTAAATATTTTGATACCCCAATGGGTGCCAGATGAACAATATAAAGAAAACAATGACCTGGCCAATCCTGATGTACACCTTTGCTTTTGATGTTTTCTGTTTTTCCAGCAGTGATTCGAGATATTTGAAGTTGCTAAATTGGAGTTTTGCTGACATAGATTTCAGAT
The DNA here is from genome assembly GCA_009733165.1 of Naja naja. NCBI lineage: Eukaryota > Metazoa > Chordata > Lepidosauria > Squamata > Elapidae > Naja > Naja naja. The sequence continues at coordinate 34,832,158 of CM019153.1, forward strand.
AGTTGTGAGAATCTTTGCTTTGTTGACATTAATGTTCCTCCTCCTATTTCTTCCTCCTTTTTTCCCCACAGCAACAGCCCTCTAAGATGAGTTGGGCTGAGAGAGAGTGACTGCCCGAAGTCACCCAGCTGGCTTTCATAGCTAAGGGGGTACTAGAACTCACAGTCTCTCACTTTCTAGCCTAATGAAACTGACTTTTCCATATGTTCACTGCTTTGAGTTATTTGTAAAAGTAATAAAGGTGGGATACAAAATTATTAATTTTCAGGTTGTATTAATAGGTAGTGCTCATAAAATCATGAAAGGTGTCAGTGGCTTTTACATCATTGTTTGCAGATATGGCTCTGTTATATATTGAGTAGTCTCCTCTGCCTGCCATCAAAACCTATTCTCAATATATCACTGACTATGACATGACAATGAGATTACACAGCCTTATCTAACACCAGTTTGACTTGGGGAATTCTATGGAAATTAATTTTGGATGGGGATATGCTACTGCAGTCTTAGTATGATGTTTGTGATAGGCTTCTGATTTTTGTGGACATGCTTTCAATGCCTTCCACAAAGCTGACTTGTGTACACTATCAAACTGCTAAAAAAAATCAATTAAAACAATAATTGTCTATTTGCCATACCGGATTCTCTCTTATATTCATTGCCTGATGGTGAATATCTGGCCACAGCATTCTCAGTCTGGGAAGAAATTGATTTGCAGTTCTGTAATTGATTGTTTCTACTATTCCCACTGTTTCTGGAGGCATAGCTGGACGATTTTCACGAAGACCTTTCCAATGATTGATAGAAGGTTTATGCCTTTTGCATTCACAGCTGTTGTCTTTTTTTCAGACTAAGGATTCTAATTGCCTGTTTCCATCTGATGAGAACCTTCTTTGAGTGCCAAAGGACTTTCAAAAGCAAACACAGTGACTGATTCAGATTATTTCCATGAGCTTTGAATGCCTCAGTTGTGATTCCATCCATTCCAGCTGCTTTTTTTTGTAGCTTTATTGCCACTTTTACTTTATCTATTACAGATTCACTATCCTAGATCTGATTTTCTAGCATTTTAATGAATAGTGATTCTGCTGGTGCTCTCTGAAGCTCCATGTAGTAATTGCTGGGAAAAAAATCTATCTTTGAAACCATCCATTTGAAGATGTCCTACAAGGGTTGAATATATTTTCATTAGATGATTTCATTGTCTCATGACATCTAACAGTGGTTAAAAAAATAATCATCATTTTTTTCTAAGGTGCATCTAGTTTCAAGGTGATGGTATCTAGTATGCCTTGTATTTTGTCATTAGTGGATAGTGAACTTTATAGCTGAACTAACTGTGTCATGTACTGTCAATAGATCTTGGCATTAAGCTAAGATCCATGCTGCTTAATTGGGCATATGCTTTTCACACATTCATAGATAGCTTCAGAAGCTTGTTTTTCTTCCATGTCTACATCATCCAGAGCAGGGGTCGGCAACCTTAAATACTTAAAGAGCTATTTGGACCCATTTCCCACAGAAAAGAAAACACGGGAGCCACAAAACCCTTCCTGTGCCTGACTGTTTCCTGAGCAACCACAAATCTAGAATATGTAGTTGAATTAAACATTCTGTTTTCTTCTGAAACTTTTCTTTTCTTGGATTTATCTATGGTTGGCCTACCATGGGTTGAAAAGCTCAATAACTCATATGCCAGCAGGTGTCACACATTGGCAGTTGTGATGCATATTTTGAGCCACAGGGAGCTGCAGTAAAGGGATGAAAAAGCCACATGTGGCTCCAGAGCCGTGGGTTGACGACCCCTGATCCAGAGCATCAGAGTGGCAAACAATTTTATTAATACTATTTTGGTTTCTAGCTTATGTTCTGCTTCAGTCAGTTTCCACCAGTTCTGTTTTGCTGATGGAACCAGCTGTCATTTTATGCACTGGGAGATTGTTGATTCTTTGCAAACAGTAAGTAGCAATCAGAACCACAATCAGTGTCTCACATGACATGCATATTTGATGGATGATAAAAAAGTTGGCTAGAACTAAACTGTTGCTTTTCAGGAACAGCAGAAGGCTCTGTTTCCTACTTACAAAGCATTGGTTGCTTCAGATAATGATGTGGTACCATTTCTATATACTTTGCTCAGTCCAAATTTTCCAAGTTATTTCTATACATGCCTGCAACATGTACCATATACAGGATAAAAAAGTATCATTTCTTTGGTACACATTAAAGTGTACAGTAACTGTAATAGAGTTGGAAGGGAATTTGGAAGTCATCTAGCTCACAGGAGACTTATACTATTTCTGATAGAGGGATGTCCAGTTCTTCTTAAAAGCCTCCAGTGTTGGGGAACCCACAATTTCCAAAAGCAATTGTCCTCACTGTTATGAATAAACAGTGTTAGAGATGAAAGGCAGCAGAAGTCTGTGTAAAATGGCAATGGCTGAGAAAAATGTAGAAGGATGCCCTTAAAATAGTACTCAGTGAATTTATTATCATGAAAATGCCTATCCAATTTACTGAGTTTTGCCTATACTCAAAATATGCATTTGTTGTCAATGAATTCTGTTACCACGAAGACCAAATTTTAAGATACAGCTATCAGAGAAACTAAGGAGGAAAAGGTAGTAGTTACAGAAAAAATATTGGAAAAGGAAAGAGAAGAAAAACTTACATTAAATATTTAAATACTTACAAAAATGTACATTGAACATGTACACAAAATAGAGGCAAAATTGCTGAGCGCATTGCGTTGTGCTCCAAAAATTGTAAGCCGCCCTGAGTCTTCGGAGAAGGGCGGCATATAAAATGTAATTAAAAAAAAAATCCACATGGGGAGAATAACAATACACTGCATGCTTCTTTGTGAGGTTGGGAGAGAATGACTGGTCTAAGGTCACCCGTCTGGCTTCATATCTAAACTGGAATTAGGAGTCACAGTCTCCAAACCTGGCTTTCAACCTTCAATTTAATAATACAAACAATTATAATAATTTTAGAGATACTATCAAACAACATTTCCTTATCTCAGGTCCTTGGGAAGGACTCAGTGAAAATGCCAAATGCTAGACATCTGGCCGACTAATCGATGAATCATAATTTTAAGTGAAATAGTTAAAACTAGCTGCAGTTATATCTACAATGTATTTTTCTCCAATCCTAATATGTATAGCACTTCGATGTCAATTTAATCATTAAAGTATTGAGATTTGCATGATAATCAGATATTATCATAGTGTAGTTAAGTTGCAAAATGCTGACCATTTTGAATTTTCTGTCGTGATTTCAAAAGAACCATAAAGTTATCTTAAGCTTGATTACATCCTAGTATATTCTAGCATATGACATTATGTAGAAAATTGAGTTTTAACTATTATGCTTATTTAATAACCTTTCACCATCATAAGCACCCTTCCTTATAATGATGCAGGACTGATCAGTTCATAGCTTAATGCAGTGGACAATTATTTCTTTAACATGAAAACACCCCGCATTTTGCTGTAATTTGGAGCTTCTTGATGTTCAGATTTGGAAAATAATCTTCTGGGTAACAGTATCAGTGTCACTAATTTAGCAAAACAGCTCTAGGTAATAACTTATCATGACTTGAAAGAATGGCTGCCACATTACTATCTCAGTGTCCATAAAATTTATTTCAGAATCCATCCCCCTTGGTTGTGCCAGTCAATGCTAATGTGAAGATAGCTGTCTGGGATTTTTTCTGGAGTGACTTTTTTTTTTTAAAGAGGATTTATGCTACCATTTGGCTCTTTCAGTTTGCATCTGTTTTAAATTCTACTCCACACAAATGATTATACCGAAGAATAAATGAGCATAATATAGCAGGTGATGCATCATTTTAAATGAGATCATCGTATTTTCAGTCCTAGAATAAATTGAAAAGAAAGGAAAGTGGAGGTGGTGAGACTTCAAAAAGCTTTCATCTTCATAAAAGCATAGTGTTAAATTGACTATTGGATAGCCATTAACCTTAAACTTTCACCTCCTCTATGGTTCGGGGTATGTGGATAAGGTATGGGTGGGGATGGTTGGAGATTGTGTAATAAAAAGGATGCTATGGGCACCTCTTCAGCTGAACAGGTGTGCAAAACCCTTAGTGTTGTTTAGTATTCAGCAAAAATTGCTACAGTATCAGCAGATTAGGAAGAGTGAGGAAAAAAGTGTGACATTTGCGTTGTATTTTGTTGTGAACAAGAGAGAGACTTCCATGTACAGGTAATCCTCAACTTACTGCCACAATTGAGCCCAAGTTTTTGGTTGCTAAGTGAGACAGTTGTTAAGTGAGTTTTCCTCCATTTATGACTTTTCTTGCCACAGTTGTTAAGTGGATCACTGCAGTGGTGAAGTTAATAGCATGGTTATTAAGTGAACGTGGCTTCCTCATTGATTTTGCTCATCAAAAGGTCACAAAAGGTGAACACATTACCCCAGGACACTGCAACAATCATAAATATGAACCAGTAACCAAGTGTCTGAATCTTGATCACATGACAATGGGGATGCTGCAATGGTTATAAATGATCAGTGCCACAATAACTTTGAATGGTCACTAAACAAAATGTTGTAAGTCGAGGACTACCTGTATATGGACATCAAAGTTTACTACCTCCTTAGAAATTGAAATTACTGATTAAATTGATAGTCCTTGGTGGCTCAGGCTGTTAAATGCCTGCTCTTAAGATCCAGCTGTCTACAATTACTGTAGGCTCGAATCCCACCAGGCTCAAGGTTGACTCAGCCTTCCATCCTCTCGGGGTAGGTAAATTGAGGACCCAAGATTGTTGGGGGCAATTAGCTGACTTTGTAAAAAGCAGGCATATACAATGGAATGAAGGCTATTGCTGAGCACACTGGGTTGTATCCTAAAAAATTGTAAGCCGCCCTGAGTCTTTGGAGAAGGGCGGCATATAAATGTAATTGGAAAAAAAAAATTACTGATAAACTTTTGCACTGCTACCAATGCCTATGATTATAGTATGATTTACCTTGCTGCAGGACTGGACCGAAAAAAGTGAAAACTCTGTCTATGAGTTGAACATTGTCCTAGGTACAGAGTTGGCCCTCGGTTCTAAGAATATGCCAGTTTTTAAAGAAAATTGAAACCCTATCTAAAGTTTATATTTTGTCCACTTTTCCATCAATAGCTTTTCTGCAACCGAATTGCCAAGCTTGGAACTCAGACCAACAGCCCAGCTTTTCTGGAGTTTTAGCTGCTTAAGAAGAAATCTCCTTTGGAGTTTCTTGAGTTATTGGTAAATCTACTTGGGATTTAGCCCTGTACAAAATCTCAGCTGATTTAATGGTCATGATTTGCTACAAAGAAAGCTATGTTGGGTAGGTTACATATGTGTAGAATTTGTGATTTTCCCTCTATTTGGTTTTTTGTTGATTTTTTCTTCTTCTCTTGAAAGTTGGCTTGGGATTAGCTATGTGCATACATATACTTGGTTTCTAATACCGCCTACCTTTACTTTAGTTTCTCCATTACGGTGTGGAGACCTCTTAGTTCTTTTCCTTCAGGATCAGAATTTTTTTGATGAGAAGAACATGGAGACAATTGCCCCAGCCCTAGATATAAAATAAAATAATAAAATAAAATAAATATAATTAATATGATATGATATAATATAATTAATATAATATAATTAATATAATATAATATAATTAATATAATATAATATAATTAAACTGAAAGGACATATTGACATGACTCAATCTAACCTTTGCTCTTTGCTTCTGTTAAAGAAGTTGCTTGTACTATTTTGCTAAGGATGGAAATCATTTGTTAGGAATTCATTCTGTAAGAGAATTGTATCCTTTTCTGTCTGGTTTCTCACCTCTGCGATTTGCTTCAGAGCTAGGCACATCCTTGGAGACAATTCCCAGGAATATCTTGCACTATAGATAAATGGGGGGGGGCTGCCCAGGAGAACAAACACACAAGGACAAGGGATACTGTGTAAAATAACAAAGTATGGACAGAGCATGGACAAAGAACACTCCATGGATAAGGAAGGGGAGGGCAATGGGCAAGACATTGCCCACATTAATAACGAACATTTGTCTCTGATTGGATAAACTTTGTTTTTATCAGCGTAAAATGTATATAATACTCTGAGCCATTCTCGCAAGGTGTGGCTATTCCTTACATGCATTTTGTCTGTATGTTTTGGACATAGTATTCACCCAGACTTTTTGCTTTGGCCAAAGAATAAAAAAGGTGTTATTTTTGCAAGCCTTGAGTCTCACTCTTTGGCATCTCCATGGCTACTGCTAACACACATTATTAACACCCTTTGAGTGTACACTCTTCCTCCAGGCTTAGTTAACCTAGCCTTTCACCAAATGAGGGGGAACTTTTACATGCAATAGTCTGCAACTTCCACTGGTGATTTCAAAATATTCAGGATTCCCCCCGCCCCCCGCAATTGCTGAAGGTAAAGGCAATACAAAACATTGAGCTGTTTTTCCTCCTGCAATTTCAGATGTCCTCTTTTATGTCAACCCTAATGGGTTTTTTTTGTTATGCCTCATATTCATGTTCATTATGGACATTTTGGACAACATTTAAAATATATTAATATATTTCAACAATTCATGCTCTTGAGTCTTTATTCCAAATCTTCTAGTTGGCCTCCCAACTGTTTCCCAAATTACCGGGTGGTTCTATGACAACAATAAAGTTCCTTTTATTTTCTTTCAAGATCCAATCTAAGGGCCTTGGTGGTGCAGGCTGTTAATAGCCTAGCACTTAGCTCCAGCTGCCTGTAATTATTGCAGGCTCGAATCCCACCAGGCTCAAGGTTTATTCAGCCTTCCATCCTCTCAGGGTAGGTAAATTGAGGACCCAAGATTGTTGGGGGCAGTAAGCTGACTTTGTAAAAATGCCGCTTAGTAATAAGCAGGCATATACAATGGAATGAAGGCTATTGCTGAGCGCATTGGGTTGTATCCCAAAAACTGTAAGCTGCCCTGAGTCTCTGGAGAAGGGCGGGATAAAAATATGAATAAAATAAATAAATAAAATAAATAAATAAACTCTCAAAAAGACCAGACCCTCATTTTAAAATGGGCTAAAGTTTTCTTGTACCATCAGATGGCGCTCTTGAGTCTTTTTCTTTTTAACTTTCTTTATTGACTATAATATTTTTTATTACTTTTCTGTGGGAGCACCCGCCCTGTGGAACCAGCTTCCTGTGGATCTGCGTTTGGCCCCTGATCTCCGCTCCTTTCGTCGAGACTTGAAGACCTGGCTGTTTCAGCAGGCCAGCCTGGATTGACCCTGGGGTGGGTAGTTTTAATCAGTTTGTTTATTTGTAATTTTATTGTTTTAGCTCTTGGTAATTTGGACTTGTTTTTAGTTATTATTTTATTGTATATCTTTTTGTATGTTCGCCCTGAGTCCTTCGAGTAGGGCGCATACAAGTCTAAATAAATAATAATAATAATAATAATAATAATAATAATAATTCGCTAATTTCATTTATTAGCTATTCTTTTCAACACACTCAATTCCAGCATTTAGTTATCCCCTTTAAGTGCCCACAGTTCAATATATGTCCAGTTTAATTTTTAATCTTTTGTTGTGTTAATGTATTTACCTTTAAATTTCTTCTCCAAATTAGTCCAATAGAATAATCAAATCCAAATTTAAACACCAATTTCTTTCTCACTTTCTCTGGTCGCCGCTCCCACACACTTTCCTCCAAAATAGCCCTTTAATTTGATACCGGGGTACCTCAAAAGTGATGTCCTTTGCCTGGTTCACACTCTGCTTGCTACTTCTCTCTCCAGCACAAAACTTAACAAAGAGTGTTCTTCGTCTTCGTGGTGGCCATTTTGGGACCACCACTGCAGCTTGCCTTTGGGAGGGATTTTCCTGTTAGGGAGGGGAGTTGTGGCTCCCCTCTACCCTCCAGGTGATTTCCCCCTTCTTCACCACCCCACCAGGGTGGCTCCGGTCCCAATCGGGACACTCCAGCAAGTGAGTTCGGGTGAAACTGCGCATGATCGCGGCTTCGCACCAACTCTGACGAGGAACAAACCAGAAGTCATGAAGGTACATTATCAAATGGCCAAATTATAGGAATGAGATGAGAAAATGGTGTTCACAAGGTATCTCTACACCTGTTGTTTCTCATATATTAAGAGATGAGAGAACTTCCATCTCTGTATCATTTTCAAGATATAGTTTGGCTAGAAATAAGTCTTATTTATTCTTCTATATTTCTTAATATAACTAGCTTTTATTCAAATCTCTGTTATATTGATACATTACAATATACATTAGTTGGTTAGTTAATGTTCTATTTTGTGCCCAAGACAACTATATTGTGAATTTTTGTTGTTGTTTTGTTGTTGTTGTTGTTGTTGTTGTGATGATGATGATGATGATGATGATGATGATGTCCTCTAGCAGAAACACCTGTTTGAACTCAATGGTTGGACTTCAGGTCCAATGGCATTTTCTGGGATCAGTGACAAACTGATCTGGGATTGGAGGATGTTAACCTCACTCCTTCACTATGGACATCAATCTCTCTTAGCCCTAAAGGTCTGTAGCCCATCTCCTTTGCAGATCTATTGCAATCTCTATCACTGACTGGAAATCTGAGAAAGCTAGTGACCTCAAAATTGGCTTCAAAACATGCAAACACGAAAATGGAACTTTATGAAAAGAGAAATGTATTGAGTTGCATGCATTTAACACATGTCCAAGTCCAAGTATATCCAGAAAGAAATGTGTCTTCTATAGAAATGTGTTTCTGTATTCTAAAAACTGTAGATTCATCTCACTAAGGTAATTTAATTAGGTCTACTGGGAGTATATTGACTATGAACAAAAGAAGCAACTAACTTGTTACTACGTGGTGAATGTGTCAGGTTTACATGCAAAAGGGGTATTGTAAGTCAAGTTATAGACTGGTAGAAAGCAGAAGCTTTCAACTGAGAGACTTGGATAATACACATGGTACATATAAGGGAGTCCACAGGTCATATTTCCTTCTCTTAGAGATATAAATCCAGCATGAATATTGCAGATGGAGCTTGGCTGAAATCAATCAATTTACATGGAAGCAAAATCAGAACAAGAATGAGCTAGAGCTAAGCCAGCAGGGTGTGCGGCAAATGATTGACTCCAGAAACAATATGTCTGCTGTGATTGTCCATTGTTCTTTGTTAATCCAGCATTCTATAATGGCTTTTTCAGAGAAAGTGATCCCTTCTATTAGTCTCCTGATTTAGATGCCTGCTTTTAAGACAAGTCTTTTTGCCTTTAGAGTAGGATAGAATTTTTTTTGTACCTTCTGTGTATAAATGGAAGGAGACTTGGAAAAATTATTTGAAAAAGAAAGGTTCAGTACTGCAAGCAATTCTAAAGAACACTTTTATTCCATGCAATGATTTTGGTAAATCAAGGGTCTTCAAACTTGGCAAGTTTAAGACTTGTGGACTTCAATTCCCAGAATTCCTGAGCTAACATGACCAAAGGAGAATGTTGCTAGATATAAAGACATTTTAAATGAAAAGGGTGAGCTCAAAACAAAACAAGAACTGAATGAACAAGGATTAGAGATACATTGGTATTCATATATGCAAATACAATCAAGGTATGAAAAAGACATTAAAGATGAAGGAATTAATAAAGAGTTGACAGAGTTGGACAAAATATTAACAGGAACAGAGGATAAATTAACTAAAAGATTATATTGTTATTTACTAGGTGTTAAATTGGAAGATGAGCAAGTTAAACAATGATAGCATGGGCAAAATTTTTTGGATATCCTATAGAACTAGATAAAGCTATGGAACAGGAACTATAGATTAACAATATCGACAGCATATAAAGAAAATTTGTATAAGATGTTTTATAGATGGCACTTAGCACCAGCAAAACTAGTTAAAATGTTCTAAGATAAATCAACCAAATGCTGGAAGTGTCATCAAACACCAGGAACATATTAACATATGTGGTGGACTTGCATAGAAGCTAAAAGATATTGGACTAAAATATACACATGGCTGGAAAAAAAGATTACACAATATAGATCTGAAACCTGAAATATTTTTATTAGGAATGGTACCTGAAGGTTACAGTAAAGAAAAAACATACTAATTATACATGTATTAACAGCAGCTAGAATTGTATTTGCTCAGAATTGGAAAAGTGACAAGATACCGATAGAGGGAAAAGTAATTGAATGTTCAGAAATGAATAGATTAACATTAGAAATTAAAGAAAAAGAATCTGAATATTACATGGTATGGGATTTGTTTTATCAATGGTTAGAAAATAAAACAAACTAAAATGGACTAGATGAATTTATAATGGGAAAAGAGAAGTTTGTGAAATAGATATATTGGATATTACTTATATGGGAATGTGACTATTGTTATATTGATATATTGATAAGAAGAGTAGTATTATTAATTGTAAGCCCATGAAATATGTACCTAATCGATACACAATTGAAATGGATTTATTATATGTAAAAATATATGTGTATGTGTACGTATATGTATGTGCATGTGTACATTTACATACATACATACATACATACATACATACATACATACAGTTTGAAGACCCCCGTGGTAAATTCTTGTTTTGTGAGATTGGTAGGTATTAGTATTGGTGTAGGTAGATGATGTGGAGAATAAAGGCCAAAATGTTTCCAGTGTTGGTAGGAACACTCAGGACTGTGACTCCTAAACTGGGAGATTAGCTCCAACAGATCTCAAGAACAAAATCAAAGCTCTTTGTCCAGAACAGTGCAGAAGAGTGGTGATAGTGCTATTTCTGAGATCTTCAGAACTATTTGTAAATACACTATTTGCAATTATAAACAATAACCAGATTGAACAAGCTGCTGATCAGATCTCTAAATATTATCTTGATCTCTAAACTTGTTTTCTTCAAAACATATTTTAGAACCACTTACATAATGATAAGATGTGATGATGATAATGATGAGGAGGTGGCAGCAGCAAAAAGAGAGATGGAAAGATATTTATTTAATGACATTTTCAAAATTAATGTATGCTAAAGTTCATGCATGGCTGGTCATTGTAGAGCAGGGGTATCAAACTCATGTTGTCATGGTGGGTCACGTTTTTCCCCTTCGCTAAACCAGGTGTGGGCATGGCCAGCATGTGATGCATCCTGCTCACAGCCAAGAGTTTGAAAGCCCTGTTGTAGAGGCTTCTGTAGATATATTTGAAGAATGCAGGAAGAGTTACTAAGGCAAAATAAAAGACAAGTTAATCCTCAGAAAGGAGAAAGGATGAGAAAGAAATTCAAAGTAAAGGCACCTTGAGTTTATGTGGTATAAAATAGAGGCAGAAGGAAATTACCAGTCTGTCAAGATTTTGTTATTGCCACACAATAATAAAATAGCATTCTTTAATATGTGTCTTGTTTCCTGAGTTGGCTTAACTCAAAGGGCTGACATTATCAATTCCAGATGGATTTCTAATTGTTCCCATATAGAAAAATATCTCATTCTCTTCAGATATGTAAAATGCAGCATTGAGTACGATAATGTAATGCTAACTCTGAGACTCACATGCTCTTTGTAACCTGGATCTCTTAGCTCTATTGTATTGTGCTGTTCACAGATAGCTGTTCAACTTTAATGAGATTAGGATGCAAAGAAAATCAGAAGAGCAGTTCCCATTGACTTTGGAAGAATGAAGAAGAGGAAAGCACCCATTTGTAGGTCATCAAATAAATTTTCAGGATTGTTGATGTTAATAGGAGTTAAAGGCATGCATCTCTTTCCTAGATTTGGCTTGAAATGACAAATGTTAAAGAATGTAATTGTTAAATACTATAATTGGATTAGAGTGTAGCAAGCTTAAAGTAATAGTGTTTAATTGTATTCATTTATCTGTGAATTTCAAACAAGAGTGCTAAGGATATGAATGCTGACTGAGGAGATTAGTAATTAAATGAGACTAATAGTAATAGCCAGAAAGCTGCAATAGCTGCATCATGGTTGTATAACCATTTACGGACATAACATTCATATTTTAGTAACGATTTTGTAGTTTGGAGTTGAGTCTACTTGCAAGCATTGAGAGTTGTTACAAAACCCATGCCAGAAACCTGTATATGTGTGTTTGTGGTATGTTTGCATGTGGTCTATATCAAGCTTGACTAGGCTTATCATCCTCTTAGTATTTAGAAAAGCTTTGTATATTTTGAACAATGAACGATTTGACCAGATCTTAAATTCTTTATTATGAGCTCAAACAATAATTATATATGAATATTGAAGTCTATGTATGAAGTATTTAAGGAAAAGAGGTAACTACATATTATAATAGAATAATAACAGAATAAAAAATCAGAAGGGATCTTGGAGGTCTTTTATTCAAATCCCTGCTCAAGCAAGAGACCCTTTTCAGTTCAGTCCCTTCTTAAAAGCTTTCAGTGTTAGAGCACCCACAACTTCTGAAGGCAAGCTATTCCACCGCTTGATAGTTCTCACTGTCAGGAAATTTCTTCGTAGTTCTAAGTTGCTTCTCATTTTGAACAGTTTCCATCCATTCCTTTCTGCTTTGGAAATTATGTTGACCCCCTATTCTTTGTGGCAGCCCTTCAAATATCTCTCAAAGTTTCTCTCTCTCTCCCTCTCTCCCCCCCCTCTCTCTCACACACACACACACACACACACACTTATGGTTCAGTTCAATTTTTTGGAGGGCTGTGGTAAAGTATCCAAGATTCCACAATTGTGTTGCGTGCTTTTGGCCTGATAGAGTTGAATGTAGCCTGTCTTTGACCATTATGTCCAAACAAGTATTTAGTGAGGCGAGGTTGGTAGTTATTTCATGTCCCATTTCATTAAATCCAAGACTAATAAAACTGAATGCAAATAAATGTTGATTGGTAGTTATTTTTCTGCTAAAGCTAGGAGTGGGATTCTACCAGTTAGGGCTGATTCAGGCAAACTGGATGTTAAATTTACATCTGGTTCACTGAACTGATATTTGAACTGACCGGTTGGCCCCTTCCACCCCTCCCCTCCCCTCCCAGGAGTCTCCACATGGCCCATTTTGGATGCAGGCAAGTGCAGGGTCTGCATGGAAGCTCTTGGAGGGCAGAAAACCGCCCTCCCGGAAGTTCTGAAAGTCCAGAAATGGGCCTGTTTTCAGCTTCTGGAGGGCCGCCAGAGCTCAGGGGAGGCCATTTTTGCCCTCCCAGAGGCCCAAGGGAAGCCTCCAGACTCTGGGGATGGCAAAAAAATGACCCTTCTGGAAGTTCCAGAAGTACAGAAATGGGCATGTTTCTGACTTCTGGAAGGCCTCTGGAGTCTGGGGGAGCCCGTTTTCACCCTCCCAGAAGCCTGAGGGAAGCCTCCAGACTCTGGGGAAGGTAAAAATCAGCCACCCCAGAAGTTCCAGTAGGCCATGCCCATCTAGCAACCCTTGGCTAAAACACATTATATAGTTTCACATGTGAAAACATATATATATGTATGTATGTATATATAAACATTTCCCTTTCAGATTAGAAATGCAAATAATAAACATCCACATCACTCATAGTTTTTGAATGATGGGTATGTTTTTTACTCACAATCATTAGCAGGCTGAAAAGATAGATTATTTATTTTACAGCAACCTTCTATCAAACAAACAAAGTATTTGCTTCTGTATTTGCAAAGGTATATCCAGTATCATAACCAGAAGCATCAAATTATTATTACCAGCCTTTGATTTCGAACCCTTGAACCACTGAAGGTCAGATGAATTGAGCTGAAGAGAAACAGATGACCAGCTGTCACTTAACCAACAGCACTGAGGCAGTGCTCCAGATGTTCAATTAAGTTAAAAAAAGAGATCAGGTTGTTTGGAATGCTTGGATGTGAGCCAATTTTACTCCTGATATTTCATTTGCTTTAAAGACATGGAATTGAACCCATCTTTGCATGTAACTATCTATGGAGGGACAAGCTGGGAAGAAGTGAAGTGTTTGTGCCCTGTATATTTCATCCTGAAGATCTGTTCATGTGCTTCACCTCTACCTCCAAGGAGATACATAGGGCATAGGTGCCTTCCTTATTGCAATAGCATTCTCAAAAGAGGATTTCTGGCCCATATAATTAGTCACCTTGCTGCACCAGCATTCAATGGTCTTCAAACTGAAAAGGGAAGCAGTTCCAGTCACGGTATACTCAGAAACAATGTTTTATAAGAAGCAGTGGGGAAGAAACTATGTAATAGTGCTTCTTCTCAAACCCCATGGTCTTGTAGGTTAACTCAATAGTCAATTATGTCAGCTGCCCCCTCATGCTTGCTTTTGCTTCACTGTTATGCAGTGACAGATTGCCATGAACTATAGGGGAGGGGAAGGCTTGGGGGAAATGAAAGTAAGTGCTGTGTCTCCTCAAGACGTTGCCTGAAGGCCACCCACTGGAAGAAAGAGGGAGCCACATATCAAACTATACTTGTACTGGTCATTATGAAAACATTTTGCCTGAACCTGATTGGTTACAATGGGGTAGCAATGAGAGATAGTTAAGAGAGGGAAAAGGAGAACTTAGTGATTTTGGCATGTGATTCTCAGTTCTGGCTTTGCAATATTGCAATACGCTTGATCTTTAATAAACTATACCTTTCTCAAGAAATGGAGTCAAGGATCAATTCTATTTAGAAATTTAACTTGTGGCATTTCTGCCACACAATTTAGAGGAAATCTTTTTCTTAATATAATTTTGGAAACAAAAGTAAACATTAATACAAACTAAAATAGAATAAGACAGAAAAAAGAAGAACCAATCTCTGGTTTAATTGGTTGTTGCAAGCTACTGTACATGAAAGTGTGCTTCATGTCTAAAGCATTATGCACATTCAAAACTTATACTATGACAAACCATTGGTGTAAAGAACTTCATGTTATCTCCTTTGATTGGCAGTTAGTTTCTACAACTACTTTTACACAGAGACGGCATGTCTCCTGATTTTTTTAAAAAAAGTATTTTAGACATCTAATAATTTCATATTGAAATTATAGCAATAGCACTTAGACTTATATACCGCTTCACAGTGCTTTACCACCCTCTCTAAGCAGTTTACAGCACCAGTATATTGCCCCCAACAATCTGGGTCCTCATTTTACTAACCTTGGAAGGATGGAAGGCTGAGTCAACCTTGAGCCTGGTGAGATTCAAACTGCCAAATTGCAGGCAGCCAGCAGGCAGCAGAAGTAGCCTGCAATATTGCATTCTAACCACTGCACCACCATAGCTCATAATGCATAAAGTATAGTATTTATTTGTTTTTTATAACATTTATATAGCTGCCCATATTATATCAATCACTGGGTGGCTTCCAATCAACAATTAAAACAATATCCATAAATCAACATAATCCATATAAAGCTATTAAAACCATGAACATTAAAAGCATTAACAGAGATTTAACATCTATATTTTGCAAGGCTGAACTTCATTAGTTTTTGAATGGGAAACTATCAGGACATTGACAAATGTATATATGTGTTTGTGTATATGCATAAAATAATATAGTGTGCATTTACAGACAAAAAAGAGGTGATTGTCCCTATCTTACCAGGAATAGGATAAGAAATAAATATGTTACCAAATCTTTTTGTAATATTATATCTATTCTATGCATTTAAAAACTCTAAAAATCTGTTCTTGTACTGCATCATAAGAAAAATACAATCACTTGCAAGTCCATTATAGGTGTATTTAATTCATAAGGAACTTAATTGATTCAGCCCTAATATTTATGATGTTCAAAAGAGGAGTGGTTTGCAAAATGCTTCTCCTGCCTTGCTACTTGATGACTCTGTTTTTTCTTGAAGACATAGTATAGTCAATTCAAGGTCTTCTGCAAACACAGAAGATACCAAATCCAAAACATTGTTTTAGAAACTTAAATGTGATAAATTGTTCAGCCTAGCTTAGTATTCAAACGCAGTATCAACCAAGTTAGAGCAAAATGCATCACAGTTTAAAATTATGTCTTCATATGGTATATATGAACTATTCCTGCTCAGAACAATTTCAATCAAAATAATAGTTGACAGATTTCATTCACCCTCCCTCCCCTTTTCTTCTGCTCTTTGGTCAGTAGACTCTTCACTTAGGGCAAATTTGTACAAAGGAAAGAGAAGGTTCCGAAAATTCACTTTTATTCTCTCCCTCATATGTGCCATAAATTAAAAATAATCCCTGTCTCTCTTTCAATGAGGCATGGCAAAAAGAGTTTCAAGCAGTGACAGGATGCTTTATGAATAGAAGATAAAGGCTGCATTTTTTCCTACAAATCCCAAAGAAGCCTATAAAAGCAGGTTCTTTATTGCTTGATTCCATAGATGCCAAGATGGGGTGGTTATTGAAAACCTTTTTCCACCTTTTGTATGGTTCAAAATTATTAGTGTCACTCAAGTTGAACAAACACTTGGCCATTGATGAATAGCAGGCCTCCCATTTCAACTACCCATCTCCCTTGCCCGCAGGTAATCTCTTTGTTTGCTCTGGAAACAGTTATTTTAGCCTGCAACTACAGGCATTTTAGACTTTGAATGGTTTTTCTCTTTGGTATAAAAGAACAGAAAAATATTGCTAGTTTACTTTTTTTATCCCCCAAATTGTACACTGAAGCTTTCATGGATAGATTACAAATTCATTTTGATCTGGTGATTATTTTTAAAAAATCATCTTTGGATTGTAACTTTTTAATGGCAAAGGTGAAACTTAAGAATTTCATAAATAGTTTGTCTCAGTTTTCTTTCCTATGCTGGAGGACATACATCCATAGAGAACTTATGCTTATATGAACATCCCTCATAAAAAGTCATGATGTCTGTTCTATCGCATATTCATATCATTCCTCTTTTGACTATTACCATGTTTTTGTAGATTCAAAAGGTCACACAAGAGCAATACATTTGAAGAGTGCTAGATTATCATTGCAAGTTAGTATGCCATCCTGTTTCAATATTACTTCATGCTAAACTGTGTATGATCTTGTGTTATATTTTATTTTGATACAGATAGTCCTTGACTTACAACAATTCATTTAGTTACCAAAATGGCAGTGAAAAAATGTGACTTATGACCATTTTCACACTTATGACCATTGCAGCATCCTCATGGTCACATGATCAAAATTTGGACACTTGGCAACTGAGTCGTATTTATGACAGTTGAAGTATCCCAGGGACATGCAATCACCATTTGCCACCTTCTGACGAACAAAGTCAATGGAGAAACCAGATTCATTTAACAAGCTTGCTACTAACTTAACAATGTCAGTGATTAACTTAACAACTGTGGTAAGAAAATTGGTAAAATGGAGCAAAACACACTTAACAACTGTCTCTCTTAGCAAAG
This sequence comes from Naja naja, assembly GCA_009733165.1. Lineage (NCBI taxonomy): Eukaryota > Metazoa > Chordata > Lepidosauria > Squamata > Elapidae > Naja > Naja naja. The sequence goes on from CM019153.1 coordinate 34,849,548, forward strand.
GAAATTTTGGGTTCAATTGTGGTCATAAATAGCAATAGTACTTAGACTTCTACACTGCTTCACAGTGCTTTACAGCTCTCTCTAAGCAATTTACAGAGTTGACCTATTGCCCCCAACAATTTGGGTCCTCATTTTACCAACCTCGGGAAGGATGGAAGGTTGAGTCAACCTTGAGCGTGGGACTTGAACTGCTGGCGATCATCAGTCAGCAGAAGTAGCCTGCAATATTGTATTCTAACCACTGTGCCACCACAGCTCTTCAAGGATTATCTGGGCTATTTTATATTACGTAGATAGAATAATCTCATGCTTGTTATGATATGATGTTATGTTAATAATATTATTATAAAACCTTATTTATTAATAGTTTTCCCCTTTCATAATTATATACAGTTTTGTATATTTATGACTAGAGCCAGTTTGTTGTAGTAATGAAGGTACCAGGCTAGAAAACTTCTAGTCTCCCCTTGGGCACAAAGCCACTTGGCTGACTTTGGGTCAGTTATACTTTATCATCCCTAGGGAGTGGAGGCAAGGACAAACCATTTCTCAAATTCTTTCCAAGAAAACTGCAGAGACTTGTTCAAGCAGGAGTCAATGCTGATTATATATAATTATGTATATATCCCCATGAACTTTAACACGTTACAAGTGCACACATCCAGCCAATAATTTAAGAAAAATTTAAGAAAAACACAACATTATCTCTTCCCTGCCTCTCAGTAAAAAAAATAATAAATTCATAATATTTTTAGTTCATTGATTTTAGTTCATTTTTTAATTATTTTTTAGTTCATTGGTTAATTAAACAAATTATGCTACAATGAAGCAAAGAGAGAAATAGAGGGAGAAATTTTGAGAAAGAGAGAGACAGTTAAACAAGTTTAGACAACAAAATGCCTGTATCCAACCTCTTTTTTGAGTTGCCTCTGAAGATATGGATGAATATGAATTTGGCTTTCTTTTTTTTTTCCATGCATAAATTTAGATCTGGCTGTTTAGGTCTTGCCAAATTGATTCCTATAAACCCCTCCTCCCTTCATTTAAGCCTTCCAATTTTCTTGATTAATTGGGATGTAATTGGCACCACACAGCACAATTAAAAATGCAAGTGGCCATTAGGCAATTCTATTAACTTGATCATTTATTTCACCTCATTGGTGTTCCAGTTGCAGTGACTTGAATTAATTACGATATAAAAAGTTGCCCACATTAATTTGTACAATTCCCCACAAATGAGGAACAAAGGTACTTGTTAGAGCAGTTTCTTGTTTTACTATTTATCACCTGCAATCAATTTGTATGAAAATAGCCAATTATTTTTACTGATGTCTCTTGAGAAAAAAAAAGTAAGTACAGTTGAGCTGTGTTTTACCAGGCATGTCAATAAGGCTCTGTTCAGGAATACGTATTTACCCGTGATCACTGCAACACCTATTGATGATTTGTGTTAAGAAAAGATCAATTGAATATAGACAGTACTTATTTAACGCCCTCTCATTCAATGGCTGAAGTTGTCATGACCCTGAACAAGTTAGTCTTATGATGGATCCTTATAGTTTCAGTCATTGTAGCATTCTGTAGCCATGTGATTACCATTTGCAACTTTCACTGCCAGCTTCTGCCAAGCAAAGTCAATGGGGAAGACATCAGAAGTTCACAAATGGTGATCACATGACCACAGGATACTGTGGCTACACAAGATCCAGTTAACAATAGCAACTGCGATTGTTGGAATTGCCATTGTAAGTTCACATGATCATGTGACATTATGCCTTATGACCTCATTGATTAATGATAGAGTTCCTGGTCCTGTCAGTGAAAACTACTTATGTCAACAGAAGTTCCATTGGTGTTTATTTTAATGGAGATAATTCAATACAGCATCAATCATCAAGGATATGTTTAGCTGGCCATTTTTTGTTTTGCAGGTAGGAAACTGGGGGATCTAGCCTCATTTCTGCCTGCCATTAAATAATCAGTTCAGAAATGTGTGCTAGGTTCAACCATTTTCTGTACTCTATAAAGAGCAGGAAGTTGAAAATGGGTGCCTGGATCCTCTTCAATGTAGCATGCTTTGTGTCATACTCTACTTCCCTGTCAGCTCTTTTAGAAGAAGATGAATGTTGTTTGTGGATCATAAAATCGAGAAATCAAACCATGAAATATTTAACAATATATATGCACACGATTTGAATTTTGTTTTTAATAACTACTGAAAACCACTAACAAATATCCTTCCTACTCCACTTCAGTCTAGCTGTAATTACAAAGTAAATTGGTTCCACTGGGCAAATTCTCAATTTGGATTGATGTCTGGAATAGTGTTTGTTCCACATAGGTATTCATGTACATTCTGGCAATCTGTATTCATGCAAACCTATTTGTTATGCAGATAATCTTGCTGTGATCCAGCTTGAGGAAATTTTCATGTACTGCATATGGCTTTTTGAGTTCAACCCAAGAACTGGGATTTTAGTATTACAGATAATATCCTGGGTGACCTTCTGTTCAAGGGAAGATGGAAAGGAGCAGAAGATTAAAATCCATAAAGTGCGCTTCTGATTTTAATTTTAATCAAAGGGGTGCTTCAGCGATCAGAAATCTGAGGAACTTTAAACTTTTATTAGCCACCATAGGAGTAATTAAATATGTTTAAAAATTAATAGTCATCAATCTTCCTTGAAGGTGAGATTTATTGTTTACTTCTTGAAAAAAGAGGGGCTTCTTTGTCCCACATTCATGCTGGACGAATGAAATAGGGGAAATCTTATTTACATCCAAAAGAATGGCATAGAAGTATGTTTGTGGGCAGAATATGCCATCATCAGTGCACTGGCCTATGCATTAAATAGGATTTCATGCTTAATAACTCCCTTGGATTGAACGGTTGTATTTTCTTGTAAATTTTATTGTAAATTTTATGCTCAGATTTAAGCTGAAGTTTGGCCTGATCCTTTCTTAGCATTCTAAATTCAAATTCATCATTTGTAGTCATCTACAATACAATAAATTATAGTGATTTAAAGGAATGTGGAGATATACATGAGTTTAGAGAATCAGACTTGAAGCATTCTGTTATAGCTAATCTTGATAAAAAATAACTTAAGGCTTCCTTTAGAGTTGATTTTCTGGAGTTATAAGGCCCTCTTTCCTAATGAATACCTCCCTTGACTCAGGTGTTTAAAGCTGTTCTATTCGCCCCATCCACAACATTTATATAGTCAGAAGAACCAATTCTGATGCATGAAGAAGGAAAATAAAAAGAATGTGAAGTGGAATGTATTCTGGATTCAAAATGCTGGAGGAAAAAATTGTAATATCTTATTGATTGGAAAGGCTACCCATTTTAGCACCACTTTTTAAATTTATGGCTATTAGCTTAATATGTGCAAACACATATAATCATAAAATTAATTACACACATGAAATTATGAGTTAATTTTCCACCAAACTATTCCAAGTAAGTGAATAGATATTTGGAATCCTATATTTGCAGTTAGTTAACAATAATGTTAATTTAATTGGTATGAGTGAGATGAAAGCACAATGAACAGATAGTAAAGACTGAAAGTTAAACACTTATGAAACAATCATTTAACCCTGTACATAAGGCATATTCAGATACTTTAAAGTTAAGCAGTACTTTGCTAATTAATCCACCCTTTCTGCCCCCATATTATAAAATGTTCTCATATTTGAAATGTTTTTGTCATATTTTGACATTTTAAAATCCATCATTTTATCTGTTTTCTACACTCCTTTTTTTAATAAAATGACTGCGAACAATAAGCACACTAAAATTATGCCTCCCCCTCCCCTATTTCAGACTAAACGGAACAAAATTACAAGTGAAACAATTTTTTATTTGGTTAGAAATTAAACAAAAAAGTATCACCCATCTACCTATCTGTCACCTACCTATCCATCCATCCATCCATTCATCCGTCCGTCCATCCTGGTTCTGAATTAGTGACAATTTTATTGTGAAGGTGAAGTTAGTTAATTAATTCTCAATTTTAATCATGTGGTCTAATTATAAATATTTTAGCCTATTCATTTTAATTTAACCTATTATTTTTATCTCATTTTTAGTAAGCAAATTATCTAGCCATGTTGCCAAAAAATGAACAATGGGTTTGAAAATTTATAATCTAGGAAGAAAATCCCTTTGTCTTCATTTTACAGAGAAAAGGCAAGAAAGCAGAAACATGCTATTTAGGACAATCATGGAACTGGAAAAAAGGGTTTTAAGACAGACATATAAGAAAGGATCCTCTTGTGATCATAACCCATGCAAACAAAACCAGAGAAATCTATATCTTCAGAAGAGATTCATATCTTCCATGATATCTGAAGTACAGGTGAAATAAAGCCTATAAATAACTTCCAGTTTTGAAAACAAATTTATCTGCTCTCATATCATCTCCCCCAATCATTTGTATCAAAATAAGCTGAGACAAAATTGTTCTTTGGCTGGACTTCACCAATCTCAATTTGTTACTAGGATGAACTGATAAACTAGGCTCGGACTAAGATGTTTTGGTATCTGATGGGAAAACAAACAAACAAAACCAAGTGACATCTCCATTGTTACGTTACACATTTCCTTATCAGTGCCAGTTGAATTAGACAATTCCACATGGTCAAATAAATCTTGGAAATAGGATAGGTAGTGTAATAATTATAGCTCTAGCTTCTTGCACATCTTGCCATAATTCAAGTTCTGCCATCTTTTAGATGTGCTATCTGAGGCCATTATTTCACTTTAATAATGATTGAGCAACTTTGGCACACTTCTAGGGAAATGAGTGTCTGAGAAATACTTTCCTTCCAAGCAAACCCAGAGATTCATCAATACGGAAATTAATTGGAGGGGAAGATATTATCTGTGCAATGCAGTGTTTACCATCCTCTGTTGTTGTCCATACACTGAATATATAACCATGATTTCAGAGATGGAGAGAGAGAGGGGGAGGGAGGGAGGGGAGAGAGAGAGAGAGAGAAAGAGAAAGAAAGAGAGACAGAGACAAAGACAGAGAGAGAAAGAGAAATACAGCATCTTCTATAAAGCCAAAGCATCTTGAAGAGTTTTATGAAATCTGAAATATACATAAAATGCATTAAAACAACAGAAAAATGTTTAAAATAAAAGGGAAAGGGAAAAAAGTGGAAATAAAAACATTCACTCAACTTTTATACTTTCCTTCAATGGATAAATTATACTACAAGAAGCTTCATTGCACAGAGCATTCCAGAGGAGACAAAATCCATCCCCAAGCAGGAATGAGATAGAACTCTATGGTTCTAGGCATGCACATTAAGTCATCTCCCAATCAATTAAATTTGATTAGAAGATGCAAGGATTTTAAAAATAAGAAGCAATTTGCTGAGAAATATTACCTTGTGGATATTTATTCAGGAATAAAGCCTACATGAAGTGCAATGATTTTTACTCCTCAATCCCCTTTAGTCTGCTTTGATAAGAAGAAGATCTAAGGACCAACCTTAGATTTCTACCTACCTCCTTTCTTCCCTTCCCTTCCCTTCTCCTCTTCCTCCCCTCCCCTCCTCTTCTCACTCTCTTTTGTGTGTGTGTGCGCGTGTGCGCACGGTATGTGTGTGTGTGTGCACTTGCATGTGTGTGTGCATGTATGTATGTGTATATATATATACACACACATATATATATATGTATGAGACAGAGAGAGGTATCTAAGAAGTCTAGTAAGAGTGTGGTGGGAATCCAAGTATCATATAAGAGCTATTTTTAAAATATTATAGTACAGTCTCTCACTGCAGCCCAAAAGAAGCTGTGTCAGCCACACTTGCCTATGCAAATTGTTCAATATATATACATACTGACAAAGAAGCTCTCCTACCTGAAGGATGTGGAGGTGGAAAATGAATAATTGGAAAGGGGGGGGGAGGAATAACACATAGACATATTTTTATTAGCAGTTTTTTAAAACTAACTGGAAGCGTCCTGCACCCTACTTTTGAAAAATTTACCAAAATGTTTGCTGGGAGTAGAGGAGGAAAGAAACAAACAAGCTCTGACTTCTAACATCTAATCATACAACAGATGACTGATGTCTGCAAATTGGAAATAAAAATAAAAGTCTGCTTCCAGGTAGATGGCTATCAATATTTATTTCAATAATTGCATGGCAGTCCAGTAGAGAACCACGTATTTGTTGTGCCATGTATCACTGTAGTAGGCAGCTAACCAAAGATAAAACACAGTCATTAACATATTTTCATATTATCCCAGATATTTAATGGAAATACACTTTCACGATGGCTACTGTATGGAATTGAGAACATCACTTTTATCCTTACATATAAAACTCTATCTTAATGACAATTCCTCTGGTGGATACACAGGGTATGTACTGTGCCCACCCTACTGTATGATGAATGTATTGTACAATATGCTCTTCAGTAGGTTACAGTTTTTTTTGCTAATATGGTTTAGCAACACCATTCAGAATGCAATTTTTATCTTCCTATATTCATGGGTGGTTTTGTCTGCATATCAATATTGCCTTAGGTTTCACACTGGGTTGTATTATTTTTGAAATGTCTTGTCCATTTCCATTTCCACAACACATTGCATATCAAAAGCTTTGGGGATCAAAGACAATACAGCTCAATCTGGATATGGTGTGAATTTTAAAAGAATACAAAGAAACTAGCATTAAGCATTCTATCTATAAATTTGTATCTATGAAAGAAGATATGAATGTATGGCCTACTTCTGAAAAGCAAACAAGATTAGTGAATAGCCCAGGTAATAATGTGCCTTTGAAAATGCAAAAGGCACCCAAGCAACCAAAAACTCACATGTATTTTTCTATGCTCAAAAAATGTGGGAACACTAGACTTTCTTGAAATAGCTAATAAATATACTGCTTTCCAGTCAGATTTGCTCTCAGATGGTGAAGCAACCACTAATTATGCTGATAAATCTCCAATAAGTGTAACCAGAAAGCATGCAAACAGAAACTTCTTCATTGGCTGTAAATTTGAATATTAATTTGGATGATTGACATTCTTTCAATTTGATTATGAAATCTTTAAAAATTGAACAAACAAATGTGGTTGTTGGTTACTCTTCACAGTGCTCAGTCACAACAATCTTACAAGAATGATTTCTGGGGACTGGATATCGTCAAAAGGTTAGACAATGTTAGCAAGTTAAATTAGAAAAACAAGAAAGCCAGCAGGAGCATCTGGAAGACTGTTCAAATATAGAAAACCGGACAAGCTAGGAACAGGCTGCCTCAGATGATCTTGCTGTCTTTTGTAATTCACAAAAGTTTATGTTTTGTGATACTCTCCTTTTTTGTAAAAAAGAAGTGCTACCAGACTCTTTCTGATTTTTTTTCCTTCATAAAAAGTAACAAGACACTTTTCATACCATATCAAAACTGGAACTGTGAATGACCAAATAACTATTGTTTTTAAAATTTATCCAGAATTTGCTTTCAGTGGTGAATAACAGGTTAAATTTGGGGCACTGGAGAAACAAGTAAGCCTTACTTCATTCCTTATCTCAGATTTACATTATCCTCTGAACAATAGTAAGATTTTTTTAATTACATTTATATGCCGCCCTTCTCCGAAGACTCAGGGCGGCTTACAATTTTTTTGGGATACAACCCAGTGTGCTCAGCAATAGCCTTCATTATATATGCCTGCTTATTACTAAGCGGCATTTTTACAAAGTCAGCTTATTGCCCCCAACAATCTTGGGTCCTCAATTTACCTACCCCGAGAGGATGAAAGGCTGAGTCAACCTTGAGCCTGGTGGGATTCAAGCCTACAATGATTGTAGGCAGCTGGAACTTAAGTGCAGGCATTTAACAGCCTGAGCCACCAAGGCCCAGTAAGTTGTCTCATTATGAGACCTTACTCATCAGATCATCCACAATAAATAAATAAATAGCTGCTTTTTGTCAATCAATTATTTTATAAGTTAAAGATCGGACATTATTTGACTATATTTCAAATACTTCCACAAAGGAGATTTTAAGTCTTTGCTTTTAAGGTATTAAACTTTGCTTTTCAACAGTGCTTGCTGCCCTCAGGAAGACATTTAGCAAAAGAAAATAGCTGCTCAGCCTGAACCTCAGGAAACTCCTCCACAGATTCCCAGAGATAGGAAAGTAACGCTTGACAACATAATTTAAGTCCTTGATAATGCCAACTTTACTGACTCTTCATGGGCAATGCTGATTCATGATCTCTCAGATATAGCAAATAAACTAAAACATTTTTTTCATCATACCTGCTGTGAAGATGCTCTCAACACTCTGTATTAAAGTCTTGCCAAGTTTCCAGCAAGTTTGATAACATTTAAAGACTTGGATAACTGAGAACAATGCTAACCAGCTGATATTTCATTGATTTGTGAAAATGAATCACTAAGCCTCTCCTAATTCTTGATTCCTCTATAAATATATTGATCACGGAAGGATGTCAACCCTGCAAGGAGATATATACCTCAGGACATATCAGAGAAGTTTTGTAGCCACCAATGACAGCTTCCTTGGGGGGGGAGCCAACGGCAACCCATTTTAATTTTAGAAAGCAGACTGATCTTGCTTTTGACCTCCTTACATGAAATGTTATTGCTTGGAAAGCTCATCTTTTAAAAAATTGTAAAGATTTAACAGGAAAATGATTGATTATGATCTGCAGTTTTTGCAAGGGACTTGATTGTCTGAAGATCCTTCTCTGGATCCTTTTGTAGCATTCTCATTAGGAACATTTTTATTTTTTATTTTTATTTTTATTTTGTCAAGTGATTACTAGATAACAGGTATAAGTATAAACATGGTTATGAAATACATGAAATGGGTACGAATAAGAAAAAAATAAGAATAAGAAGAAACATGCTGAGACATTGGAAAGGTAGCCTAATTGGAGGTCTGGCTCTGCTTATCTCCATGACAACATGGTGCTGCAGTGTTGAAGGGCACCTCACCAAAGAAAATTCCAGGTAGGCAGGAAGCATCTTGGTAGATAATCAATCAACAGAAGAAGTCAACAATAATCTTGGTATACTCCTTGCACAGGCAAAGAGGATTGTCTCTCAAAGCACAGAGGATTAAAGAAAAGTGTTGTGTATTCTTGCTTCCAACTGTGACAACCAATGTTTAGAGATTAATTATGACAAAACCAAAATATGGGATATTTACTAAAAGGATAAGGATGCTAAATTGATCATTAAATGAGCACTGGCTAGAACAAGTACACTATTTTAAACACCCTGGGATAAATTTCTTTTACCAAGGGTATAGTATGCCCATAGAAATTATGGGACAAAAATATATTTAGTTTTGAAACAAGTATATAGAACTTTTACCATTTTGGTGGGGGGAATACCCAATTAATGCCTCTTGCAACAAAATTTTTATCAGGAAAGTTTCATTGGGTGATACTTCAGAGAGGACAACTAGCATATATTCCAAACTTTAAAACACTGAGCCTATTAATTTCAAGTTTTTTTAAATATTCTTCAAGGGCCTCAATGTATGCCTAGTGATGTTCTTCATATGTAAGCAGGATTATTTCAAATGAAAGCTTCTGCATACACTGACATCTTTGATTTTTGAAAAAGGCTTATTATTTTTCCTGCAGGCATATTTCTATAAGTGTTAGTTGAGTCCTTATTTTGTAATGGAAAAAATAGTTTGGAAGAGAACCTGTACCATTAGTTCACTTATTGTTAAAAATAAATCTTGTGATTAATGAAATCAATGGAACGTAAACCTTTGTCTATAATGAAATTATTCAAAAAAGAGTTGAGCCCAGAAGAGTTCAATCCAGAACTTATTTATTGTAACAACAAGCAGATAAAACAAATAAATATTCAGAAAATCATACCAATGTCCTCTATTTCTTCTGAGTGTCCTCAAAGTCCTTTAAATCTAATAACTGCCTATGCAGCTGGAGTCCCAATAGTCCTTTCCTCAGAAAAGAGAGACAAGCACTTCCAATAGTCCTTAGCCTTAGAACCTCTTTGTTAAGTTTGCATGAAGAGTCAGACGCGAGGAGTTCCAGCAAAAGACTTTATTAATGACAACAGCTCGAATGGACCCGTCCGGGTAAGGCTACGGCTGCTTCTTATAGCCGGCAGCCGTAGCTGCTAGCCAATGGGAGTGCAGGGTTTCTTCCCGCACTATTTAAACCAATACCATTTGACATTTTACAAGACCAATTCAAATAAACCAATAACATTTAAACCTACATACATAACACCCCTCCCCACTAGGTTCAGTCCATACCAAACCCCAACCTATCTAATGTATTCCTTTAAATAGGTGGGGCTCTTACGTGTACGTTGAGACCTTCGTGGTTCAGAATCTTTATTGTTCTCACCCAGTGAGAGAAATGTGTCTGCTGACATTTCCCTGTTAGGACTTCCTGTGAAAGAAGACCCTGTTAGACTGTTAGAATCTGGTCTCTCCTCCCAACCCATCTCCATTCCAATGTCAACACCCAAGTCTGGTAGTGATGTACAATCTTCCACTTCTAAGGATGGATCTAGGCATTGTGACAGGGTTCGGGATGGTTCCTGTCGTAATGACTCTACTTCTAAGGATGGATCTTGGCATTGTGACAGGGTTGGGATGGTTCCTGCCGCAATGGCTCGTTACACAAAGGGTTGATTCCTGTTTGCTGATATTCCTCCTGTTCCTCCCCTTCCCCTAGAAGAGACATCAGGTGAGGGACCTAGAGAGAGACAGGGCGATGTTCCTGAGTGAACCGGGATCTAAGTTGGTCAATGTGCCTGCTCCAGAGGAGGCCATCCTCTGTTTGAACCCTGTAAGAAAGAGGGCCAGTGATGTGAGTTATTTCAGCAGGAATCCACAAAGGTTCACCTGTAAGGTTCCTAGCATAGACAGAATCTCCCACACTGAAAGAACGAACTTTGGAAGTGGAATCCAGTGGTGTATTGGGTGCATAAGTGGGATGAAGTCGGTCAAGGGAAGACCTAAGTTTCCTGCCCATTAACAACTCTGCTGGGGACAAGTTAGTTGATGGGCTAGGAGTGATGTGCTGAACACTAAGAAGCTTTTCAAGCTTCTCAGAGATGTCCCCAGGACCCAGCTGCTGAAGCTTTTCTTTGGTAAAGCGTACCATACGTTCAGCCGGCCGTTGGCGAAGGGTGCCAGGGGCTGTAAGGGCATGTCTGATGCCCTGTTGAGCTAGAAAGGATTCAAAAATGTTAGACGTGAATTGAGGGCCATTGTCAGAGACAAGGACATCTGGTAACCCATGGGTTACAAAGAGCTTTTGAGCTGCTTGATAACAGCCTCAGTAGTAGTAGAAGTCATGAGAATAACCTCTAGCCATTTGGAGTATGCATCTACAATTACTAGAAACGTGTGCCCTCTTGTAGGGCCTGCAAAATCAATGTGGATTCTAGACCATGGGCCCCTAGGACATTCCCATTCCTGTGTGGGGCGTGAGGTGGGGCAGGCCTGACTACCTGGCAATTGGGACAAGAGGCAACCCAGTTTTCAACCATTTTGTCAATACCTGGCCACCATACATAACTCCTGGCCAAACCTTTCATCCTTACAATCCCAGGATGACCCTCATGTAACATTTCCAAAACCTCCCTTTGCAGTTTTGCAGGAATAACCACCCTGTTACCCCACAAAATACATCCTCTTAATACAGATAATTCAGTTTGCCTGGATTTGAAAGGTTGGGCAAAGTGAGGTAGATCTTGAAGAGGCCAACCTTTCTTAATCCAGCCCATAACAGGTGCCAACACAGCATCTTTGGCAGATTCTCTGGCAATCTCAGCAGCATGGACTGGAAGCTTAGCAACGGTCTCCAGGAAAAAGGTGTGAGTCTCAAGTTCACAGTCCTCCTTGTGGCAAGGTAGTGGGCAACGACTCAGTGCATCAGCATGTCCAATGTCCTTGCCAGGCCTGTGAATCAGTTTGTAGGAGTAGGCTGCAAGAAATTCAGTCCACCTCAGCATTCTTGGTGACAGGATAATAGGTGTAGGTTTGTCTCCTGCCACGATGCCAAGCAAAGGTTTGTGATCTGTAACAATGGTGAATGACCTGCCATACAGATATTCATGAAATTTCTTAACAGCTGCAACAACTGCTAAGGCCTCCTTGTCCAATTGGCTGTAGTTCCTCTCTGCTTTGGACAGCGTGCGAGAGTAGAATGCAATTGGGGCTTCCGGCCATTGGGAAGCCTGTGGCTCAAAACCCCTCCCACTCCAAAGGGGATGCATCACAAGTCAGAACAACAGGTAAATTCTCAGAGAATTGAATCAACACAGCATCAGACGTGATTAGTCTCTTAATACTGTTAAATGCTGACTGTTCCTTCCGCCCCAGATCCAAGCAGCCTTCTTATCAAGTAAACGATGTAAGGGTTCAGCAATAGATGCTTTGTGAGGTAGAAACATGTGATAAAAGTTAATAAGGCCAAGGAAGGCTTGCAGATCTGACTTGCAACGAGGTTTAGGGGCTTCCTTGATCGCTTTAACCTTGGCATCAGTGGGGTGGATGCCCTGTTTATCAATCATGTACCCCAGGAATTCAACTCTGTCTGTTTTGAGAGTGCATTTATCTTCCTTGACTTTCAAACCTGCTTTTCTGAATCTGGTAAGGACTTCTCTGAGTCTCTCTTGAAGCTGAGTGTCATTCTCAGCAGAGATTAACACATCATCAAAATAAGGCACTACCCTGGCAGTCCTTGCAACATTCTTTCCATAAGACTTTGAAAAATGCCAGGTGCCACGCTTACTCCAAATTGTAGTCTTTTACATTTGAAGGCACCTCTATGAGTCACAATTGTTTGTGCCTCTGCAGTGGCATCATCAACTGTTAATTGTTGATATGCCTGAGCTAAGTCCAGTTTAGCAAATACTGTACCCCTGCCAAGGGAATGGAGCAGATGATGCACAACAGGTACAGGGTATGCGCTCTGCTGCAGCGCATGGTTAAGTGTCCCCTTGTAGTCACCACAGATTCTCACTGACCCATCAGCCTTGACTGGTGTGACTATGGGTGTTTCCCATCTGGAGTGGTCAGTAGGTTCCAAAACCCCTTGGGCGATGAGCTTATCTAATTGTGCATCAATTTTTTCCTTTAAAGCAAATGGAACCCTCCTGGGCTTTAAACGAATTGGGGGCACCTTGGGGTCTAAACTGAAAGCAATAGGGGTCCCCATATACTTGCCCAGTCCTTCGCTGAAGACCTCTGGAAACTCAGACTTCAAGGACTCTTCCCAGTCAGAACTGCTCACGTGATGGATGCCAGTCACCTCGATGCCAAGTGGCTTGAACCACTCAAGTCCCAGCAAACTTGGGCGATCCTTGTCCACGATGGTCAGTGGCAAACGTTTGGTGTGGCCTTTAAACTGCACGTTGAATTCCCTCGCTCCAACTACTGGAATCTTGTTCCCTTGGTAGTCTTTGAGGGTCAGTGCTTGCTTCTGGAAATGTTTTTCTGAATTCTTGGAAAGAGTCTGTGTATAGTGTCCCATGACACCATAGATAAATAAGAGCCTGAGTCCACTTCCATGTGGCACGGTCTCCCTTCAATAAACACCTTCACATGTACTTTTCTGCTATTTAAATGTGAAGAATGACCAATGGATATTGTTTGGTGAGTTTCACTCTTGCCATTTGCTTTTGAATTTCGCCCCATTTTTCCACTTAAATTGTTGGGCTTAAAATCTTCCTCAGGAAGTTTCTTCCTGAATGGTGGAGTTCTGGATGATTTGCAGACTCTGGCTATATGACCCGTTTCTCACAACGTAGGCAAATGGAGTCAAAGAACTTGCATTCAGTGCGGGGTGGCCCCCATCCTCTGCAAACGAATCCTTGCCTGTTTTTTCAGAGTCTTTTCTTTTCTTCTCCATTCTGAGCTTAAAATCCCTCTTCTTCCTCACTGCTATCCGAATCAGAGTCTATTTGTTTGCAATGAGTTGTTGAGGATTTTCCCCATCAGAATGGCTTGAGGCCTGGCTCGAGGCCTTGTTAATCTTTTCATGGCCGCAGCTGAGGACTTGGTGGCTTCTGCTGAAACAGCCTCTTCAATAGCCTCTTTAAGCGTGATTTTTGGTTTCATTAACAGTTTGCTTTGTAAGATCTTATCTTTAAGGCCCAAAACAAACCGATCACGCATGGCCTCTTCTACGTTGGTAAAGTCACAAGCACCCCAATGTCCCTTAAGCTTGCCACGAAGTCATTAACACTCTCGCTATCCCCTTGATCCCGGCGGTAAAATTCGTGTCTCTTAATGAGGCACGATACTTGTGGCGTAATGGGCTCTTAAAAGTCTTTCTAATTCGGGCCATTCTATTACCTTCAATTCTGCTGCTCCCGCCAATGCCTTCGCCATTTTGAAGACTGCGGACCGCAGTGTGTGAGAAAGACCGCCCTCTTCCGTCTCTCGGGGATGCGGCGAGATCGTTCCCTTCCAGGAACATGTGGAACCGGTCTGCATACGATTCCCAGTCTTCCGTCGCGGATCGAGCGGTGCTGGGGGTGTTCAGCGCAGCCATCTCGCTCAGTTGCTTGTTCGTGCGTCGTCTTCTCTTCAGGGAAATCCCACCTTCGTCGCCAGTGTTAAGTTTGCATGAAGAGTCAGACGCGAGGAGTTCCAGCAAAAGACTTTATTAATGACAACAGCTCGAATGGACCCGTCCGGGTAAGGCTACGGCTGCTTCTTATAGCCGGCAGCCGTAGCTGCTAGCCAATGGGAGTGCAGGGTTTCTTCCCGCACTATTTAAACCAATACCCTTTGACATTTTACAAGACCAATTCAAATAAACCAATAACATTTAAACCTACATACATAACACTCTTCCTTGCAGCTTCTTGGAACGTGCAGCAGACAGATCCTCAGAACTGTCTGGAGCTATGTTGGGACTGTCTGCTTGGGACTGAGTAACTGACACTGAGGCAGTTCCTTTTATAGCCTTGTATCAAGAAGGGGTGTGGCTATAAAAACCAGTACATTCAAAGTGCAGCTGTGCTGTCATTGGTTCTTTCAAACTTTCAAATGTAAGCAGTGAAAAGAGAACAGCAAAGTGGAAATTCTTCCACACTTATGCATTAATTAAAACTGGCATAAGTTGTCCAGGAAAAACCTCAGATGACAGAGATTCTCACAAAATTATCTGCTACAATATCGTACCAGTCAATGACCACTTCAGCTTCAACCACAACAATACAAGAGCACACAACAGATACAAACTCAATGTAAACCGCTTCAAACTCAATTGCACAAAGTACAACTTCAGCAACAGAGTGGTCAATGCCTGGAATGCACTACCTGACTCTGTTGTTACATCCTCTAATCCTCATTCCTTTAACCTCAAACTAACCACTATTGACCTCACCCCATTCCTAAGAGGTCTGTAAGGGACGTGCATAAGTGCACCATCGTTGTCAGAAAGTAGAACTTTCTGGAGTTACTATGCAGTTTACAAATTAGTGGAGTTTGATGGGGTGATCAAACCCACCAATGACAGGGTGACACTGAGCACCCCACTGTGATACTGTAGGACACGCCCCTAAGTATAAAAGGGGCTGTCAACTGTCATTTCTCTGAGAAGATTCTGTGGAGACTCATTTTTGTCTGAAGAGATTGGAGATACTGAGAAGATCCAAGACTCTGAGGAGATATTAGGATCTGACAGACTGAGGTCTGTGTATGAGAAGATATAGCAAAGGGATCTGAGAGAAGATCTATAATCTAAAGAGAAAGGGACTTTCTAAAAAGGTTAGCTATATCTAAGAAGAGGTTATGAGAGGAAGAACTGTGAACCTCTCATAGAGACTTCTAGTTCCTTGAAGGACTATTTAAAAGGAATGAAAGAAGAAAAGACTCTGTATATATTTAAGAATAATATATTTATTGATTGTTCTGTGTTATAAATAAATCTGTTTTAATCTGACACAACTTGGCATTGCAATTTATTGAATGACTCTGTGAAATAGATATAGGTTTAAAGATCCAGGCCAAATTCAATTAATATTACTTAACAATCGTGCCTACCGTCCCTGTCCTATTGTCCCCATTTATTCATACCTATTTCCTGTATCCTTACTCATGTTTATACTTATACCTATTATCTTGTAAGCAATTGACAAATCAAATAAATAAATAAATAAAATAAAAAATAGATCACAGTTTAACTTTTGCTGCCATTTTACACAACCAAATGACCAGTCACAAACCATCCAAGTAGCCTAACTTTGCCTGCATAACAAAATCCCAAAGAATTCTGATGCTAGCACATTGTAATGCCTTGAAATCTGCCTTCTAGAAGGCAGATTACAGAAAATCCCATATAATCACTGCCTTTATCACAGTAAGTCAGGAGCCATTGAACAAGCCACCCTTGTGGATCTCTACTGCCATTTGTATCAAGATCTGGAACACAAATTTGTTATGTCTTCATTCATTCAATACTGGGCCATATAGATTTTTTAAAAAATAAAATCACAATAGACAAACAAAGCCAATAGGTAAGGCAGTTTTTATTGTTACATTGCAAGTTACTTCAGGAGTAGGGAAGACCCTCTCTCACAGCTTTTATTTATAATTATGGGTTTTCTTATATTCACAAGCACAAGGCAAGTAATTGCATCTCCTTTTCCTACACCTTTTCCAGATATGACATTTCCATATAATAATGGTTACCAAAGTTGTCTATCCTTTGATGTATAATTGTATTTTTTAATGGTTCTTTGTCAACAAAGGTATCACTAGCTTTATTTTCTTCTTCATTCAGCACTTCATTAACCAAAAGGAATGTCATCTTTCTTTAGATCCCTTTAGTTTATTCAACTTTACCTTAGCTATTTGCACATAAAGTTTGGGAGTTTAATATCTACATGAAACTGCTGGGTGAGATCATCCATGGTTTTGGGGTGAGGTACCACCAGTATGCTGATGATACTCAGTTATACATCTCCACCCCAAACCATGTCAGTGATGCCCTCTCTGTGATGACCCATTGTCTGGATGCGGTACGGATCTGGATGGACGGAAACATGCTTTGACTCAATCCGGCCAAGACTGAGTGGCTGTACATACCGGCATCTCGGTCCAGTCAGGAGTGTCCATCATTGGCCATAGGGGGAGAGGTGTTGCCCCCTGTGGATAGGGCATGGAACCTGGGGGTCCTCCTGGAAGCACAGCTCCGGTTGGAGGATCAGGTGGGGGCTGTGGCCAGGGGGGCCTTTGCTCAGGTCCAGCTGGTTCGCCAGCTGCGCCCATTTCTGGACCGAGATGCCCTGCGTACAGTCACTCATGCTCTTGTTACTTCCCGACTCGACTATTGCAACGCTCTCTATTTAGGACTGCCCTTGCATACCATCCGGAGATTGCAGCTGGTGCAGAATGCGCCACTGGTGATGGGAGTTTCCCAATTCTCCCATGTTACACCCCTCCTGTGTGACCTGCATTGGTTGCCTGTTGCACTCCAGGTGAGATTCAAGGTTCTAGTTTTAACATTCAAAGTCCTACATGACATGGGTCTGGGATATCTATGGGAGCGTCTCCTGCCGATATCAAATACCAACCACCCTGTGCGAGCACACAGGCAGGGGCTTCTCGGGGTCCCGTCGGCAAGTCAGTGTCGGCTGGTGGTGCCCCGGGGCCAAGCCTACTCTGTGGCAGTTCCCGCCTGTGGAACCAACTACCCCTGGGGCTCCATCTGGCCCCTGACCTTCGCACCTTCCATCACGACTTGAAGACCTGGTTAATTGAACAGGCTGGGCTGTGCTGATCTCCTGGGGGGAGAGGGATTTTTAAATTAATTCTAACTTTAAATATTGGGCTTGTGTTTGTTTAATTCTTTTTTAATTATTTATTGTTGATGTTGATGTTTGGTTTTAGTTGTGAGCCGCCCCGAGTCTTCAGAGATGGGGTGGCATACAAGTCCAATAAATAAATAAATAAATAAATAAAATATTTCTACAATTTGGACATGTCTCTATTCCACTGTGCTTGAGATATATAATAATTCTAGTTCTTCTATTTTAATATTGTTTGTTTGTTTGTTTGTTTGTTTGTTTGTTTCTTCTTGGGGCTTTCATAAATATCTCCATGAACATGCCACTGCCTCTGCCATTGCTCACCGGACTACATCCCACAAAGAAAAATTGGGACATGCCAGATTTTCTAGGACATAGGTGTCAAACTCACCGCATCATGTGGCTGTCATGTGATGTATCACAATGTTTTTTCCCCTTCATGGAGCTGGGGTGGGCATGACCTGTATGTGACACATACAGCCCGTGGGATGCCAGTTTGACACCCCTGTTCTAGGAAGATAAAAATGCTGTGACATAAATAAATGAATACAAATAAAAATCAAAACTGTTTCTTGGGAACTTGCACTGGTAAGAGAGATCTTCTAGTGAAAGAATATGTCAAAATAGTTTATTTCATTGCTTTAAATCACCAGGTTTAAAATGTGAACAAGAGGAGACGAAACAGTGGCCAGGTAATAATCTAAAATAACTTTCAACCATCATGTGTCAAAATAATTCCTGAGAAGTTGGAAATCATCAAATCAAAAAGATTGTTGAGGGAGCAATTATATCAGAGATTGAAGCTTGTATAGAGCCAAGTTGTAATTACATGGAATAGTATATCTAGGGGTATGATAATTTGTATGTATCATTTCCATAATCACATCCTGGTTTGATACTCAGAAAAATTAAATCTTTGAGTCAAAATGAAATTCAGGTGGCTTTACTGAGAAGTCAAAATTGTTTTCTGGGGAAAATTCAGAAGTATTTCTTAGGGATATATGAGGAAGGAAGGAAGGAAGGAAGGAAGGAAGGAAGGAAGGAAGGAAGGAAGGAAGGAAGGAAGGAAGACTATGATACTAATATTAGCACAATTCTCTTGAAGCAGCCAACCTTCAACATATTTTCGTTTTCCTTGCCATTCAATTATCCAGGGCATAAATGTTCCTTTTCCATTGCTCAATGGTAGATCAAGCCATTTATATCACTCCTCAATGCTCTGGGGACCGTCATACCCAGGCAATCAAAAATATCCATGGTAAAGTTCATATTTTCTTCCTTTTGGCTCGGGAATATATCCTTAATTCTGCAGTCATAAAGTCAGATGTTTATTACATTTAAGCATAGTTAGCATTAAATTGCAGCCTACAAGACATTTAATGACCTTTTTCTTTCTCCATAATCACATTGCCTCTCATTGTATGAGACAATACTTTGCCAATACTTTGTTTATGAAACTGAATTGCATGCAACCCAAATTGGCCTAATTTTGGCTTTAGGAATTCATTGCCTATAAAGGTAAAAGTAAAGATAAAAGTAAAAAAAAAAAGAATTATCAGATCTCCATAGTTTCTTTTTCCTGTCTCGCATATTATTCTTTGGGGATGTTTAGGGGCAGCTTTTTCCATGAACTTGAGCAAACAATGTGCAACAATCACAAATTTGCTTTATTAATGAAAATGAAAAAGGAATCAGTACAAGGAAAGAAAAAGGAAAACTTTAGAAGTAGGCAAACTTTTGTGATGACTAGCTATATAAAACTATAGATCTAGATCTATATAAACACTTCCTTTTCTTTTTATGCAAAAAGCAAAAATAAAGCACATATTTTTTTCGTCCACCTAAGAAAACAAGTGATGATAGGTAGATAGGTAGATAGATACTGTAGATAGATAGATAGGTAGGTAGGTAGGTAGATAGATAATAAAGGTAAAGGTTCCCTTCACACATATGTGCTAGTCGTTTCCGGCTCTAGGGGGCAGTGCTCATCTCCATTACAAAGCCGAAGAGCCAGCGCTGTCCGAAGACGTCTCTGTGGTCATGTGACCAGCAGGACTAAATGCCAAAGGCACACAGAACACTGTTATCTTCCCACCAAAGTGGTCCCTATTTTTCTACTTGCATTTTTACATGCTTTCGAACTGCTAGGTTGGCAGAAGCTGGGACAAGTAACAGGAGCTTACTCCATTATACGGTGCTAGGGATTCAAACTGCCAAACTGCTGACCTTTCTGATCGACAAGCTCATTGTCTTAGCCACTGAGCCACTGTGTCCCTAGATAATAGATAGATAATAGACATAAATATATGATATGAGAAAAATACTCTTATAAAAATATTTAGTTTTTGGGTTGATGTTATGGGTAAGTAGCAGAGTATGATGGAATGCACACATGGGGGAAAGATTGGGCAGGAGTTAAGGCAGTTTCCATAGGATGCCTCATTATATGTTAATCTAACACTCTGGGTCTATAGAGATTCTCAGTCATCCAGGTCATGGTTATCCCAAAGATTCTTTTTCAAAAAGCAACTGGACTTTCTAGTTTTTCTCTGAAGACATTTTGCCTCTCATCCAAGAAGCTTGTTCAGAGCTGAAGAAAAAGCACCTTTGGGACTAACAATCTGTGATTTTGCTTCTGCTAAGAGAATGAGAGGATTAAAGTTATGCAGAGAAGTCCATATTTAAATCAGGATTCCTGTGATGACCCATAGGGTCTCAAAAATAACACAAAACTAAAACATGAATCAAGGTCTTGTAATGCCTTCAACTTGAATTCGCTGTTTTATTAGTCACAGTTCAAAATTCAAAAAGTAGATAATGAAGCAAAAGGAAACCAAAAACAAACCGCATTGACGAGAGTTCCAAGGAAAACCAAGATGATTAATCACACATTCCAGGAAGATAACAGGGGAGAGTCCATGGGAAGAATGCCAACAAAGATAAACCTCATCCAAAGAAAGCACTAATTTGACTCCAGCATCTGTGAACACACAGTTTCAAACTCTTATACATAGCTCACAACTGCAACCCACGAGGAGGATAATAGCCCTCTCCTCCTGAGTAGACCACACTTTTCCCTGTTCCTCTCCTCCCTGCGTGCCCTAGGATGGATCGGGGATGGGTCTGGATCCTCCTCTGATTACTCAGCCGGCCTCTGCCCTTCCCCAGCCTCCTCCACCACCTCTGGAGTCACACTTCCACTCCCTGTTGGCTGTTCCTCCTCTTTGTCAGAGTCAGTCTCCACCAGTGGCATGACAATTCCAATGTGAGCCTCCCAGCCTAAGGAAAGTCTATTTGCACAACAATCTTAAGATGCTCTTGCATACTGAAAGTGACCGGACCAAAAGCAAGGTTTTTTTTTTCCAATTCCATCTAGACTGGATAGTAAATAGTCAGATGTTCAACCAAGACTGGTTATTGGACATCTTCTACTGGCCATGTCTCCTACTGCTATGCCTTCCAACTTTCTGTGCTATGAAAGCCACTACCAGTTGTTTTCTTTTCTGTTCTTATCAGACATGTATACTTTTTGAAAAATGTAATCCTATTTACCAGGTTAAAGCATCAAATGTAAATATGTGAAGTACAAAATCAGTTTTATTACTATTACTTTAAACCCTTTGTTAAATTGTTCTACGTTAAGCTGCTTAATCACTGTGTCCTACCACACTGGCTTGTGTACAATGGGGCGTATGCTTGAATAAAGAGAGGCAAGGGGGGGGGGGAAACTATAGGTCACACCTTTGAAGGTTTCCAATAGCTGTTAAATAATTGAATTAATGATGCATGGCATCTGCAGAGTAAAGGGGAAAAAACCTCAGCAGGAACTGGTTATTTTACTTTTTTTTTCTTTCCCTTTTTGCACTGTGAATCAGCTACCAACTATTGGTTGTTTATATAAACTGCCTGTTCCATCATTAGCATTTGGTCCCTTTGAAACCCCAAACATCTGAAACAAATGTGGGTTCAAAGGAAAGGTATGAGGCTAATGGTTAAGGGGCAAATTGCTAGCAATTATCCCAATTAAAATGAATCGGCTAGACAAAAGCTTTTGTTTCATTCTGGGGCTGCCAATTGCCATTCAAACCACAGGAAAGGAAGTGTTTCAAATAACATGGCAAAATGTGAAGGTAGGGGAGATATTTCTCCATCTACACTTTTATCATTTATACTTATTAAAGGTTAAGGCCTTTGATCTCTTATTTATAAGCACACATGCTCTGGGAAAAGCAAGTCTCTTAATCACCCATCCCTGCCGAGTCAAACTGTGTTCTGCTCATTTGAAGGAAGAGAAATGACTATTTTAATTTCTACTGTTCTCCCTCCTTCAGCTAGCTCTCTTCAAAATAAAACCTGTAACTTTTTATTTCTTTAATAAACCTATTTGTCAAGTGTTCCATTCATGCTGGTTTCCACTGCAAGTATGTTTTCAAAATAGCTTTAATGAAACTTTGTTGGTTTGGTATTTCAATTAATGAGTCAAACCCTTTGGATTAACACAAGGGTTTCTGTCTACTGTGCAACTACTGTATGGAACTTTCTGAACCACTAATTACATTTCCTCTCTACTCTTCTCTCTCTGTAGGTACACACATTCTTAATTTCCAGTAAGCATTTAATCATCAACAGACATCTTAAAGTGATAATGCAGGCATTCCAATCATTCTAAACAAAGGCAAAACATGTATACAGTAATCCTGTTAAATGCACTGCATTAACATTTGATTTTTCAATTACAGGTCTTTATCCACCTGAGAGGATACACCAGGCCCATGTGGCTTAGATTCCTTATCTCTACAATGTACAAGTCTCAGGAAATTAATGGAATTATTCAATAATATAATTGAAGCAACAGTAATATGGGGAAGCCATTTTCCCTGTAGCACTGTACCACTGCAGTTTGCTGAGAGAAGAGCTACAGATACAATCCATGTACACTTGTATTTTAAATCTTTTAGTAAATAAGACACATCAGATTAACAATAAGAACATAACCGTACAAGGATTCACAATCACTCCTGTGACCTCAAGCATGAAAGTTGCTTTCTTGTTATTTGGTAAATTGGTAGGTAGATAGGTTGTATCTAACATTATTTTATTTCTGCTCTGATATTTTTCCTTTGTTTTTCTTTTGTTTAATATCTATTCACCTTCTAATCTGCTCCAGAAAGTTCTTCAACTCTTCAGAGCCAATACGTGGACTTCCAAGATGATAAATAAATAAATTCTACTGGCAGAATTTCTGCTGCTGTTGACTATTCTGTATCATTCTCAGTATTAAGACAGATTTCTCATTGAAGCATATTAAAATTCATTCTTCAAAAATGGACTTGCTGTTCCATTTGTAGATATAGTAATATCTGTATCTGACTTCCTGTGTTATAGTCATTATGTAAATATGTGTGATTGCCCATCCTCTGTGAACAGTTTTACCATACTTATTGTATCACAAATTTACTCTTATTTATTGCTTAAATTTACTGTGAAGAAAAATGAAGTAAAATGCAGATGTCATTAAAAAGAAAAGTTAATACATTTAGTTTAGCTATTACTTATCAGAAGACTGATATAATTTGGATGGCAATGGATCTGTCTGTTATTTGTCTGTGTTACTATTTTTTTTACAATATAGGTACATAGTGCTGCTATCAATTCATGAATGTGTAGTTTTCCTTGGGATTCTAAGGTGACATATAATGATAATGATGTTGTGCATTGTCCTTGAATGCCTGTGGAGATCAGTCATCCAGATCATGGTTTCCCAAAGGTGCTTTTTCAAATATAACACCCAGACACAAACTGAGCATTATGATATATGCAGTGCAGTAGATGTGCATTGGAGAAACAAAATAACCACTTCATAAACACATAGCACAACATAAGGAGAACAAACCCATTACTACCTGATTCAGCAGTCCATCTGCATTTGAAAAACAAAGGCCACTCTTTTGAAGACAGCAAAGTCCACATTCTGGACAGAGATGACCGCTGATTTGAAAGAGGGATCAAAGAGTCCATCTACATTACAATTGAACAGCCATCTCTCAACAGAGAGGGATGGATATGACACTATCTCCTGTTTACAACACAGTCCTTTCAGCAATTCCAACAAGATTCCACTAGCACTACTCAGGTGAGGGCATAGATAAACCTCCAAGTGACCACAATGACTCTCAGAAAGAGTGCCAGTGACCAAATCACTGCAATGAATATAAATTTTTCCATTCTCCACCATTCAGAATTGAAGAAGGTTCTTGGATGAGAAGCAAAATGTCTTCAAGGAAAAACAAAATTCAGTTGCCTTTTGAAAAAGTATCTTTGGGACAACCTTGAAAGTATGGTACAACCTAGTATGTAAAGAGCTTTATAACACTTTTTAAAAGGATTATTAGAGAGAGTACGGATTTAATGGATAAACTGAGTTACCTTTTAGAATCAGTTTTGAAAGAAATGCTGCAGGCAACGTATTCTATTTCAGTGGTCGCCAACTGGTGGGCCACGGCCCACTGGTGGGCTGTGAGAAAAATTTGGTGGACCGCAGAGAAATGTCCCCCCAAAGCACCCCCAAGGCCCACCCACCCACTGGCGTCCACCCTTCGGCCGAGCACAAACCTGAAAAAAGCAGTGCAGCCCTCGCCGGGCAGGACGAAGTAATGGTGCTATTGCAGCAAGAGGGGGCTGGTGGCACAGGCGGGCTGAAGCAGCAATGGAGATGGCTGGAAGGTGCAGGAACACTGTGCTACTTGCATTTGCGCAGCACTCCTGCACCTTCCAGTGTGCCTCTCCTGGCCCGGGCTCTTCCTCGATGGCCACAGGCTGTAGGGATGGCCCAGGGCAAGAAAAGTACTGGTTGCTGGTGGTGGGAGGGGACAGAGTGGGAATGTCTGTGCTCACCATCCAGTTCAGAGGTCCAGAATGGGGCATTGGCATCAGTTTTCTCATACATCTTGGCACTCTGCTCTGCTGACCCTCCCACACAGCCCAAGCCATTGCTGCCCAGGGAAAGCACAGGAAAAGTGAGCAGAAACATAGCTCTTGCTGGGGTGAAAGAGCTGAGATCGAGGAAGGCACAGGCAACAGAAGGCGGAAGCTGCCGCCTTTGAAAAGCGCTGCTTTCTGTTGCCTGTGCCTTCTGATCTCTGCTCTTTCTCCCCAGTGAGAGCTGTTTCTGCTTGCTTTCTTTTCCTGGGGGGGACACCAGAGATGTCACGGCTGCTCTTCCCCCTCAGCAAGCCAGCAAGCCAGGCCTCAGCAAGCCAGGCCTGGAGGAACATGAAGAATTGCGAGTGAGCGCCGGAGAGAGGCGTGTTGGAAAAGCCAACACCCGTTTCCAGTGTGCTCTCCTCTGTCCTGAAGTAAGATTGAGTAGGGGGAAGGGTAGGAGGGAAGGAGAAGCCTAGCTGGCTTTCCTTTGACATGGGGTGGGGGGGATAGACCAAATGCCCAGACCAAAAGAGCGCTGAGAAAGACGGGCTCCTAATAACCAGCCTGTTTGTGCAGGTGAGAGCTCCAGCTTTTCTGGACTCGACAACCCCCTCTTCAGCCTCCACACAGGCAGGGATCCTTCTCTGCTTGGGAGTGACAGGAGAAACCTGGAGCTTAGCCTTGGGGAGTCCTTTTCTTATGTGGAGGCTGAAGGGGGGGGGTGTTGCCTGGTTATTAGGAGCCCTTTCCTCCCCCAACTAACTCCAGGCAGCCACACCTGGCATTTACTTGGGGAGATATGAGATGGCTCTGCTTTTCTTCCATTTGAGGGGGAGCCAGTTCCTCCCCGTCCAGATCTTCCCAGCCTCCAGGCACCATGTGGCTTCTTAAATCCTTACCCCTACTCTGTCTCACAGTTATGATTAAGCATTTATGATTTTGTTATAATTAAATAAGCATTACATTCATATTAGTGGTCCTCAGGATTTAAAATTATGAGTGCCCCAAGGTCGAAAAGGTTGGCGACCCCTGTTCTATTTTTCACAAGCACTCCATCTTTTGCATTTAGTTAAGGGAATATGAGACTGCTCCTAATCTTACCTACGTTCTTTTCTTTAATAGTACATTGGTTGAATTGTGCAATTAAATATCCAAATATCTGTAGGATTTCACATTTATGAATGCAGAATTTTGTCTCCATTAAAATTCTGCAAAACCCTAGACTTGTGCCAAATCAACCTACTAAAATTTTATTAAACTTCATTGGACTTTTGTCTTTTCTTAACAAAATATTTTCACATCCATTACTAAAGAGAAAAAAATGAGAGAGAAATTCTTCTGGCATACTGTGGTAGCAATTCCAGTTAATGTATTATTAATAGTGAAATCTTATAGCTTAGAAAATAACTTTAGTTGAATCGTACAATATTGGTTACATAATAAATAATTCTGTTCTTATATTTGTTAATGTTTTTAATAATTATTTATAATGTTTTAGGCAGCAATTGCCTTACTTTTTTTATTGGATTTTGTATGCTGTCCAGAGTCCATTTCCATAAGTTGGGGAGCTCTACAGGTTTGATAAATAAATAAGTAATGCTGGTTTTTAATGAAAACAAATTCAGAAGAGAGATTTACTATATATACAGTGCCAGATAAAATGTATTTATGTCTCTGTATTTAGTTTGAAATAAGAAGTCAGATGTAGAGGTGAAGTTGAATGCAGTTTCATCTCTAGCCCATTCTCTTTCAAATAGATTGCCTCTCAAGGATTGGTCACGACCTAAGGCAGCCCTTGTTTAAAACATTTCTTTTTTACATGGAGATACAAAGCATTAGATAAGAGAATTTCAATAATTATGTTTTCTGAACAAGTATTGACTATGAAAACTATAGAAAATTCTAAAGGTCAATTCTAATCTAAAATGCTTTATTTTTTAGGTATTGTGTATCTGCTGTTTTTTTTTTACTAGGAGTTCAGAATATTCTGTTTCTGCCCAATTTTTGTCATGTAGTCCTGTGAGAGATTGCTTCTGGCCCAATGTCACCAGGTTAGCTTCATACCTGAATGAGAACTTGAATGCCAATATTCCCAAGTCTACTTCAGCATTTTAACCATCACTCTGCACTGTTTCTCATCTGTCTGGTTGAAGCACAGTTTAATACCACATCCAAGGTCTCCATAATGGAAGTTCCAAGATAGACAGAACAAAGAGATATGATCAATATAGAACATAAATAAGATAGATATAGAAGAATGACTAGGTGATACATAGATAGCAATAGCACTTAGACTTATATACAGCTTCATAATGCTTTACCACTTCATAAAGCCCTCTTGGAGAGATTTACAGAATCAGCATATCACTCCCAACAATCTGAGTTCTAATTTTACCGAACTTGGAAGGATGGAAGGCTGAGTCAACCTCTGAGTGGTCAGAATTGAACTCAGATAAATAGATAGATAGATAGATAGATAGATAGATAGATAGATAGATAGATAGATGTTTGAGGGAAGTTTTTCATCCCCAGTTCAGCAGAAAAGAAATGATTTGAAGCGTATAAAAATTGAAAAGTTAGCAAAAAAATATTCTCCTCAGTCAATTCATCTAACCTTTCAAAAACAGGTTTAACTCATTTAAACGGGATATAGACTGATTCATTTATCCCTTTTCTCAACTAGGATTTATAATCTGGAAGATTGGCATTTTGCCTAAATTCTTATAGTTATTTTACTTGAAACCTTGGGAGGATTTACAGCCAGCCAAAGATAATTTCTTATCCACGAAGTTTTACTGATGTAATATTGTGGATTATTAATTGGTGACTAAATGAAACAGCTATAATATTGTAATCTCACCATAAGGACAGTATATGCAGACCTAAAGGCACATGTTTGGCACAAACTGTAATTCAGTGGCAGATAAGAACAATTTATGAGACTCAGATTCAGATACGCAAACATGCACACACAAGAACACCTGGGAAATATATTGTCCGATCTACCATCACATCACTTTGGCTCTGCTTCACTTTGATGGCAACCTGCCATAAAATGGGAAGGGGGAAGGGGGGCACATAGGGAGGACCGGAGGAGGGATGACACTAACCAGAAGTATCATCCAGAGACCATGGTTGAAAGTTCCAAGAACACAGGCATGGAACCGAATGCAAACACCTACCAAAGAGATGCCAAACCTTAAGACTGTTACAAAAACACCTAATTTGAACCTTATTGGACACCAACAGGATGATCGGGGGGGGGGGAGGGCTTGGGAGAAGGAAAAAAATCACTGGGTTTAAGCAGGAATCTTCGTATCTGGCTTTGCTTATGCTGTAACCACTTGGGTTTTAGTAAAAGTATACCTTTCACTACCAATGGAGTCAATGGTCTTTCTTTCCTAAATGCCCAAGCTGGGATAGGCCTGACATACATCCAGTTGAGGAGACATACAGTAAATAGTAGAAGACAGACAGGAAGGGAGGTAGGCTGGCAGGGAGGCAAACCGAGTAATGGATATAGATTCATAGTTATAGCAGAAAATATAGAATTAACAATATAATGTGGTAATAATAGAGAAAGAAGAAAAATATAAATGTGTCTTATATCCAGATAATACTTATGCGAAATTGACTTAAATTGTTGGAGGGAAACTCACTATTTTGATCATGCACACATACACACAAACAAACAAACACATATACATACACAGTGTACATTCTCTGTAACATTTTTGTCATTGGATTGATCCCAAACCTTAGAAGAATATTCTATTTTAACAACAAAAGCAACATTGCTTATTTCAACCTCAAATTGTGTGATAAAAATAAAAATCCAGACCAAGTATGTTTGTGCAATTTCTTTTTTTGTTTGTTTGTTTGTTTGTTTCAACAAAAATTGTTGTTCATTTACAGGCCTTTTATTACACTTAATGTTAAAATAATTCATTGGCTCATATTGAAACTAAAGATAAATGTTAAGAGTGTATGTGCAGTATGTATGAAAACAACAGAAGATACTGTGTTTGCCTTTTTTTTTCTGTCATATTGATATATCCCCTAGGAACAAATTTTGGATCAGTTTTTTATTTATTTGATGAAATATGGAAGCTTTGACAAAACTTGAGTCCTTTTGAGTAACTGTGACAGATTTATTACTCATAAAACTATCCAATTTGTCAAGGATGCCCAAAAATTGACAAATGCCTTTCCAAAGAATAACAGGTAAAAAAATCTAGAAGACTAGCTTGAATGGATGGATCATGTTTTATTGAAAGTTTTGATCTATTCCTGGGTCTCTGTGTTTAGCAGAGATGTGTGTTTGTATCTATGTGTCTATGTTTATGTATATTCACTTCTCTAAACAAGGAGACATATTTCTTAATTAATAGGCTATTATAGAATTAATCATATAGCAACTTTAAACAGTTTTAGAAATTCAGCCTATAGTAAATATTTAGATGATAGACAGGCAAATATGATAGGATGAATGGATGGAGAGTGATAGATGGAGAGATAGATAGATAGATAGATAGATAGATAGATAGATAGATAGATAGGCAGGCAGGCAGGTAGGCAGGCAGGCAGGCAGATATGGATGGATATATAGATAATAGATACTTTCATAATTTTAAAATGGATTATGTGTTCTTTCAAAAATTATCTTTTTTCAAAACACCCTGAGGAAGTGAAATACAGTAGCCATTATGGTCCTGACAATAATTCTTTTTATTTAGTTTTCATCAATTTTTCTCTCAAGTAGTTTTTTTCAGAGTGATGTTTATATATTGTGCTTCATACTTTCTAAGACTTCTTTAGTGGAGAGTCTCTTGATAAGTTGGATGATGACATTTTTCCTCAGCTTTGCTCATTATTTCTTTATGTTCTACTGTACAAGGCAGTAGACCAATCTCCCTTATGATTTTAAAACTTTAGCCATCCATCTCTTTCTGTCTCTTAGAGGTAAAGACTTATTTTTCAAAAACCCTACTATCTACCTTAGCTGTTGTTACATATATCAAATACTTAGGATTCCTTCACATCTACAGCTATTGATACTGAGAGTCACCAGAAGCTGCCTTTTGGGCTTGACTGTAAGAACTAATTGTATTGCTTAACTTTTGGGATGACATTTTGATTTTTAAGTAATCTTGCTTCCCAAAACAGGGGCTGTGAATCTTTTTTTTTAATTTTAATATTTCTTGCACGTTACCTGTGTGAATGATGAGCTCATTTTTATCAGTACCTGAGTTTCCAACCATCTTTAATTTGGGCACAAAAACATTTCCTATGATAAAGAATGAATCGGGAAGAGAAAAAAACAGCAGTTTCCAAGCTAGAAAGAATTGTTATATCTGCCTGGGGTAGCTACTTCTCAAAGCAAAGTGGAAGGCTACGTATACATTGATTCAGAAAAAAAAAACCTAGGATAGTAGACAGATCTTATATGACATTTAACTGTTTATTTATAATCACTTTAATGCTTACATAAGCCTTCGTTCTATGACTTATGACAGCATAATCAGAAGACAAAAAGAAATGTGAAACCTCCCCCTTTGCAATATCCATCTGTGTCCTCAAAAAAGGATGTTTATTCGCATTTCCTCTTTTAATTGGGCCTAGTACATTTAATTTTAAGATGTCTGCTTGGATAGTCTGTTTTTATTGGATTTGCAGTCATTTGCTATGTCCGATGCTGCTGTTTTGTAATTATTTAGGTTTGATATATCTATACCAGTTTTGATTTAATTTTATATCTGTTATAGATACTAACTAGATTTTAAATTTTGTAAGCTGTCTTCAAAATTCATACAGTGGTATGTCTTTATTCGTGTCTGTGCATATTTGCTTACCAGAGAAGAATTATTCACTACAGAACAGAGAAGTGATTATGTATAGACTAAGAATAATACAGTATGGTTATTGTTTCAGAATCAGAATGATCAAGTGGTTGTACTATATTCTACTTGCTGACTGATGAAATAGTATGCTGTATTAGTTTAGTGATAAACTAATATGGTTTAGTGATATTTTGACAAGGGGTGTGAATATAAAACAAATATAACAATATTACCAGTATTTGAGGAGTTTACAGTGAGAATTCATGGTAAACTTGCAGTAGATATCCCTTTTGGGAAGAATGGGAATACATTGCAGTGAAGATTGGCAGTTTTTTTTTTGTTGAAAAATTTCTTCAGAAAAAGGAGAGATCATGAGATTGTCCACTTGTATTTTGGATGGCTACTCTTTGTAAGTAGACTAAAAGACTGAGGGTTTTTTTTTAATTACATTTATATGCCGCCCTTCTCTGAAGACTCAGGGCGGCTTACAATTTTTGGGATAGAACCCAATGCTCTCAGCAATAGCCTTCATTCCATTGTATATGCCTGCTTATTACTAAGCAGCATTTTTACAAAGTCAGCTTATTGCCCCCAACAATCTTGGGTCCTCAATTTACCTACCCCGAGAGGATGGAAGGCTGAGTCAACCTTGAGCCTGGTGGGATTCGAGCCTGCAGTAATTGCAGGCAGCTGGAACTTAGGTGCTAGGCATTTAACAGCCTGCACCACCAAGGCTGTGGTGAGTCGAGTGGCTGGGAGTTGAGGGATTTCAGTCAAGCTTAGCCATAATGTAGCCTACAAGGACAATCATTTTTGGAAAATGCCCTCGACTGTTTTTTGGTGAATAGAATAGAATAGAATAGAATAGAATAGAATAGAATAGAATAGAATAGAATTCTTCATTGGTCAAGTGTGATTGGACACACAAGGAATTTGTCTTGGTGCAAATGTTCTCAGTGTACATGAAAGAAAAGATACATTCGTCAAGAGTCAAGAATCATAAGGTACAACACTTAATAATAGTCATGGGGAACAATAATGAAAAGTTTGATATCACAAGGTAAGTTTCCTTCAATCTTTAATGAATCAAGTTTTAAACACAAATTACAGCACTTAAAAATATTATTTGTAGGAGATGTCCATAATGGATGATAATGTCATTGGTGCAGTACACCAACTGACTTCTCCATTACATTATAGCAATCAATGCCAGTAGTCTTGAATGCATCTCCATTCTTTGACTCTTTTTTCTCCTCCACAAATTTAAAAACAGGCTACAATAGAAAGGTAGCTATACATAATGTAAAAACTATTTATTGTTCTAGTGCTAAAGGGTCGGGTTAGGAGAAGCCATAAACAGAACTTTGATTTATCCCTAGAAATGAATCAGTAGTCAGGTATTTTGTTGTTATGGTGATGGGGTGGTTCTGATGAAGAGAGTGGTGACTTTACCTCATTTTTATTCTCCTTTCTTGCAAGTTCATTTGAAAACAGAGAAACTTGAATGAACAGACTGTATTTAACGAAGGTCTAAATATATCATATTAGTTAGTCATTGCCTTCTTCATTAGAACACAATGTGTTTTAACCTTGGACAAGAGAACAAGATAGCTTGAAGAACAGATATATTTCTGAACATCTGAAAAAGCTGTAAAGGTTTCCTGCTGAATGATTTTGTTTTGTCATTTTATTTTAGTGTACAACATTCAGAGTTGTTTTATAGCATTGACACTTGATATTTAATGAACCAATATACAGCTTTCATTTATGATATTGGAATATTCAGAAGTAGGCTTTTGAATACGATCCAGAGTACCATAAGGGCATAGAAGGTCTACCGTAGAACATCTTTATAGTATAATAGGCTATAACTGAACATGCTAAGCACCCTGGAGCTATTAGTGGAAAAAAGAATGTTTGGCTAGGCATCTTCATAGTTATAGATATTTATTTTATCATGTTTACTTTAAACAAAACAAAATCCTTTCTAAAGCATGATGCTAAATTTTCAAGTAGTATATTTTGCCAGTCAAACCTCTTCATCCTAAGATTATTAAGTCCAAAGTCCAAATTACTAACCTAGTTTGTAGAAATAGACAATGCATTTAAGCATTTCATTTATATTTAGAGCCATTTTCAGACACTCACACAGACAAACAGACACACACATACACAGAGAGAGACATACACAAAAGAATATACTGTATATCCAATAAAACCCTCAGCAGAAATTGCTTTTCTGGCATAGAAAGTCAGGAAGACCTGCCAAACAATTGTTTTTGTTCAATACTGCTAACCATAGCAGTTTTTAAAAAAAACCAATTTTAGGGCATATCTGCACTGCATTATTACAAATATTGGCCTCCAACCATTTATGCAGGACAAGAACAGATGATGCTATCCACTTCTAAGCATCCAGCCTATTGCAATTGAAATCTCCATCAATGTTTTCCTGCTGTATTTGAAAGTACCATCACCTGTTTTGCACTGGCTTAGGTTTTGCTGTCCATAGTACCTCTGTGTTTTCCTTTTTAAAAAGCAAACTCCTACAATTTTTGTACACATACCAGAATACCTCTCATCTGAGTTAGTATTACCACTTTGCAATTCTCTCATCTCTCATACTACCATGTTTCCCTCAAAATAAGATTGGGTCTTATATTAATTTTTGCTCCAAAAGATGCATTAGGTCTTATTTTCCATTTAGATCTTATTAAAGACCTCTTATTAAAATGCTTCCATCTGGCTGATGATTTCTTTTTGGGGGGGGGAATAAACTTTATTAATTTTACAATTAAAACAACACGAACAACACAAAAAAATTTAAAAACTTTTCAACATCGACAGTTTGTGATTTCCTGTTTGTAACATTGTTTTGTGCAATATTTATAATTGATATCTATTGCGAATATATATTTACTACAGCTACTACTAATCTTCCTATACCATTTATTATATAGTCTGTCTTCGCTCAATCCATTCATACCAACAGTCCCAAATCTTGTAATATTCTGATGATTCTTTGTCTTTTAGGGCTAGGGTTAATTTATCCATTTCTGCACAACTCATTATCTTTTGAATTATCAATTCTTCTGGTGCAGTGAAAGCCTGTTTCCAACATTGAGCAAAGGCCAGTCTGGCCTCTATCAATATATATAATATTATGTATTTAACTTTTTCCCATGTTTTTCCTAAGTATCCCTAATAAGAATAATTCTGGTTTTAATTCAATTTGTTCCTTCGTAATTTCTTCCAACCATTTTTTAAATTCTCAGCCAATATTTTTGGGATTCTTTGCAGGACCACCACATATGGTAGTATGTTCCTTCCTCTTTTTTTGCACTTCCAGCAATTTGGGCTCATGTTGGGATACATCCTCGCCAATCTCAAAGGGGGGAGGTGCCATCTGTAGAACATTTTATAGGCATTTTCCTTATATGCTGTTGATATTGTAACTTTATTGTTTCTATTCCAGAGATTCTGCCATTCTATTTTTTTTTAAGTTTTATTATTTTTTTCCAAGATTCTCCCATTCTATTAAAGTAATATTACGGCCTATGTTTTGACTCCAAGCTATCATATTACCCTATTTCTTCCTCTAATTCTATCTCCAATAGATAATTATAAAATTTTGTTATTTTTTTTTGTCTGGGCCTAATAAAATTCTATCTAATTGATGTAGTTTCGTATCAATTCCGTATTCTTTCTTATCTTGTCTATACCTATTCTGCACTTGGAGATATGCCCACCGATCAATTTGTAGCCCTTGTTCCTGGAGGTTCTGCCATGATTTCAAATTTTCTTGTGTGTCTAATAAATCTTTATATTTTAACATCTTATTCATATCCAGATTATTGGGATGAATCATGGCTGATGATCTTAATGGGCTTATTGGGGGGGGGGAGGAGAGGGCTTATATTAAGAGCATCCTGAAAAATCATGTTAGAGCTTTTTTTCCAGTTGGGTCTTATTTTGGGGGGGAACTGTGGTATTACCTATGGTTTTCCAGGACCATAAAAATTATAACAATCACATGTTATAACAACTCTTTCTCTCCCCAAGCTAGCTACTTACAATTAAATAAATCTGCTCACACGTTCCTGTGCTTCATTGTTTGTAAACCCTTCTAATTCAGATAACTTGAGAAAAAATGATGAAATGCTACATCCATTGACCATTGACCAACAAGTAAAATAGGAAATTCAGGGAAATCAAAACGATCACCATAATGTAAAGCATTGTCTGGGTTGAGGCACAATGTTTTCCTGGCAGAGAAAGTTCTTGAGAGACCACAAGTTTAGAGAGTGATGATGATTAAGACTGCAAACAATATAGACTAAGCATCTAGCAGGTTACATCCTAGCGTCCCACACTGACTGACTGTCCATCCATCCATCCATTGATCTATATCTCTGTCTGTCTGTCTGTCTGTCTCTCTGTCTGCCTGTCTGTATTTATCTGTCTGTCTATCCATCCATCATCTATCTATCTATCTATCTATCTATCTATCTATCTATCTAACACTATCTTTCCTCAAATCTTTCTTGTTTAATTGCCCTTTCTCCTATTTTTGTTCTACTCTTTGTTCTAGAACCAGACATTAGGTCTGTAGAAAGCATTTTGAAAGGGAGTGTCACAAATCATATTAGCACAAACAAAAAGCCGTCCTCGAAGCGTTAAAACAGGTGCGTCTTCTAAAGGTCCACATGACTGTTTCAAATTCTCTCCCTGATTTTCTGCCTGTGGATATGCACACCAAGCTACTTTTCAGGCAGTTCCAGCAGAAAAATAAAATAAAATGCTGGTTTGCATACAGTGAACCTACCCACTGCCTTCAAAATAGCTATGTGAAAGTTCGAGAGGACATTACATTTTGACAGACAAGTTTTTTGAAGTTCCCTTATGAAATGTTTCTGTAGAAACAAATAAAAGGCCCTTGTCCATTATCTCTAAATAGATAGGTCATGCACAGAGGTGCCAAGATTATGCATGTCAAGATGTCAAGATATTCCTGGAGGGACAATGACCAGATAACATTTTAAAACAGCTTCAAGGGAACAAGGTGCCTCTGTATGTGTAGAAATGTGTAATTTAATCATATAAAGTAAAAAATAAATTATTCAACCAATAAGAAATGGACTTAGTATGCTATATATGTTTATAAATTTTACAGCAATGGGACCAACTATTGTTGTTGAAGAAACTTTTTCCTTTAACTTCTTATCATCTTCTACTTATTGTCTGCAAAATTATAATTCAACAACATTTTGCACAGTCCAGTTGAAAACTACTGTTGTATTTGTAGAGGAAGATCAGCAGTGGAATGCACAGGCTTTGTATTAGGAGGAGAAAAGAATAGTTAATACAACGGCACATGTTGTTTAGTTCTGGTATCAGAAGCAAGTTTTCTTGGAGAGTCTTTCATTGATGTACCAGGTTTCTGGCTAATGGATAGATTTCACCATGCAAATTCAGTACATTTATAGGGAAATATCGGTGCAATGGTGAATTTAAGCACCTATTCCCATCGGTTGGCTTGTATAACACAAAAGTTTTACATATGTAAGTTATCTGATCATACAGATCTACTATATAAATGATAAATAAACTTTCTCCCATTTTGGGTCCTACATATTAGGAATATATGGAGGTTTTCTTACTTACATTTTTTAAAACTAGAAGATCTGAAGAGGAAGCTAGTGAGCAAATTCAATATCACAAACTAGTGTCACTTCAAAGATGGATCTCTTAGATTAATACATTGCTTTGATTAAATTCCTGAACATAATGTTTGCTTGTAGCAAACTCCGTGCTATGTTTTTCAATGTTTACATTTGTTTTTATTCTTAGTACTACACCCCACTGAAATATGCCATAAATCTTTGTGCTAGGAAATGCAAGCTCGAGTCTTGAGAAATTGCAAGCTTTTTATCTCTTCCTCCCTGCTCCAATATTTTCAACTTAGTTTGAGAACATTAAAAAAGAAGAAACAAGTAAATTAAATAATGAGTTGGGTCATATTAAAAGAACTGTTGAAATCAGTTTGATTTTGGATATACAGATTTCAGTGGGTTTGTATGGAGATTACTCAAGTTCTTTCCACAGGGAAAACCTATAGACTTCTGCTGATCTTTGCAAACTGAGCTGATTAATTCTAGAAGTTCATAGGTTCAGTTATTGCTCCAAGGAAGATATTTTGCATCATTTATTTTGGACTTTTTTTTGCTCTTTCTCTGTTGGATCAACCAATGTTTACTTCATCCTTTCTATGGCAATTCAGTATGGATTTTGGCATAACCTCCCTTCTCCTCCCAATTAATCCAAAGGGTGCCTGCAACTGAACAGTGACTAGGTGTGAATTTTCCCCCTCAAAGCAAATGTTGTGAGCAGATAAAGAGGCTGGAGAAGCAGTAGAGCACTGACCAAAGTCCTAATATTTGAATTTTGCTTGGACAATCTATGATAATTTATGAACTAGAAAGTATGTTCGCCTCCATTAATTTTTTCTTATTGGGAACAAAACCCGAAGCATGTTAATTCCAAACTGAATGTTCTAGAGGTTAAGGCACTAGGCTAGAAACCAGAAGAGCACAAGTTCTAGTCCAACCTTTTACATGAAAACCAGTGGGTTGACTTTGGGCCAGTTAGTCTCTCTCAGCCCAACCTACCTCACAGAGTTGTGGTGGTGGTGAAATTAAGAGGAGGAATGAGTATTAGGCTCATGTACACTGCCTTGTGTTATTAATAAAAATAATGAAAGTGGGATATAAATAAATAAAAAATAAATGAAAAGAGAATAAGGAACAAATGACAGACTTAACATCTTCAGCAGCCAAAAGGAAAGGACATCCATAGGAACAGAAGAAATACTGGTCCTTCATAATAAATACTATTAATGATAAAATAATTGATTGATCAATGGCACAAATCTAATTATAAGGTGGTGGGGTAACATTTTTTAAGTAGCAAATTTGAATTAAAGCGTGAAAGTGCTCTCAATATCGATCTAACCCAGTCTCTGTTGATGTTGTCTATACAGTTCTTGCTGGTCGTGGTGGTGGGAGAATCTTTTAAATTGCCTGACTCATGTGTTTCTTGATTATTCACTGTTCTTTTAAGAATCACAGATGGTCTGCAAACAAAACAGCATTAACTTTTTTTTGACAGCTATTCATAGTACTGGCATTTTATAATTACTGTATTCAGCAGTGAATTACTTTTTTTTAACGAGAAATATTTTAGTCCCAGAGACATCACATGTATTTCAGGTTGTCTTATTTTGGTAAGCTGCTTCCCCAGACATCCATTCATTTTTGGCAATTTTTTCATAATTTAAAATCAATGTCAAATGTTTTGAGTGATGAATCACTTTAGTTGCCATCCAGAAGCACACTGTTAAATAACTAAATTAGTAAGTTAGTAAGTAAGTAAATCACTATATTAGACTTCATATTATATTCTCAGCTGTGAGGTCATTAGGCTGCTTGGAAACATTTATTTCCTTTCTTGTGAAAATTTCAATTTCTTAGCAACTGGGAATTGAGATAAACTTTTTAGCTCTTATTTTATTGCTTATTTTGAGGGAAAGAAGGCCAACTGATTTGGAAATCAGCACCATAAAATCAGTATGACTTATTTCAAGGTCAGTGATGCGTGATTTATATGTGTTGCTAGAAAACAGTGATATGTTATGATGTTAAAACTGAAGGAAAGTATTAAAATTGTGAGGGAGTTTCTGAGAGACAATGAAGAGAAAAAGGTAAGAAATTAATTTGTAGGACATTATTTGAATTTGAAGGATCAAAATTTTCAGTGTTGTTCTGGTAACAATGGATTTTTCTTGATTAAGTTTGAATGATGAGGCTTTAAAATGTGTTGATAAATAGGAGATATTTGTTGTATTTTGACAGAAGATTAGTTACTTTTAAAATAAAGAAAAGTTATATTCCTTTATGATTTATTTGTTTAATTTATATAATTCTGTTTAGTCTTAAAGGGCTCTTGCTGTTTAAAATTGAGAGATGAGGCTTTATTATTTGTTAATAGATAAAAAATGGTTAACACTTGATAAAGGAAAAGTAATTTATTCAGTATACCTTCCTTCCTTCCTTCCTTCCTTCCTTCCTTCCTTCCTTCCTTCCTTCTTTCTTTCTTTCTTTCTTTCTTTCTTTCTTTCTTTCTTTCTTTCTTTCTTTCTTTCTCTACTTTAGACTTCTCTTAGTTTGTATTATGGTTTTTAATCTTTGTATTTTCAAAAAATTTGTAACTTTGTAACTTCAAAGAATATATAATAAGAAAAGGCGTCCATAATGTTCATAAAATGGCATACACTTAGGAAGATTGGGGAAAAATTTCAGTTGTGATTTCATAAAAACTTATATTTATAGTAAGAAATAATTATTTAATAACAATGCGCTGTGGTGGTACAGTTGGTTGGAGTGCAGTACTGCAGGATACTTCTGCTAACTGCCAGCTGCCTGCAATTGGGCAGTTCAAACCAGGCTTAAGGTTAACTCAGCCTTCCATCCTTCCGAGGTGGGTAAAATGAGGGCCCGAATTGTTGGGGGCAATATGCTGATTCTGTAAACCTCTTAGAGAGGTGTGTAAAACACTGTAAAGTGGTATATAAGTCTAAGTGCTATTGCTAATAATACTAGTAAATAAGAATTTACATACATAAACATTTACATAAACAAAACACCATCAATTATAGGCATAGATTTGACTTGACATTGAGTGACATTTATGTCAACTGCAAATGTGTAAGCTTGCTGAACTTGACTAGACCTATCAGCTGTATTCTGTGCTTAAATTGAGTGAAATTCATAGATAAGAAAAGTGACTAACAAAAATTTAAAAACTCCCCCCAAAAGTTTTATCATTGAATCAACCTCCCTCAGTAGAAAGAGGCTTTCGGAATTAGCATTTTTCTTGAGTTCTGTATATTTTTAGCACAGTGTCAATCTCCTGCTCTATTTTGTCAAGATCAACCTGACAATTTTGCAAGGGACACTGAAGCTTCTGTGATGGAATTGGAAGGAACAGATTTGCTACAAATTGTACCACTGTTTCAATATCAACGATGATTGAAACTTGGCAGGGAATTGATCTGTGGGTATCGAAATACATTTCACAAGTGCTATACCATTGAAATCACCTTCATGTACACGCAGTTTCATTGCAGGGAAGAAAAAAATATATGGTGATTTCCACTGCAGATGTGATTTCCAAAAATTCAGGTTCACCTGAATTGTGCTGACTATGGAGATTCTCTATATAATGTCCTTATTCTTTCCTTGAAGCTCAAAGTTCAAAAAATTCTCATTTTCCCATTACTTCTGAAAAGAACTGCAAGTTCAGTAATCAAATATTTTTCCCACTTATTTAACCTTCTCACTAGGTTTTAAAAGATGTTCCATTTCTTCAATAATATGTAAAGATCAAGTTAGAACCTTTTTTCCCCTTTACTCAGTCAATTATCTTTAAACTGTTAAATTAGATCAGCTTCCTTTATAAATGATTTTAAAAGCTTATGCTTCAAGAATGCATCTCAGATTGTCCTTCATCCAGCACACTTTAGCTTACAGAATTCTTTAGTAAATAATACCATGAAATGCAATGGAACTCA
Source organism: Naja naja (assembly GCA_009733165.1). Classification (NCBI taxonomy): domain Eukaryota; kingdom Metazoa; phylum Chordata; class Lepidosauria; order Squamata; family Elapidae; genus Naja; species Naja naja. The sequence continues at coordinate 34,889,758 of CM019153.1, forward strand.
GCGAATTGATTTTAAAAAAATGTTTCTTTATATGCTTACTAGATGCACTGTACATGTTGTTCCAATCATTATATAAGCCCTGGAATTAGGTAGTTAAAAATATACACAATACATGCAACACAAATTTCCCTACCAAGGAACAATACAAAACTCAGTTTGGATTAATATCTCAAATTGAAAAAAATATTCCAAACAATTCCATTTCTGAGGCATTCTGTGAATAGCCTTTCCAAAGCCCAGCAGGGCTGGAGCCATTTCAATCTTGGGGGATACCGTTTCATAGAATGAGAGCAAAGGTTCCTACAACCCCTGAAAGAAAGGGCCCAGAATGACCCCCTTCCACAGCAGAGCTGGAAAGGATCTTGGAGGTCTTTGAGTCCAATACCCTGCTCATGCAGATAAGCCTATATCATTTCTGACAAGTAGCTGTCCAGTCCCTTCTTAAAAGTCTCAGTGATGGGGCACCCAGAATTTCTGAAAGCAAGCTGTTCCACTGATTGATTGTTCTCATGGCCAGAAAATTTCTCCTTAGTTCTAAGTTGAATCTCTTCTGAATTAATTTCCATCCATTGTTTTTTGTCCTTCTTTCAGGTGTTTGAGAAAGTTAAACCGCTCTTCTTTGTGACAGCCCCTGACATTCTACCTGACATTGAAGAGTCGTGGTGGCACAGTGGTGAGAATGCCGAAATCAGGAGTTCAATTCTGAGTGGCTCAAGGTTGACTCAGCCTTCCATCCTTCCAAGGTCAGTTAAATGAGGACCCAGATTGTTGGGGGAAATATGCTGATGCTGTAAACTGAGAGAGAGAGAGCTGTAAAGCACCGTGAAGTGGTATATAAGTCTAAGTGCTATTGCTATTATCAAATGAGCAGAATCAGTCGAGAGAATGGAGTCCTGAAGATATGCCCTTCCTGCACCATGCAGAAGCAGGCGGGCATTATATAGACAAACTAAGATGCCATCACAACTCCTTCAGCTGAAATAAATTTATTATTATGTTACTGTGTGTATCTCAGTACTTTGATTATATTCAGCACTTTCTTAAAGTTATGAATTTTTTAAAAAATGCTTAAATTAAAAACAATAATCTAGTAAAGTCAAGAAAAATGAATGGGCTTGGAATGGGTGATATAACTCTGTCCAAAACTAAAGATAGACTATTCTTGGAATTGGATGGCTTTCTGACCCTCATCAATTTCATCTTCTTCAATTTAAACTTGTTCTTCCATACTCAGATAATAACCTTCAGAATTTAGAAAGGAATTTGATCACATTACTTATCTGGGCCAAAGTTGGGATGTAGATCCTATGTCATAATAGAAGATTGTCAGTCATTCTTGCGTTCCATTAGGGGTGACTACTGCCTGTTGCATGATTTATGATAGCCTGAAACTCTATGCCTCTCTTGTTATTTTTTTTCCGAGGTAGCAGTTACAGCAGGTGTTTTTTAACTGAGAATTCTGGAAGCACTAAATAGGAAATAATTAAAAGCTGAAACTTATCACACACTAAAAGGGGGGAAAACAATAAACAGATTTCAATGTATCTCCTTACATATAATTTTCAGTGTCAGCTGCAATATTTTTAATCTTCAAATCACATTTCTTGCACACTACTGCAGGTTTTTGTGGGGGTGGGGGGGGGTGGGGGTAAGGCAACATTTGTTGAATGGATAATCAAAAGGTTTATTAGTAATGCACAGACAAATATCCTTCTACAGCTATGCATCTTTGATTTTCTCCCTCCAAGCCCCACTTTAACAACTACTAATCACAATATGAAATAATAATAATTGTTGATAAGAAAGACAAAGTCTGGATAATGGATGTGGCAGTACCCGGAAATAGCAGAACATAAGAGAAATAACTGGAGAAAATAATAAAAGGCAAAGAAATGCAAGTAGAATTAAAACAACAGTGGCAAAAGAAACCAAAGGTAGTACCCATAGTAACAGGAACCTCGAATGCAATCTGAAAACATCTGGAGTAGGGCTTGGACATCATCAACATTGACAAAATCATCATCAGTCAATTGTGAATGACAGTCTTAAAGTTGTCAAGTTTGGGGAACCCCTGCTTTATACCCTCAAACAACATCTGCCTATCCTTTTTTTGGGAAGTACTTGATAGAAGGATAAAAATACTAAATCCAGGCTAAACATCTGGCTCACTGCATGACCAAACATAATAATGATTGCTCTTATAGACTGAAGATACAGCCAACAGAGCCAATATTGCTAAATTAAATCTGGAGTCACCAGATGTAGGAACAATGGATCAAACTGATAATTTTTATCCTTCTCCTATGAGTTGTCTGGTGTCTCATGATGATACAGCTCCTTTTTGGGGGAGAGAGCATGTCATTATAGCACAGCATATTGGACAGGCACATTGTCCATTTGAATCAAATAGAAATAATTTTCCTCCTATTCATTGTTGGGGAGATGTGCTTGAAACCTTTTCAAAGGCAGCCTTGCTTATTTTGACAACTGCAAACTGGAGAAAAAAAGAGAGAATCCAATTTATTTTGTAATTACTACTAAATTTAAGATTAAGATTCGGCTTTAGACTCTGAATACCAACTATGTGGGCATGAAATTGTAGGGATATTAATGAATAATCCCAGAAAACATCCAAGCGAGTAAGTCCTGCCAAAATCACTGCATGACAAAATAAGCACCTTCACTACCAGCATTAGTAATGAACACAATATATCACAGGAAATGTCAGGGAACATCACCTTTGTCCATTACCATCTAGCAAATACATTTTGTAGAAATATTGTAAGTAATATATAACATAACAATTCTTCACAACTGCTGCTTTCTATGCTAAAGTATTATACTAAACTATTAAAAGGGTATTCATGATGTCCTGTGAGAGAATTCTTTGTTACCACTCTCACAGTTCTCCATGTTTCCAATGAGTTAAAATGTTCTCCCTTTGATTCATCATTGGGAAGTCCCCAAACTTGCTTTAAGCCAGACCCTGTTTGTGTCATTATTGCTTTACTGCATGTGTGGCAAAATGATGGATAGGCACCAAAGCACTTTGTCTTCAGTAGGAAAAAGGACAGTCATTAGTCATGCAATGCCATGGTGCCTGTTCTTCAAGTGGTGGTGTGGGGAGCTAAGTATTAGGAATCATACCAACTTTAATTCTGCAGAGTTCTTCTTATATCATTTACTCCTGTATTGAACTGCTCTGAAATTTAATTAGTTAAACTATAGAAATTCTATATCTATCTGAATAATATTGTGGGAATCCATGTCAGGAAAACCAAGGTTCAAAGCTTCACTTCGAAGTGCACTAATAATTCTGACCCACAGTTTCTTTCTTTCACGCGCTGATCTGCAGAAAACCGACTTATATCTAAATGGTTCTTAACATAAAAGATATTCATCGGATCACAGAACAGATTTTCATGGACTTGATCAGTGAACTAAAACTCTTGTATAGTTTGAAAACAGAAATGAATAGTAGGTTTGGCCCCAAGCATCTTTAATATTCTCAAGGAGAGGATAAAAATATCTTGGAACCCACACATTACACCTAAGACAGTGCTTAAACTGCTGGACTAAGAGTGGGAGTGGGAGACCCAGATTTTAATCTTCCCTTAGGCAGAAGAGTCAGTTGGAATGAAAATATGTTCCTCTACTTTGTAGAAAAGTGATAGTACACAGTTGTTTAGGCTCACTCATAGTTAAGTGTAGCTACAATGCTTGGGTTGGGAGGCCAGGGCTACAACTGCTAGGAAAAAAGCAGAGCACCTATTATATTTTAATAATTTTTAAATAATTTTAAATTTTTGTACTGTGTGTTTTTTACTGTTGTGAGCCGCCCTGAGTCCTTCGGGAGATAGGGTGGCATATAAATCCCATTAAACCTAAACCTAAACCTATATTTTTGTTTCATAAACAACTCCAGTCATTGCACCCTTAGAATCTGTCTGACCCTGTGCTTGGTGTGTTTTCTCTATTGGTGTATACATCCAAGATTCCTTTGCGGTGGATCAACCATATTGTCTCATACCTATGGTTTCCTAACAATATATGTTAAACCTTTCTAAATATGTCTGAAAGTTATTTTAATTCTTTCTAAATAGATCCTTCCTGATAGGACTTTCATTTGGTTATGGCTTTCCTTTTTAATTACTGCATCAAGTTTTAGTTGCCACAATGTAAACAAGATGTTGAGACTCTAGAAAGAGTGCAGAGAAGAGCAACAAAGATGATTAGTGGACTGGAGGCTAAAACATATAAAGAACGGTTTGTGGAACTGGGTATGTCTAGTCAGATGAAAAGAAGGACTAGGTATGACATGATAGCAGTGTTCTAATATCTCAGGGGTTGTCACAAAGAAGAGGGAGTCAAGCTATTCTCTAAAGCACCTGAAGGTAGGACAAGAAGCAATGGGTGGAAAGTAATCAAGGAGAGAAGCAACTTAGAACTATTATTAGAATTATTATTAGAATTTTCTGACAGAACAATTAATCAGTGGGACAACTTGCCTCCAGAAGTTGTAACTGCTCCAACACTGGAAGTTTTTAAGAAGAGATTGGATAACCATTTGTCTGAAATAATATAGGGTCTCCTGCCTGAACAGCGGGTTGGACTAGAAGACCTCCAAGGTCTCTTCCAACTATTCTATTCTATTCTATTCTATTCTATTCTATTCTATTCTATTCTATTCTATTCTATTCTAATTAATGTGTCATCTCCTCTTCTTAGGATAGGGGCTGTTAGGCTTGTGTCTTATTAGTAGCTATGAGCTCAACCTTTTTTCCCCTTCCCAAATATGTCCAGGTTTCTTTGTGTCCATTTTAATGACTGTAAACTCTTCTCTTTGTAAATATACAAACCACATGTCCTTGTGAGATATTGCTTCATTATGTTTATCTTCTGATTATGCAAGGCAATGTGGAAAGTGGGAACAATTACCATGGGACAGCCTCTACAGGAGATGAACTTATGAGCTTAGATGAACTTTTGAACATGTCTTTGTGGCAGCAGAGGAGGAATGGAAGAAATTGCATGAGAAACTTGCATTTTGGGCCTTTTCTATTGTAATGGGGGACGCGATGGATCAGTGGCTAAGACGCTGAGCTTGTCGATCAGAAAAGTTAGCAGTTTGGTAGTTCAAATCTCTAGTGCTGCGTAACAGAGTGAGCTCCCATTACTTATCCCAGCTTCTGCCAACCTATCAGTTTGAAAGCATGTAAAAATGCAAGTAGAAAAATAGGACCACTTTGGTGGGAAGGTAACAGTGTTCCGTGAACCTTCAGCGTTTAGTCATGCTGACCACATGATCACAGAGATGTCTTTGGACAGCACTGGCTTTTTGGCTTTGTAATGGAGATGAGCACTGCCTCCTAGAGCCAGAAACGACTAACACGTATGTGCAAGGGGAACCTTTACCTTTACCTATTGTAATTATATTGAACACAGCATTAAAATACTCTACCATGCACATTAAAGAAGCTAAAGGCCATGGATTCCTACTTTAGCCAATTTCAGTTTAAAAGACCAACTGAATACACATTTGGTCTCTTTAAAATTGTATCTTTCTATATTATAAGCAACTGAATTCACACCTGCAGTGCTTCTCCAGGTAAGCAAAATGCTTTTCTTCCATGTTACAAGCAACTGGATTTGTACATACTATGCTCTCCTTTATAAAATAGAAGATTTGTATTAAATACATAAGTAAAATAACATAGAATGGGGATTTTTAAAAATAGAATGTCTGCTTGACTTATCTACAACTATTACCATCTTTTCAATACTAGGCTTATATCTGCATCAAGAAACAGGAAAGGAAAGAGCCAAAACTGTTGATTTGTAGTTGTTCCTCTTGCTCTTAATAGTCATTGACCATCCCTTCCACCCAACTTTTGCTGTCATTTTCAGAACTTCATTGTCTTTCTCCTTTTGCTGGAGATACAGCAGGCAGGAAGGTCTACTGTAGGAAAACAGCTAAGGATGTTACAGTGGATGGGAGACAGATGGTTTGTTACACGTTGCAAATAAGTAGGGCTTTAGGGAACATTCTGATATGAGTTTTCCATCAAGCTCCTTCTTTTTTCTTTCCATTGCTGTAGTAGGATCTGTCTTTAACTCTGTCTTTCATATTTTCCACCTGATCACAACTGTTGTCTTAAATCTTTAGGTCTGAATGCTTCTGAACACCTATTCCTTCTGGTGTAGCTGGTTATTGCTTATCTGGATCTAAAGCTGAAACTCGTATACTCAACCCTTAATATATGAAGCCACTTCAAACTCACTGAACAGGGTAATCTAAAATGAATCCATAGTTCACTGAGTCTTTCACTTCAAAGGTCTCCCCATTGGTTCCCCATGCTGTATGGTTATGGCATTATACAAGAACATAAAGAATTGCCAAAACATGCCAGAATCTAGAAAATTCACTGGAAGGTGTTGAACCTATTAAATATTTTAGAGTCAAATCATTGCCTCTATCTACAGAAAAATATTGGTAATACTATTAGAAATATTCAGATTTTTCTGAAATGACAGTTGCACTTTCTAGTAAACTGCAAGATAACTTAGAAGAACATTATACCAAATAGCGAAACAAAGACTGGAAGAAGAAAAAGAAGAAGCTAGTTTACTTGTCACCCACTGGAAATGTCAGATCCTTTCATATCTTCTTTGAGATTTCCTAATTCCCTGAATTAATAATCATTAAAGCAGCATTTTGCTGAAGTCAATCAAATACCACACCAATTTCCACAGTAATGTGATCTGATTGGATGTTGATAATTATCTGACCTTGGCAGTAAACTGAAACCAAAAGACTTTGACAGATAAATTCCTTAGAGCTGAGGTGAAGCACAAGTGGATCATTCTAGGTAAGATTCTGCAGCTGCCCTAATTTAAATGGGAAATCTATCTCTCCTGTTTCAGTGTACCTGGAAGTACTGTATATAATAACATTATTGATAAATTCAACAGACCAACTTTTCTTTGATGATTGACTCATTTCTGTGTTGTGTGTGTGTGTGTGTCTGTCTGTCTCTGTCTCTGTCTATCCCACTCTTTTCTCTCAGTATCTGTCTCTCGCTGTCTGTCTCTGTCTCTTTCCTCCCCCTCTCTCTCTTTCTCTGTGTGTATGTGTGTGTGTGCGCGCGCACATACATGCGTCTGTCTGTCTGTCTCTGTCTCTCCCACTCTCTCTCTTTCTCTCGGTATCTGTCTCTCTCTCTCTCTTTCCCTCTTCCTCCCCCTCTACTCTGTTTCTGTCTGTCTGTCTCTCTCTCTCTTTCTCTCGCTACAAGTGAGCCAAGGATAAAGAGAATTGAACAAGAACAATTCTGAAAGCCCGTGTTATTCATGGCTAAAGTAATCAGTGTGCCAATGTTTCAATATTCTATATTTTATAACCTTTGCTGTACTGTATTGATAGTTATAATGATACCATATTAAGTGGGGACGATGGCTCAGTGGCTAAAGATGCTGAGCTTATCAACTGGAAAGGTGACAGCTCAGGCTCGAGCCCTGCAACGGGGAGAACTCCTGTTACTTTCCCCAGCTCCTGCCACCTAGCAGTTCAAAAACATGCAAAATGCAAATAGATAAATAGGTACTTTATTTTGTTATTTTTTTAAATTTTATTTGTTTGTCAAACATGTACAAGATAACAAGCATAGGTATTGTTATGTATGCAGGTTTAAAGTCATTGGTTTAGTTTGAACTGTTCTTGTAAAATGTAAGAAATGATTGACTTAAAAGTCGCGGAAAACCCTGCACTCTGATTGGCTGGCAACTGCGGCTGCTGGCTATAAGTAGCAGCTGCAGCCCAGCCAAAGTGGGTTCGTTCTGAGCTGTAGTCACTAATAAACAAAGAGCTTGAAGCACTCCGCGTCTGTCTCTTCATGCAAACTTAACACTGGCGACAAAGGTGGGATCTCCCTGAAGAAGAAGACAACGCGGAACAGAAGAAGAGAGAGATGGCTGCACTGAACACCCCCCCAGCCCAGTTCAATCCGAGGGCAGAAGACTGGGAGACGTATGCAGATTGTTTCCAAATGTATCTGGAAGGAAACGATCTTGCCGACATTTCGAGAAGCAGAAGAGGGCGGTCTTTCTCACGCACTGCAGTCTGGCAGTTTTCAAGATGGCGAAGGCATTGCGGAAGCTGCAGACGGAAGGTAATGAAATGGCCTAATTAGAAAAGTTGTTAAGAGCCCATTACACCCCACAAGTATCGTGCCTCATTAAGAGATACGAGTTTTCCGTCAGGATCAAGGGGAAAGCGAAAACGTAAAACGACTTCGTGGCAAGTTTAAGAGAGACATTGGGGTGCATGTGAATTTAACAATTTAGAAGAGGCCATGCGCTGATCGATTTGTTCTGGCCTTAAAGACAAGGTGCTTCAGCAAGTTATTACTAAGACCTAAGATCACACTGAAGGAAGCAATAGAAGAGGCTTCTTCAGCAGAAGCTACCAAGTCCTCAGCAGCGGCAATGAAGAAAATCAACAAGGCCACAAGCCATCCTGATGTGGAACAGTCCACAACAACTCATTGTGAGCAAATAGATTCTGAGTCAGACTGTAGTGAGGTGGAGGAAGGAATTTATAGACTCAGAATGGAGAAGAAAAGGAAAGACCTGGGAAGAAAGAGGCAAGATTTCTACTGCAGAGGTTGTGGGGGAAGCCACCCCCACACTGAATGTAAGTTCCAGATACCATCTGCCTGTCAGGAAAAAAAGAGGACACCTAGCAAGAGCCTGCAAATCATCCAGAACTCCACCCAACAAGAAGAAAGTTTCCTGACAAAGAATTCAAGCCCAACAACCTCAGTGAGAAAATGGGGCGCAGCACAGAAGCAAAGGGGAAGAATGAAACTCATCAGACAGTAACTATTGGTCATTCTTCTTCTATCAATAACAGAAAAGTGCATGTCAAGGTACTAATTGAAGGAAGGCCTTGCCAAATGGAAGTGGACTCAGGTCATTTATCTATGGTGTCATGGGACACTATCTGCAGACTACCCCCAACATTCAGAAGAAGCATTTCAAGAAGCAAGCACTGACTCTTAAAGACTACCAAGGGAACAAGATTCCAGTAGTTGGAACAAGAGAACAACAAGCCACAACAAGGTGACATGAATCAGCAGGTTGAAGGCATGATGAAGATGACATGACTCCAGAGCAAGACAAGGCAAGACAGGCAACCCCTTCCCCCTTGCTATCCCTCCCCATTCCCTCTGCCCTTCCTCCTCATCATTCTCCAATCTGGCTTCACCCTTCTCCTCCCCTCACTTCCCTTCCTCCACCCCACCCCCATGCATCCTTCCTCTCCCACCCTCTTCTTTCCCTCCCCTCACCACCCCTCCCTCTCCTTCCTCTCCTCTCCTTCCTCTCTTCCTTCTTCTCCATCCCATCCCCCAATATGGCTGCAACATCTGTCACCCCATTGATTGCCAGATTGATTCGGCTGATCTGTCTGGCTAAAGAGGGTGTCCCCATCCTCCCTCACTGCTCCAATTTTTGTCCCTTCCAAAGCTGCATGCTCAGTGGAAGAGTCCATCCCAGATAGGAGTATAGTGGTCTTTGGTCAAGGCTCAAGGGTATACGATAGCTGCGCTTCTCTGGTAGAACCTCCAGACAAACATGCCACTTGGAAGGGATCTTCATTCCGACCATTGTCCCCCTCCCTTGCCTTCCCCTCTCTCCCCTCCTTCTCCGTCATCCACCAATATGGGTGCAACATTGTCATCCTATTGATTGTCCTCTTCTTCCCTCCCATTCCACCCACTATCCCAGGTAGGAGTATAGTGATCTTTGCTCAAGGGTCAAGAGTATACGATAACTGAACTTCCCTACTAGAACCTCCAGACTAACATGCCTCTTTGAAGGCATCTTCATACATCTGATAACTGAACGTAATTGAGTTATATGCATGGATGAAATGAAAAAGCCTTTAGAATTCCAAGTTAATGAAAGGCCATCCTTCTACCTCCCCCTCTTCTTCCAAGTTTTCTTCTCCCTTTCTCCCTCCACCTAACATATATACTTACCTTGTCTGCCCTATTCCCACTTCCTTCCTAATTGCAGTCCCCTACACTCAGTTGACTCTTCCAACATATACTCAATACAGTTCCTCTTTTCATTCCTCCTCTCCTCTCCTTTTCTTCCCCTTCCTATCCTTCTCCATTCTTAATTCCTCTGTCTTTCTGTTCCCCTCTCCTTCTCTCTCCATGTATTCAGAGTCCATCCCCCTCATCCTCATAGTTCTTCTCCCACTTTCTATCCACCTCCGCTCTATCTCCTTACTCACTCTCTGACTCCATTCCCTGGTCCCAACCCTCACCCAAATCTAAATCTAATCACAACCTTCACTCTCATCCTAAATTAACCTTCACTCTAAAACTAAAGCTAAACCTTACCCTCGATCTTTATCTACCTACCTCTAATCTCACGATTACTCTCATTTACCTCTCTGATAGTTGGCTAGAAAAAGAAGGAAAGTTTCCCAGAGTCCAGGAGCCCTGTTGAAGACCAGCCACCTTTTTGAAGGCCTTCACTCTTATAACTGATAACTGACAGTTTAGTCTGCAGGGATGGAATCCATAAAGACATTAGAATTCCCAAACTGATGGCCATCCTTCCCCTCCCCATTTCTTCCTCCCTCCCCCCCAGGCACACATAAACCTTTGCCTTCTTCTCTCCCTTTTTTCCATCCCCCTTTCCTCAATTCCCTCCTAATTTCAGACCCCATCCCTCAATTCCCTCCACCACCATATCCTCATCTTCCTCCCATTCCCTCTGCCCTCTTCTCCTTCCTATCCCATTTTTCCTTAATCCCTCCATCTCCATCCCCCTCCCCTCTCCTTTACCTGCAGTCCATCTCCCCCTATCCTCTCTACCTACTTCCCCCTCCCAATCCTTCTCCCACTGTCTATCCACCTCCCCTCTCTATCTCCCTTACTCACTCTCTGCTTCCCTCCCTAGTCCCAACCTTTACCATCACCCAAAACCTATCCTAAATTAGCCATCACTCTAAAACTAAACCTTACCCTCACTCTTTATCTAACTGTAATCTTTACCCTTACTCACATTTATGTTTCTGATAGTTGCCTATAAAAAAGGGAAAGTTTCCCAGAGTCCAGAGTCCTGTTGAAGACCAACTATCTTTTTGAAAATCTTCACTCTTATAACTGCCAGTAACTGCCAGTTTAGCCTCCAGGGATGAAGTCATAAAGACATTATGATGATGAAAGGCCATCCTTCCCCCTCCTCTCCTTCTCCCCATCCTTCCCCTCCCCCCTAGCACACACAAACCCTGCATTTGTACAAGAAACACAACAATATGGAGGGTAGAAATAGGATTAAAATAAGGAATAGATAATAGTAAAGAAGGGGTTGAGTTGATGATTGTTGAGAAAAAGAAAGAGGGATAATCACACTAATATATAATAGTGCTTTATTTTCTCTTCTATAAGTAATAGCAGAATATTATCCACATAGAATAATTTTGTCCTTTGGGAGGGAAATGTTTTAATACTTGCATCCTGTCATAAATTTAAGCCATTTCATTTTAGCAGCAAACTGCTACTGAGCATAAAAAATTGTACCAGTCAAGACAAAAGAAAATTGTTACAGTATTTGGCAATATTAGCCACTGAGTCGTGGTGGCGCAGTGGTTAGACTGCAGTGCTGTGGCTATTTCTGCTGACTGGCAGCTGTCAGCAGTTCAGCAGTTCAAATCTCACCATGCTCAAGATTGACTCAACCATTCGTCTTTCCGAGGTTGGTAAAATGAGGACCCCAGATTGTTGGGTGCAAATTGTTGACTCTGTAAACTTCTTAGGGCTATATAGCACTGTGAAGCAGTATATAAGTCTAGTGCTATTGCTATATTAAGAAACTATATTTTCAAATTTGTTCTCATTAAAAATATAGAGCAATATTGATTATTATTCTAAACACATCACATCTGTATGTACTGTCTATAGATTTCGAAACAGCAACCAGTTGAATGGAAGCTAAATGAATCAGGAGAGACAGGGAGAATAAGAGAGTCGTCCTATGTTATTTCTCTTCTTGTTCCTGATAATTAATATCTTCTGGCAAAGCCTCTGTGAATAACCTTTTTCCATATCCCACAAGTAAATGAGATTATGCAAAATTGCATTAGGATTGTAGCAGTTCACATGATGAATTTAGCCAACAAGCTTAAACTTAATATTGATACATTATTGATTTGATTTGATTAATTAAATGAGCACAGACTAGCACTGATGATGATACCTAGCTGGGGTAATGAAACGTCTGCAAGAAAACAAGCAAGTTCAGGGAGTACCAATTAATTAAATGTGGTAAAGGCTACCATTAGAAAATATCTAGGGAAGATTTAGTGATTCAGTAATAAATACTTCAAAGTACTGTACATATAGTTAGCCAATTTAAAAAAAAACCTTCATGATATTATTAATGCACTGCTTTAAAGGCAATTGTTTTCATGATCAAATTTAATTAAGAAATTGGTTAAAGCACCAAGCTACAAACCAGAAGAGTGGAAGTTTTAGTCATACCTTAGACATGAAAGCTGCCTAGGTGACTTTGAGCCAGTCACTTTCCCTCAGCCAAACCTACTTCACAAGGTGGTTGTTCTGGTGAAAATAAGAAAAGGAATCCAGTATACATGTGTTGTTTTTTAAAAATAATAAAAACCAGATAAAAAATAAAAGTGATTAAAATATCTCTGTCAAATTGAAGTAACGCTGTGGCTAATGCAACACAAAGTAATTGTAATGAGCAGATACATTTGAAAAGTCACAATTCATTTTCTATAATCCATTAATTCTACCTCAACATCTTTGAACCTTTAAGCATCACAGGAGGGCAAATGATTATAATTTAGAACAAGAAAACACACACACACACACACACACACACACACACCAAGAATAGCATTAGAGTAAAATCCATGCAGTTAGAAAAAGTACAGAAGATTAATCCCACAAGCACTGAAAAAAATGCATGCTTCCTCTGTTATTTATAGAGTGGTTATTAAAATCTACAAGTGCATTTATGATTAAATATTTTTACTGTTTTCATGACTCAGGAACTGATGAGATATAGCAAAAATAATTTTAAGTGTGTTCACGGTGAAAACAATTTTCCCAAAACAGTTGAAAATCACCAAACAGAAGGATTTAGAATCCCTTAGTATGCAGGCAAGGAAGAGGTACTCTCGCTGAATACTTGTAAGAGCTAATGGCTTTTCTCTTCAAGACACAAAACTACTTCATCTGCCTGTTTTGCATAATAATAAAAATATTATTAGTATCCCAAATTGTTTCCCAAATGTTCATCTTTTTTATTCAGCATAATTAAATACAGATTGCCCAGGCATTTTCATTTACGTTTCCATGTTTGTATTATCTGAAATTGATTATGCTTTTGCTTCTACCTTACAAGACCAAGTCTTCATTAAAACTTCCAGAATTCCTGACTATTGATTATGTGATTATGTTAGGTGAGGATGATCAAAGTTGCTGACTAGAGATGTTGTTATTCTTCCCCTGATACCTACATTTCTTGTTAAAGAGAGATCCTACCTGGAACTCAGGAGAAATTTCCTGGCAGTGCGAGCAATCAATCGCTGGAGTAGCTTGCTTTCCAAAGTTGTGGTTGCTCCATTGTTGGAGATTTTCAAGGAAAGATTGGACATTCATTTGTTGGGGATGGGATAAGGACTACTGCCTTGCACAGGGGGTAGACTAGAAGCTCTCCAAGGTCCCTTCTGGTCCTGTGATTCTATGATTTTATTATATTAGTTTATAGTGGTACAATTTGAGCTGCAAAGACTAGAAACCAGTAGCAATAATAGTGAAGCCACTAGAGCAGGAGTGTCAAACTCACATCATCACGGCGGTGCCACGCGACGTATCTGGACTATTGTCCCCTTTGCTAAACCGGGCATGGGTGTGGCCAGCACATGATGCATCCAGCCAGGGGTGGGCTTCAAAAATTTCAGTAACTGGTTCTCTGCCTGGTTGCTGGGTGGACATGGCCATGGTGGGCATGCCCTAGTTGGCCTCCTGCAGCATGGCAGGGAGGGGTATTTTCACCCTCCCTGGGGTCTGGAGCCTTTCCTTGAGCCTCCAGAAGGGTGAGGAGGCCCTCCAGAAGCCAGAAACAGGTGCATTTTCATACTTCTGGAACTTCCGGGAGGCCTGTTTTTCACCCTCCCCGAGTCTCCGCATGGGCTGTGCACTTACCACACATCCAAAATGGGCCATGTGGAGACTCTTTGGAGGGGCGGGGTGGGAAGGGATGGGTGGGAGTGGCAGCCAGGGGCGGTTTACTGAACCAGCCATAACATTAGCTACAGGTTCGCCAAAACCCAGGCGAACCCATAGCAGCCTACCCCTGCATCTGTCTCATGGGGCGGGAGTTAGACAGCCCTTCACTCTTAGGGTTTCATTTCAACCAATGCTGCTTCTTCTGAGTTGATGGCTGATTCAGGACAAGATTAAGAGGAAGTGGGCATAGTAGTAGTAATTTATTTCAGCTTCTATGCTTTGTTCTACTGAAGTCCACACTAGGACTACCATATCTGAGCTTGCAAACTCTGGACAATAACTAGATGTGATGGTAAAGAAATAGAGGGGGGAAAGTGCTGTTTTCTATTCTGTAGTGATCAACTGGATCATTCACCAAAGATCATTCACCAACGAAGGTAATCCTCCATTCCTGGTTATTCTGAGATATCCCTTATGTGAGAGGCAAGAAGAGAGTGGTTGGAACCTGGCAAAACTTATACGTTGTGAACCTCTTAAGCTCTATCTTCCCTTCCTTCACTATATTTATAACCTCTGGTGGTTCAATAAAAAGACAAAAGAAACATTCAAGAATGACTCAGGACAAGTTCTTAGCAAGCTTTGCAGTGGGCAAACTAAACATATAGGTGATGGGATCTCCAGCTGAATTGCTAGGGGATATTTGGCTGTAGGCTTACTATGATCCTTTTCCACTCTGTTCCACTAACACTTACCTAGCTTGTAGGTTATGAAGTTGAGAAGAGAAAGGTGATGATTGCAATTCAGCTCCATCAACAAGACTGAATATACAGGGACTTTTAAGAGCAAAACTCACCAAGCCACTCTCTGAGTGGAAAAATGTATCGCATTTATTTTCTCTCGTCTTTTGAATGCTGCAAATTTTCAGTTTTTATTTTTGCCCTTTTAATGAAGAGGTTGCCTTGTTGGTCTGCATTGTTAGTATTGTTGCTGTTGTTGTCGTTACCACTATTATTTCTGGATCTTATCATAGTTCTATTTATTTTCTGTCTGTTCTTTTAATAATTGCGATTATCTTTTAAGGGTTTCCATTATGGGCTTCACCTTTGTGGAAGTGGTGCTTTCAGCTGAAAAAAAAATCAATGAAAAGTTTCAGAAATAAAGTAACTCAAAATGTGAAGAAAGTGCACACACATCAGAGGTAACCTTGCTTTCTCTCTAAAGCTACTATACTGCCTTCTGTTCCACAGCAACATAAGGCAAACTCAAATGCCATCACAATGTATCTTTGTTTTATGCTCAACAAGGAAGTAAACGATAACACCATAGAGTCCCTGTCATATTTAGGCGAGCTTTTTTTTTAAAGTATGCTAGTTCATTTGCCATAATATGTTCATTCAGTCTTGTACATCCTGCTGGTGTCAAGCAGACAACAAGCACTTCATAAACTTTTATGAAGTTATGCTTTATAAAACATTCTTTTTAATCTATGTGCTGTTATTGCAACAGCACTAAAGGACAAAGGCAAGATACAGACAATCCTCAACTTAACAACAGTTTGTTTAGTGACATACAATGTTACAGTGGTGTCAGAGCATTTGGCAGTGTGACTACCTTTATGAAATAACCCAGGAGCAACACACAGCATACAGAGACTTGGACAGTAACAGTGGTTTAATATACAACAGGTATATACAGACAATATACAGATGGTGGCAAATACCTTTACAAGCAAGCTTTCTTAACATACTGAGAACTTCTGCACTGAATACTGGCCACAAGGAAAAGAGAACCACACCCTCTAATGGCTGCCTTTATACACACACCTCTTAAGGGGAACTTTACTCTCCAGCCTTAAAGGGAAATACCCATACTCTGCTGAATCACTCTTGTTACATCAGCCAGACTTACATCAGCTTCACAGCATTTCAGAAGGCAACTGGACTTTCTTGTTTTTTTTCTTGAAAACATTTCACTTCTCATCCAAGTTCAGAAGCTTCTCAGATGAGAAGCAAAACATTCTCAATAATATAGTTTCTATTAATTTATAATAGGACATACAAAGAGAATACAAAAGTAAATATTAGGGAAATTAGGGAAGTGGATAGTGGGGGAAAGCAAGTAAAAAAGAAACTAAAACGCATTGACTTCCGAGTCCTTTGGTACAGTAAAATAAGGCATTAACATCTACCCTCAACTTTTTACTTTTTCATAATAATATAAACTAGCCATTTCCATAACAAATCTATCTAATTGGTAAAACCCAAAATCAAAGTTTTATTTTTTTTCCACCTCAAGCACAATGTCAAGAAGTGGTTTCCAAGTAGAAATAAAAGTATTTGTGATTTTTTCTTTAATCAAAGCAGTCAATTTAGCCATCTCTGCTAACTCCATCAGTTTTTGGAGCCATTCATCCATTGTGGGGATCGAGGTGACCTTCCATTTCTGTGTGTAGAGAAGTGAAACATTTTCAAGGAAACCCCCCCTCACAAAAGTCCAGTTGCCTTCTGAAAAACCCTTTGGGTCAGCCATGATCTGGATGATTAGGAATCTTCATAGATATTGTAGCTGTGGTACAGATAGCAGTGGTTATGACCAAAGTGAGGGCTAAACATGAAACAACAGATGGTAGCACCAGATATATGGAGAAAACTTAACTCTGCCCAACCAAAATTTTCCCACATTTTTACAGACCAACCTGATGGCCTATGAATTTCTAAATGAAATATAGGGGTTTGTAATGTGTTCAGGTTGAGCTGGATTGGCCTTCATTTATAAAGACTGTAATTGTATGGCTTCAGTGAAAAATAATACATCATAATCCATGTTCCTCTTCCTCTCAGTGGTATGAACTGTCTTGATATTCCTATCCTTTAAACAAGCGTGAAACTCTCCCAAGTCAGATCAAGATGTTTACCCACCTGGAATGAATTATGTCTGGTAAGCTATTGTATATTTGGGGTTTTTTTTTACTATGGCAATCTTTAGTTTACTTATTTGTTTGTCTTTTGTTTTTAATTTGCAGACTGCTCAGAATTGCTATGATTTGGTAACTATATATAACTTCATTGTAAATGAAAGATATATGTAAGATACTTATTTGGAAATGGCACACCGAGAAATAAGAGGTAAGAATTCTGTCTCAGCCCAAACTGTGAATGAGGAGAGAAGGGCAATTAAACTGTACATTTGTTTTTTGTTTTGTTTTTTCAGAGAAAAGGAATGTAAAATGAATTGGGAAACCAGGGTAATTCATTAAGATCATCAGAATATGGCCACATGTTTTATGTTACAAGATTGATACTGTCAAGAAAATAAGTTCATGGTTATGATTATTATGAAAACAAACTGGATTTTAAATCAGCTTTAACAATCCCAATTACAATGTATAATTATAATTGTTATTAAGGTCTACACCTCACTTGGATTTGTGGTTATATGTAATTATAATTACAAGCTATTGCTAACCATTTGCTCTATGCAAATACGGAAATAACATGCAAGCTATATGATATATAAAGCATATTACTGTCCAATTTCCCTGTGGATTTTCTTTATTCCTGGTGGTCTAACCTGGATCATGACTACCATATATAGAATTGGCAAGCTTAATACTTCTCTAGAGTATTTTAATTCCATGTGAATTAGGTAATTTTAAAAAAATGTATTGATGTTCACAGAAAACTCAAAGGGAAGACAAATTTGTTAGGAAACCTATAGGGGAGATTTGCTTCCTACCATTTTTTTCCTTCCTTCCTTCCTTCCTTCCTTCCTTCCTTCCTTCCTTCCTTCCTTCCTTCCTTCCTTCCTTCCTTCCTTCCTTCCTTCTTTCCTGCCTCCCTCCCTCCCTTCTTTCTCTTCAAGTTAATTCATCTATTTCATCCCATCTTTACATCGAATCTGAAAATACAAATTTCAATCCAAGATTTCTATATTTTCAATAACATATTTCAAAATGAAATACTATAGATAAGAAATGACAGGAATACTACTATGCCTATTCCAAAGCTTTTTAAAGCAATTCACCAGCATGATCAATGTAAATCAAGCAAAATATATTTATGTGAGTAGCCAATTTCCCTGCTTTCCATTGTTAACACTCAGCAGATGATCAGGTTACAATACATTGGCTTGTCATATTTTATAAACACTAGTTTATTTCTATTTTCCATTGTCACCATTAGCAGTTTGGACAGCTAATTATTTATGCCTGAGGTTACTGGAATTATCAGTATAAAATACAGCTAGCCCTTGACTTACAACAGTTCATTAAGTAACCATTACAACAGTTACAACAGCACTGAAAAAAGTGACTTATGACCATTTTTCACACTTATGACTGTTGCAGTGTCCCCATGGTCATGTGATCAAAATTCAGTTGTTTGGCAACTGGCTCACATTTATGATGGTTGCAGTGTCATGCGATTCTCTTTTGTGACCTTCAAAGTCAATGGGGAAACCAGATTCACTTAACAATCGCGTTGCTAAATTGAGAACGGCAGTGATTCACTTAATAAATCGTCAAATGGAGCAAAACTCACTGAACAAATTTTTCACTTAGCAACATAAATTTGAGGCTTAATTGTGGTCATAAGTTGAGGACTACCTGTAATGCTATTTAAAAATTGGAGATATGAAAACATACAAATCTACTGAAATATATTGTTGTCGTTTTTAACCATTCAGTCATTTCCGAGTCTTGGCAACTTCACAAGCAAGTCTCTCCATGCTACCCTATCAAGAACAGCTTCTTTCAGTTGTTGGATGTTCCTCTTTGTATCAGTTTTGAGCTAAAATATACACACAAATATAAAAACACAAAAATACTCTTTTTACGGTTCATAGTTGTGAGTTCTTACACACACACGTGCACACAGAGCAGTGGTAGGATTCAAAAAAAATTACTACCGGTTCTGTGGGCGTGGCTTGGTGTGCATGGTGTGGCTTTGTGTGCATGGTGCGGCTTGGTGGGTGTGGCTTGGTGGGCGTGGCAGGGGAAGGTTACTGCAAAATCCCATTCCCTCTCCACCCCACTAACCTGCTTTCCATCTCCGTTTTCCTGTTCAGGGCAACAGAAGAAGACCCAGATGATCAGCTGGGACTTGGGAGGCAAAGAATAGATGGGGGCGGGGCCAGTCAGAGGTGGTATTTACCAGTTCTCTGAACTACTTCAAATTTTCCGCTACCGGTTCTCCAGAACTGGTCAGAACCTGCTGAATACCATCTCTGACACAAAAGCAAAGAGAGAGAGACAGAGAAACCAACAAGCATTTGAAAGATGATAAGCTGAATGATTGTTTCTCTGAAACACATCAAGAAAATTTGAAACATAAACAGTAAGAAGGAAAACTGTGGCTGAACAGCCTTCACCTCTTGTCAAATGTTAGTCTGTTGGTGCTATTAAGGATAGCTGGATGAATCAGCCTGGCTTTTAAGATTGAAATGGAATGGAAAAGCACAATGCTAAGACTTGGAAGCTTGTTGGCCCTGCATTCAGTCTACATTGTTCAGTGAATAAGCTCAGGACTGCAATAGAAGAGAGTGGGATCGATTCACTCAAGAAAAAATTCACACTGGATGTATTTCAAAGTATATTCAGAAAAAAAAGGGTGGTAGAGGCACTAAGTAGTAACAGCAGGGCAGCAAAAAACATGCACAGCTGCAAATTAATATTCCCTGCTTAATTATTGCCCTTAGCCAGTAACATCACATAGTTACTAATATTTTAGAAATGGCTCATATAAGAAAATAATAATTTCTCAATAATAAATACTTTTTGTGATAAAGAAGACAGAATTTAGTAGTTTGTAAGTGCTTATGTTTTTATTTGCTATTCCACTAGAAGCCATACAGGAAGTCCTTGACGTATGATCACAATTGAGCCTCAACATTTCTGTTGTTAAGTAATACAGTTGTTACTTCATTTTATGGCTTTTCTTGCCACAGTTGTTAAGTGAATCACTGCAATTGTTAAGTTAGTAATAATGGTCGTTAAGTGAAACTTGGCTTCCCCGTTGACTTGGCTTGTCAGAAGGTCACAAAAGGGGATCATGTGACCCTGGGACACAGCGACGGTCATAAATACGTGACCATGGCGATGCAGCAATGGTCATAAGAAAAATGGCCATAAGCTGCTCTTTTCAGTGTTGTTGTAACTTTGAAGGGTCATTAAATGAACTGTTGTAAATACAATATCAGAAAGAAATTGGTTGTGTCTTGGAGGTAAAAAAATTATGGACTTTCCATTATAGCAGTCCTTGGAGAAAGGCACTGATTGTGTGTGTGTGTGTGTGTGTGTGTGTGTGTTAAGATTGTCAAGCCTTTAAATTCATTGCCTTCTGGAATTTTTCCAGCACTTTGGTGTCTGAATTTGTCTATGTAGCGAATTCCACTGAAGATTTTTAATTTCACCTATGACCGTGATGGCGAACCTCTGCCATGCGTGCTGGAAGTGGCATGCAGGGCCATTTCCCCCGGCACGCAAGAGCTCGCCCGGAAGAGCCCCACTGAACACGCACGTGCGCACCCCCTCCCAACAGCTGATTGTCGGGTATCTGGTGCGCATGTGTGTGGGGCAAACGGGAAACATGCATGCATGCGCAGGGATGCACAGCGCATGCTGGGGGGTCATGAGCACATGCGCAAAGACATGTGGTGCGTGGAGGGATCATGCATGCATGCACAGATGGATGGCGCATGGGAGTGATCTGCACATGCAGGCGCAGATGCACGGTGCATGGGGGTAATCATGCATGTAGCAGCAGAAGCATGGCATGCGGCAAGGGGAATCGCAAGTGCAGGCACAGACGTGTGGTGCGCAGCAAGGAGGTCATGCACACAGATGGGATGTACAGTGTGCTGCGAGGGATTGCGCATGCAGGCGCAGCGGGAGTGGGGGGCCCCAGCATGCATTGCCTTCTGGGTGCTGGCACGCAAGCACGAGCACATGAGAGCGCACGTAATTATCGGCAGGGGAGTCGAAAAAGGTTTGCCACCACTGACCTATGTCATTCATTAAATTGCATTAACATAAAAGAGAAATAAAGGCTGTATTACTGCTATCCTTCACTTCTTTCCTATTACTTTCTACTATGGGTATCTTATGATTATATTACTTTGTTGTTTGTTGTTTGTATGTACACTTGAGAGCTTATGCACCGGAGACAAATTCTTTGTGTGTCCAATCATACTTGACCAATAAAGATTACATTGTATTGTGTTGTATTGTATTGTATTAAGATAAAATTTACCTTAAAGATCAGATTAACACCTCTACA
The DNA here is from genome assembly GCA_009733165.1 of Naja naja. Classification (NCBI taxonomy): domain Eukaryota; kingdom Metazoa; phylum Chordata; class Lepidosauria; order Squamata; family Elapidae; genus Naja; species Naja naja. The sequence goes on from CM019153.1 coordinate 34,911,305, forward strand.
AGCCTACCCATCTCTGCTCTGCTGAATATTTAATTTGAATAACAAATGGCAACTATTTTATTCCCCATCCCTATCCCCACCCCGGGTCCTACAAGCATTTTTTTAAAGTAAATAATCCATGGAAGAAAGCAGGCATTGCAATACACTGGTCACACTTTTAAAAAATTGCAAACTCCAGATGTTGAAGAAATAACAGTAGATTTGCATTTAATTTACTCAGCGACAGAAACCGGAAAGAAAGTGGGTAGATGATAGTTCACTATTGGTCCACAACATGTCAGAAAGTCCATCAGGCTGAAACCTAACTGATTGCTTACAATTAGAGCAGAAATGGAGCTTTAGTTAATGCTGACATTAGCTTTTGCCCTGAAGGGTGTTTTTAATGTTGACAGAAACGGCTAACTAAAGTGATTGGCTTAGAAACCTCTGCACAATTATATGAATTTCATTGCATTTAAATGACTCAAATAATATTTATTGCAAGACTGAACTTGGTTTTTTTTTTCATGTTTGTGATTTATAAGCCCATAAAGCAGATTATTGGTATGAGAGAGAAAGATGGAAATGTTGCATTAGAAATAACCCAATCTCCTTGCTTATTATAACACATGTTTTCCCCCCACCTTCCTGAATTCCATTACAGTATCTTGTCAGTTTCCAGTGACAGGGAAAATAACTTTCTAAAAAGAAAAGAAAAGTTGATTGTGGTGTTTCAAATATGCATAACATATTTAGAAAAATAAATAAATAAAAGACCTCCAAACTTCTGAAAAGGGAAGTGAGATTCTTAAAATAATCTATCCTTTCCTTTCAGTAATGTATGCCTACTCCAGTGAAAAGAAGGACTAGAGGAGACATGATAGTAGTACCCACACATAATATGTTTGGATATCACCATCTTTGATGTTGTTGCAGGCAAAGTAAGGTCATTGCATCTGTACATCTCAGTTCTAGCCAATTTCTTACATTGTAAAACCTGGAAATTGGGGATTAAAAATGTCAATCGGATTGTGGGTTTGAATATAATCCACTGCAAATTTGCAAACTGTGCATACACGTACATTAACTCAGCCAATAGCACCCAGAAACTCAATATTCAGGCAGAAATGCAGAGATTAATTGAACCCTTTCAGGAGAACATCTTGAACTTACTCTTCTTTTTTTCTTGTTTCTTTCAAAGTAAAGGAATGGTTTTTTTAGATTTGCTGCCAATATTTCTAAAAAAGAAGAATATAAAGCAGGCTAGATCACTGATGATTTGCAGTGAATCCTACTAATATCTACCCTTTTCTATGCATTGCTTAACAGGATATATTTTGAAATAAAGCTTTTGAAGATCTACATTTATTATAGAGGGGAAAGTATTCAGCTGTGACTAAAACTAGAGACAGAGAAAGGGAGAGAAAGTGCATTTAAAAGGTTATTTATGTTGTGTTTGTCTCTGTACATTAGATATTAGGTCTCTTTCCACATGTCATATTTAAAATAACCTTGGACCATTTATATGATATTTGTTGTAACATCCCACTGATCTCACATTTGCAAATTATGCCAAATCATTTGAAAATCAATTGGTGATTCCCCAACTTGTCTTCAACATCTACATATCAAAAACATAATCAGCATGATGTCCATATGCTTGCTGCTCTAAAACTCACAAAGGACCAATCATTAATCAGTCTGAGCCATCCAAAAGATGAATGCAGAAAATGCCAGGCAATCTGTATTCACTCTTTCCTTCTAAAGCTTGAGTTAGACTTCTGCATCATTGCACATCAGGGAATGTATGTGTCTGTCATTCACAGACAGTTGCATAGCTGTTGCATTTTTACTTCTGTGAATATTAATGTCACCAAAATGTGCCTTGCCTTCTGCCCACCTCCCAACAAGAAGACAGATCAACCAATCAGCATGCAGGGCACACAAAGAGATTGGACAATCATTTGTCTAAAATGGTTTTTTTGGTTGAGCTGAGAATTGGACCAGAAAACTCTATTATTCTGTTATCTTCACACAACATATAGTTGAGATTTGGGAGGTGTGCTCATTGGCCCATCTATAACAATCTGCAACCTACACTTACCCATCAATCCCTTTGCAGTGTACAGGAGGTATGCATTGACACTTACATGCAGTTGCAAAAAAAAAAAAATCTAAGTCAAGTTTAACTATTCAGTTGCTGCGTTTGTTTGCTCCACTTCAAGTTTTCCAGTATCTATAAATTAAGAGATGGCTTTTACCCCTTCAAAAAAAGAAGGACAAGTAAGTGTTTAGCTTCATATTATTTATTTATTTATTTATTATTTATTATTTGAACTTATATGCCGCCCCATCTCCGAAGACTCGGGGCGGCTTACAACTAAAACAAAAAACAATAAATACATTAAAAAACAATTAATTAAATTAAGTTATAATTATCTAGAGCTTCTCCACAAGCTGCGCCTGTTGAAATGAGGACCCAAGATTGTTGGGGGCAATAAGCTGACTTTGTAAAAATGCCGCTTAGTAATAAGCAGGCATATACAATGGAATGAAGGCTATTGCTGAGCGCATTGGGTTGTGCTCCAAAAAAATTGTAAGCCGCCCTGAGTCTCCGGAGAAGGGCAGGATATAAATATGAATTTTTTTAAAAAAATGGAATTGGGAAGTGTGATATGTAACAGCCAGTCCATCCAGTAAGAAATCAAATTCCCACAATGATACATTGAACCCATTGGCATTCAAGTTGTATTTGTAGCTTATGAGATAGTGGGAACTGTGTTTTTTTTCCCCACGGTAGCTAGGAATTAAGCTTTTAGAAATGGAAATGGATCAGCATTGGTTTATTACTGACAGCATAAGTTTGGTACAGTATGCTTGGCTGCAGAAATAGAGAAAAATCTTTTGGTCTGGGTGATTGTGCAGAAAAAAAAAGTATTATTTATAAAGCAAATGAGTATTCCGCCTAATGGACGTCTTAAATTAGTAAGCTAGTTTCACTTCATTATCTCTAACATGTACATTATTCTGATTTTGGTTTAAAGGAAAAATGATAAGGAAAAAAAATGATCAATAAATGTGAGCAAATATCTAAGACACGTCACTGTTCACACAGTGTATTAAACAGCTGAAGAAGCAGAAGACCACCTAGTGAACTGCTGCAAGAACATAACACATGCTGATTATAAGCGATGGCATGACACGATGCATTGGAAGGTCTGCAAGAAAAATCATTTGCCTACAAGCAAGATCTGCTAAGACTACAAAATAGACAAAAAAACAGAAAATGAAGAAGCTAAAGTGCTCTGGGACTTTAGAATTCAGACTAAAAGGCACTTGCTATACAACACAACATACTTAATAATTGCAATTAAAAGGACAAATAGAAATAGAAATAGAAGGATTATGGCAAAAGAAAGCAAAGGCAGCACCAACAGTAATAAGTGCCTTGGGTGCAATCCCAAAACAACTGGAGCAGCACTTGAACACTGTCGGCATTGACAAATTCAGCACCAGTCAATTGCAAAAGGCAGCTTTATTCAGAACAGCTTACATCCTGTGATAATATCTCTAATGTGTACAGTATGACACCTCTAACTCTAACACATCAAACATCCACATTTGCCTAACCCAGGTGCTTGGGAAGGACTCGATAGGTGGGCAAAAATGCCAAATCCAGTCTGAACACCTGGCTGACTGTGTGACAAACCAAATTAATATTTCCACACACAGTAGACATGCATAGATACACAAAATGCTAATGTCGTGCTCACAGAACAATGCTCTCAGAGTCACCTTTCTTCATTAGTGCTTTTTGGTCCATTTTTTAAAAACATGCCAGGGGGAAGATGGAAAAGAGGCAGAAAGGGTAATAGATAGACAGACAGACAGACAGACAGACAGACAGACAGACAGACAGATATCACTAGGTTTTCCCAGTTCCCAGTGAAAGCATACATGAAGTAATTTTATTCTGACCTTCCGAAGACTATAAACTAAAAATTGTACTGTAAAAGTCCCCATTCCTATATCCTGCCCTTGTTGTTCAGTCGCTAAGACTCTTTGTGACCCCATGGACTATAACATGCCAGCCCCCACTTCCACTGTCTCCTATAGTTTGCCCAAATTCATGTTCGTTGCATGGAGAACACTAATCATCTCATCTTCTGCCATCTCCTTCTCCTTTTGCCTTTTCCAACATCAGGGTCTTGTCCAATGAATATCCTAGGCCCTATAAAATATCTACTGCTAGGAACCATAGTGCTGCTTGAAATTTTCAGCTTGAATTATGAAGTGTCCTTGTTTAAAAATAATCTTTTCTATTACTGCATGGCAAGACAGAGTCTGAACAGAAAACAGATGGTAATGTTTGCCATATGCTCACAAAATGACCTTCGTTTACTCTTCACTGTTCAGATATTTATTTTATAGGGGCTCAGATCTGGTTTATTGTGTCACCTCTGTGCTCCATGAATCTGATCCATCATTTTGAAAAATAGTCTTCTCCCTACCCTTCAGCTTTCTTGATTATACAACTGGATATACAGTACATTCCAATGTACCTTACTTTTAGATACAAATAGTGATAAAAACAGAAAAGGGGTGCCTGTGTGTGTGTGTGTATTTAATTTTCAAATTATTTATATCATTTTGTGAGAAATCTAGAATGGCATCATTCCTATAAAGAAAAGTTTTAAATAGATACAAGGTAATAATTCAGAATAATACATCATCATATTTGTTGTTATTTAATATTCTTTAAATATATTTGACATAAAGTGCTATTCAATGATCTTAGCACTGAAGTGGAATTTCAATCAGAAATTTCTTAGTTTGGAACATCATGCCAACTCTATAGTTTTTAATCTACGTATTATGAATGAAGTTCTTCAAATATTTATGAATCTTGTTAAACCAGAAAGTTGGATCAGAAAGTTATATACTCAGAATCAAGGAGGGTGTTTTCTGCAGTCATATGTGTTTTTGCATTCATAGGAGCTTCAGATTTTTTAAAAAAATAAGTAATAGTGGTGTAGCTGTAGCTGAATTATTTTGAATTCTGTATTCAATAAACTGATTGGAAAGATGTATACTAAATATATGAGTAGTGTGCTTGGGGAAAATATTAGACTCCACAAGGAAACTTGACAAAAACTAAATTTTGATGCAACTAAATTTGCATTTGATTAAAATAAAGTCATTAAAGATAATTAATATTATTGCTATTTTACAATTCTCCTTCCATCTGTTACATTAAGTAATTAGTTTGGGGTAACATGATTATATTATGTAATGTAACATCTGTTACATTAAGTAATTAGTTTGAGATAACATGGAGCAGAAAATCGAAAGCCTAATTCCAAACCTTAGTATGATTAGTAGATTTCTCTACTAAACCAATAAAACAAAACAAAGGAAAAAGAAAAGTTTTCCATCCCTTGCCTTTAAAAATGTATACAGTTGATTTAAAAATAAATAAATTATAGCATGATTGTAATAAATAATAACATGGCTTTTCTTATTTTATTCTAATGCTAATGTCATTTAATTAGCAATGAGCACTATTCTGTTGTAAAAGGGAATTCTATATAATAACATAAGCAGTTATAATTTTTGCTGGAGAGACAATGATTGAACTCAAAAACTAACATTGAATCAAGTAAGTAGATGGAAACCTCCAGAATAGCCAAAGTAGCATGGAGGGTTGTGAAGTTAAACAACAATGACACAACCAGATGCCAAGAAACTACATAGATGTGGCAACACTAGAAGCCAAGCATCTCCTCTTAACACTAGCTTTATGATTAGCTTTATTCCTGAAGATTGCCTGACTTTTTTTTCCCTCTGCATTGCCAACCATTGACTCATTTGGAGTTGTAGTGTGTAAGCAAGGACTCCATCTTAGTTCTCTTTGCAAGATCCAACCTAGGTCGGTTACCGGGACCAGAGGTTTACTCTTCCAAGCTTCCAGCTTTATGCTGCAGCCCATTCTCAGGGAATTTCTCTCCAGCAGAATGTTGCCTTTGGGCTATTCTATGAGTCATATTTATGTGATGCCTTCCTATTGGTTGATTGGTGTGTTGATGGTAGGTGATTTGGCTATTTTTCCTTGTGCTGCCAAGTCTTTGGCAGTCCACTCCCACAGACAGGGCCTCCTGGGGGTGCCGTCAGCCAGACAGTGTAGGTTGGAGACCCCTAGGGTTAGGGCCTTCTCTGTGGGAGCGCCCACCCTGTGGATTCAGTTGCTCCTGGAGCTTCGGATGGCTCCTGACCTTTGATCCTTCTGTTGTGGACTGAAAACATAGCTCTTCCAGCTTGCCGACCTGGACTGATGGCGGGGAGGGGCTTTTAGTGGTGGTTTGTTAGTTTTAATCAGTATATTGATCAGTATATTGATTGAGCACACAGGCTGGGACTTCACGGGGTGCCATCCACGCAACAATGTCGGCTGGCGGTGCCCTGGGGAAGGGCCTATTCTGTATCGGCTCCCGCCTTATGGAACCAACTACCCATTGAGCTCTGGCTGGCTCCCAATCTCTCCTCTTTCCGATGCAATCTAAAAACCTGGTTGTTTTTACAGGCTGGGCTGGACTGATCTCCTGGGGGAGAGGGTGGGATTTAATTTGATTTTAATTCGGTTTTATAGTTGCATTTTGGCTTGTCTAGTTTAATTTCTTTTTAAATAATTTATTGTTCTGTGTTTTTATCCGTGAGCTGCCCCGAGTCCTTTTGGAGAGTGGCAGCAAACAAGTCAAAATAAAATAAATAAAATAAATAAATAAATATTGGGATGTTTGTTTAATAGTTTTTTAATGTTTGTATTCTATGTTTTTTATTGTTGTGAGCCGCCCTGAGTCCTTCGGGAAATAGGGCGGCATAGAAATCCCAATATTAAATTAAATTAAATATATATTTGCCTTCATTCGTTACTTATCTTTCTTGTCCTTCTTGTGCTAATGTTTGTAAAACAGCTCTGTTCATATATGGTGGTAAACTAGTAGCCTCTTTTCTGACTAACACATTTTATCAAATGCCATAGGCTTTCTCAAGCTGAACCTCACTCCTTCATCCTTTCCATAAAATTTGTTAATCAGGAAAGATGCTACCAGATTCTTGATTTAGAGTATGCTTGGTCACCTTGAACTTTGAAGGAGAATCATTAGACAGTTTTGTCCCGCTACAGTGATAAAATTCTTCTCAACGTTCAGTAAATACCGCACTCAGTAAAACGTGGCTAGAAAACATTTTGTGCAATAAAAGAGAACGTTTTCCCTCTCCCAAATGGTAATGAGAAAAGAGCATCCTCCAGAGCAAACAAAAAGGGATTCATTTTATTTCGTCTGTAGTTTCTTAGAAGCATAGTTTAAGGGAGGTGAAGGTTCCGATTCTCAGTGAACAGAAAGAATAATTTATAGCACGGTTAGGTTATGATTTCTGCAATGGTGTTCCAGATGTTTCTGAATTACACTTCTCAGCATCCATTGCCATTGGCCATGCTGACTAGGGCTCCTGCTTGTATAGCTATATCTGGAAGATGATGAGCTGTCTCCCAGATCCTGCATGGTAAAAATTATCGTACTTTTAGGATGAAAAAAAAAGCCAGGTTCCAAATGATATATTCATATTTGGCAATAAAAACAGCATCATCTGAATCTAGCTTTGAAAAATAACAAAAATACTGGTGCCCATGTAGTGAGAGGTGGACTGACTGATTGATGTTTGCATCTTTGTACTGTGCTACAATTCTAAGTGGAAGCTGCAACGAGCTGTTGTAACATGGAATGTTTTTATTCACAAATTTCCATTCCAGTCCTGCGCTTTTTCACTTGTTAGCTGTCGATGGTTACTGAGCTTGCTTAGGCTTAATGCGTGACTGTTTGGACGTTCTCCAGCTTGTAGTCTGTTCAGTTCTATGATTATTTATTTCATTAATTCTTGTTTCACAGATGAATAAAGATCCTCTCACTCCCCTCTGCTTCCAGTCTTCAGGGTTTTAAAAATATTTCTTGTACTTCTGAAACACTTGGAGATTCCTCAAACCACAGCTTACATTTATTTGGATGTTGCTGCTCAGAAATAGTATTTGCAACCTGAATGATACTTTTAATAGCTAAAAGTTTCTTGTGAAAATAAAAACCCATTTTAAAAGTTCAGTTTAAAATGGATGACATTTGCAATAATATAAATATAGGCTATATTTACTATACTGATGGCCTCAATCTGAATACTTTTCTTTAATTCTTTTGATTGATTCTTCTAACTAAAGAGGTGGTTTTAAAGCATGGGGAGAGAAGGGGGATTTAGTTGTGCTATATTCATACAGGCAAAGCCTCTGAACTGGTGAAATGGGAAACATATTATTAGACCATGTAATGATTGGAAAGCAATCCTTGATTGTATCCTATCTTGAGTTGTACCTACTTATAACAAGATCCAGACACAAGTAGCATGTAGAAAGGACATTTAAGTATTGAACTGATTGATAAGCAGATTGAAAGACAGACATTCACACATGCACATGAACACACCAATGCTGACTTGCTACAAAACTTAGCCCAATATTTGATGAAGCAGTACTGTAATTGTAATTACATATGCAGCTTATGAAAATAAAGTGCTATAGATTGTATAGTTACCAGCAATGGCAACTGCTTTTTAAAATCATGTCATTGCAGTCTCTTTTCATTTATTTCATTATTGCGTGCATTTTCCCAATACCATACCATTTTAGATTTAGATTTATTCAGGAGGAAACACATTTATAATAAGGCAGGATGGAGGAAATGTGGAATCCAGGTCAAGGTGTATGAGAAACCTTTCCTTATTCCCTCTTACCATATGAAGATATGACCTTCTGCTCAGGTTTAATGCTAATGTAACACATAAGAATAAACCTTCCAGTGTAGCCCAATAAAACAAGTGTGAAGTTACTCCAGGGGAAACTGGAGAATGGAACAACTAGCTTTGAACTTTCCCATCTGTGGTAAAGTTTGGCTTATTCTTTGAATCATCGGAGGCCAAGTGTCTTATCTGAGCCTGACCAGCATGGTCATGCTGAAGAAGAGAGAGGCCTGTTGACTTATTCTACTAGACTTGCAGTTGTAGCCTCAAGTAGGTCAATGTAACATCCAGGAGCTGAATGTAGTTCCTCTAGTATGATGACTCTTTAAACCTCAAAACATAGATCCTTCATAAGCCCATGGAACAATTGCTGGTCCATTTCACAGCCTGGAAAACCATCTCATCTCTGTCTGATCAGCTGGATACAGACAAATAAAGGCACTAGTGCATTAATGCCCATCCTCTGAACTGGATTGAGTCCCAGCTCCAGGAGCATTATGAAAACAAGGAAACTGTTGAGTTTCCCCCATGACAGGCTATTCATAGGATAGTACAAGACACTGTGGCACAGTGGTTAGAGTGCAGTACTGTGGGCTACTTCTGCTACCTGCCGGCTGCCTGCAATTTGGCACTTCAAATCTCACCAGGCTCAAGGTTGACTCAGCCTTCCATCCTTCTGAGGTGGGTAAAATGAGGGCCCAGATTGTTGGGGGCAATATGCTGACTGTAACCCTCTTATAGAGGGCTGTAAAAGCACTGTGAAGTGGTATATAAGTGCTGTCTCCCTTTTGCTCTTTCTTCTGAAAACATCTGGAAGTTCTTTGGACCATCAGTTTCAAGGGCCAGGACCATGCCACAGAAAGGTCTCATTTCCTCTCTACCTTAATTTTTATCTGTTTTTACACAATGGCTAGCTTCTTAGGCCTTTTTCCTCCCTCAGTTTTCTCAAGCACCATTGCTGAGAGACAAAAGACACTCCTTTGTCCTGCTTCTCCAAAACTCTCATTTTCTCCCTCCCTTCCTCTCTATAGCAAAAATGATTATGTATAGCATGCATTGGAACATCTCTTTCCCCTAAAAACAGATGTTCCATCATCAAACCCCAGGGATCATTCACCCTTGTTCCCTCAGTACTGTTTAAAGTCTATTTCCCCAATGTCTGTTATTTTTCTTTTATTCATTTCAATTCCCAACTGAGAACTTTATGGATGTTTTTCATAGTTTCAATGTTGTTCCCTCAATGCTGATTGTTGTTTTGAAAGTTAGGTCTCCAGAGAATACTGTTTCCCAACTGTTAGCTGCTTTCTCTTCCATTTACTTGTCTTCACTGGCTTGTCCCTCAATGGAACCCACTCTGTTCTGTGGCCACCATTTTTGAGATCTAGATACACTCTAGGATCCATATTTTTAAAGTACTGTTCTCAGGTTTGGATTGTTTTGCAATTGATGCCATAATTTTAGGCTACATCATTTACATATAGCCTCTTGTTACATATGCATGCATATACAACACCTTTTTATTGTCTTTTTTAATGGATAGGGTGTAGTATTTGAATCATGTATCATCTCCTTAAAGCCACAAACTTGAATTCTCTTTTAACCATGCTAGGCAGACACTTAGGTAGAATCAATATAACCTTTGATTTGCAATTTGCAGGAACCATGTCATCATCTCAGGAAAAAAAAAAGACTTCAAGTTTCAATTTCCATATGGAATTCTAATGGTTCAGCAGTATGAATGGCCGAAGGCCAAACGCATCTGTGTGGCAAATTCTTATTAAGTCTAACCTTTAAATCTGCTGAGCAGGTAGCTCCCAACAATGGATTTACTGTTTGAAGTACATGAGGGTCTTTAAAAAAATGTTGTGATAGCTTTTTCTTTTCCTGATGTACGAAGACGGCAACGATCCATTCAAGAATCCCTTGGCTGATGAATTAGAGGACTCCTTGAGCAGAACAAATCTTAATAATAAAAATTACAAATCACCAAACTTCATTTGTACTCTGACAGGAAATGTACGACAAAGAGGTCATCTTAATTCTAAGTAAGGAGGTGTGGAGCACACTCTGTCCCTTCTGTAGCCATATACTTAGAACCACTTGATTTTGTTTTCTTTTGTTTTATGGCACTTTTCTCTATGCTAATTATCTAATTCAACATGCCAGTAAATGACTGTATTGACAATAAAAACTGCCAAACTCCTTGGAAACACTAGGCAGAACTCATACAACATTCTTTTCAAATTTGACACTGCCTGCAAATCTCTTATGACCTCAAATGTCAGCTCAGACAGCGTTGAATTGGTGTTGCTGATCCAAAAACAAAACAAGCCAGTAAGGTCGTATATGCATCATGATGCTATTAAAAGAATCTCCTGGTTCTTGTTTTTTTCTCCTTGGAATCAGGAAGTTTTTATTTTTGGAATAGAATAGAAATAAAAACTAATGGGCACTAAATTTAGGATGTGTAGGAGCTAGTCTTTTAGTGTAGAACATAATGCATTTATAGAAACTTCTACCACATAACATTGTGATGAAACCTACAATGCCTTTAAAACAGAGTTTATGGAATTTCTCTGGTCTAAGTCAGAGATGCATCCTATAAGAATGCACCAAGTTTTGCTTGGCACGCTAAGAATCACAATTCAAAACTAGATAGCATCCACATCCCATTTTTAATTATTCTTCATTAATTAAACTGTGTTTAAAAGATCTGTAAGACTATGACACACATTTCAAACACAAAAATATCAAGTTAAAGGCCATCTTGGTCCTGTATATTCTGGGATGGCAGCAGGGACTGCAAACTGTCCTACATTTTAGGTGGGCTAAACCAGAATGCCAGGCAGTAAAATACCCAGCTATTGTCCTTTTTTCTGTAAGGTAAAGGAGTCCCTGTAGATTTTGCTCTGCTAGTCATTGCTGACTATAGGGGGCAATGCTCATCTCTGTTTCAAGGCCATTGAGCCAGCACTATCCATGGTCATGTGGCCAGCATGACATCACAGAGAACTGTTACCATCCCTCTGAAATGGTGCCTATTTATCTACTCTCATTTACATGCTTTTGAACTGCTAGTTACCAAAAGCTGGGGCAAGAGCCATTGGTGGCTCTTGGATCTCAAACCTGGATTGCTGGCTTTTCCAGCCAACAAGCCCAGTGCCTTAACCACTAAGCTACCACACTGTCCCTTTCTCTGTAGAAATTAAATAAACGGTCTGTTTCTGTTTCACATTTTTAAGGTGCTGTCTCTTAAAGCCCATTCCCAAACTATTTTAAAATTGACTCTCATTTGTAGAACCTACTTCACTCCAGTTGCTCTTGCCTTTGATTCCTTTTCCCCCAGGAGTCAAGAACAAGAACATTATTCTGATTTTCTCTATATTTAAATTTTAGAAATATGTAAATCAAAGGAAAACACTCTAGTAGGCCTTCATTTTAAGCAAGGTAAGGTGAAAAAGAGTCCTTGGTGGCTCAGGCTGTTAAATGCCTGCTCTTAAGATCCAGCTGTCTACAATTACTGTAGGCTCGAATCCCACCAGGCTCAAGGTTGACTCAGCCTTCCATCCTCTCGGGGTAGGTAAATTGAGGACCCAAAATTGTTGGGGGGCAATAAGCTGACTTTGTAAAAATGCCGCTTAGTAATAAGCAGGCATATACAATGGAATGAAGGCTATTGCTGAGCGCATTGGGTTGTGCTCCAAAAATTGTAAGCCACCCTGAGTCTTCGGAGAAGGGCGGCATATAAATGTAATTTAAAAAAAAAACTTACCCAATTGATTAAAAAGAGAGAATAGAAGATTTCAGAGTATTAACAAACAAGTTCTTTCACATGTTAACATTACATTTAAAAAACAATGCATGTAGCATATGTATATACAGTATGCTACATATGCTAAAGTAACAAATGTTTGTTCTGCTATAGCCAAGTGCATCTGTTCTAGATAAATGAGCACTGCTTATGGAATTGAGCATTAACCTTCTTACAGTCAGTTCTTCCATCTTCCAACTTGGAATCTTGGTTTCTTTTTCCCTCCTTTTCAGAGAGGAACAAAATGGCAGATACATTGGAATTAGTTTCTGAGGTAAAATAAGAGACATTATGAATGAACAAATTGATAGTCCTTTCTTTTAAAAAAATCATAATAAACTTTTATGTGGATACAGTATGGAGACATTCAGAGAAATAAATTAATATATTGTTAGCAGCTATTTAAATATAATAGAATAAGTAGTTGTGGTTTTCAGAAATAATTCTCCATAAGTAACAGATAGATAACAGATAATCAGAGTTGGAAGGGACCTTATAGGTCATTTAGTCCAACCCCCCACCCAAGAGCCTTGGTGGTGCAGGCTGTTAAATGCCTAGCACTTAGCTCCAGCTGTCTGCAATTAGTGCAGGCTCAAATCCCACCAGGCTCAAGGTTGACTCAGCCTTCCATCCTCTCGGGGTAGGTAAATTGAGGATCCAAGATTGTTGGGGGCAATAAGCTGACTTTGTAAAAATGCCGCTTGGGGCCCCCAAAAAGCCCTAGTAATAAACAGTCATATACAATGGAATGAAGGCTATTGCTGAGCGCATTGGGTTGTGCTCCCAAAAAATTGTAAGCCACCCTGAGTCTCCGGAGAATAAATATGAATTTTAAAAAAAGTGGGAGACCCTACATCATTTCTGACAAATGGCAATCCAATCCTTTCTTGAAAGTCTCAAGTGATGGTGCTCTCACAACTTCCGAGGGCAAACTGTTCATTGGTTGATTGTTCTCACTGTCAGAAAGTTTCTCCTTATTTCCAGGTTAAATAAAAATTAAATTAAATTAAAGTAGTTCTTTTTTTAAAAAAAATTACATATATATGCCACCCTTCTCTGAAGACTCGGTGCAGTTTGCAATTTTTGGGATACAACCCAATGCGCTCAGCAATAGCCTTCCTTCCATTGTATATGCCTGCTTATTACTAAGCGGCATTTTTACAAAGTCAGCTTATTGCCCCCAACAATCTTGGGTCCTCAATTTATCTACCCCGAGAAGATGGAAGGCTGAGTCAACCTTGAGCCTGGTGGGATTTGAGCCTGAAGTAATTGCAGGCAGCTGGAACTTAAGTGCTAAGCATTTAACAGCCTGCACCACCAAGGCTCTTAACTGTAGCCTATTAAAATATGTAATACTATGGAGTGGGGAGTAATATATAATATCAGAGGCTGTAAATTTGGGGTCTATCTATTCTATTGAGGACAAGATCCCAAATGTATATGGAGATGGAAATGGATGGCATTAAAAATGTTGTGTGTGTGTGTGTGTGTGTGTGTGTGTCTGTCTCTGTGTCTGTGTCTCTGTGTCTCTGTGTCTCTGTGTCTCTGTGTCTCTGTGTCTCTGTGTGTAGTATGAATATGAACATTTGTGTAAACTGAAATAATAGGTTCCTCATGACAATTTCACAAGACAGGATCACTTTCTGAAGGTTTCAGAAAACATCCAGAGGAAAGGGAGTTTTCTCATCATGTAACCAAGACACAACAGTTTGACAAGAGAAGGATTATTAAATCTATGTGCCAATCTGTATAGAAAGGCCAGTGCAATGAGACATGGTTAATACACTCAATATCTCCAAAATCACAAGGATATAGTCAGTCTTGGATTAATGTATTATTGCATCTCTTCCCTGATAGCAGGAAAGGTTGGGAGTGAAATCTCGTTAAATAGAAAACTCTGGGGAGTAACCAGTCAACATGTTAGGTAATTTGCTGAGATTAAAGAACTTTCACTCAGATCATCACTATGACTTCAGGGGAAGGGAGATGAATGAAAACAATGACATTTTACATCAGATTGAAATAAAGCCCTAACGAGCATCCTTGGGTAATTCTTTGCCTCTTTGGGGTAAGTTGGAATCAATTGCTTCCTATCACCTGCTGTACAGACAAAAGCAATCCTGTCCTTTCACTGGTGGAAACTTCATTTTTTCATTTTTTCAGAATCTTTCAAAAATGTCTTCTACTAATGTCTAATGCAATGTTTCTCAACCTTAGCAACTTCTCTTGCAATACTCTTGGAGAAAGAGCTTCTTTTCAATTATCTGGGAATATCAGTTTAATAAAATATGTTAAACTTACAAAGCACATACTGGGGGGGATTCCAGTTTTTAGTGATAGAACTATAGTCTTTGGGATCTTGTAGTAGTAGATCATAGTTGCATCATGGTTACTTCAATCTCTATGTCCCAGTTCTAAAAGACAGCACCTCAGTTTTATTGTGTTTATCATGGCCTCAGTTCAAGGCTTTGATAAACACAATGTGTTGTCATTTAACTAAATACATAACATGTCAAGGAAACCAAAAATATATATCAGAGATTCAGAAAACTAGAGATAGTAAGAGTTATTAATGTACTTTGGTTGCCTTTGGATACTCTAAGATATAGCTCAAGGAATAAACTTTGTACCACTTTGTGGATAAATATCTATGTATTTAAACAAATCTGTTGGTCAATTAGTTTTGAATGGATATCATTCTGGGAAGGGGCTTATTTCCCTAGAATGCGCCCCAAACCACCCAAAGTGGAGGGATGGACTGTGAAGTTGGCATACTTGCAGAAATGGCAAAATTGACTTATTAGATTAGGGACAAAACAATAAGTACTTTTATAAAAGATTGGAAGCATTTTATAGACTTTTTTTGCTGGAAATGGACAAAAAATGAATTGGTGATCTCTGTTGATTAAACAGGGTTGAGAATGGGAAGAAGGGAACTGCTGTATATAATGTAATTCTAAAAGGGAGATATGGTAAAAAGAACTAGAACTCGAGGTAAGTAAAATAATGTAGTTGCACATTATTGCATTGGTAATGTTGGGTCCATTGGCTCAGGCTTCATGATGACTTCAGGGTACAAAATCATTAAAAAAAATATCAAGCTGACAGAATTGCTGCCTTTCTTAGCTTCAAGGCTTCACTAGTGGGAAGACATTACCCAGTAGTTATATAGAAAAGGATGTTCTTGAAGGTAAAATGATTCCCATATCTCTAACATTAATTTCTGCTATTCTACAATACAAAATTATTCATGAAGTGTTGTGTCACCAACTTAGGAAAAACAAAGATGTTCTGTGTTAAAATGGCCTCTTAATGTATTTGGGGATTGCCCTCCTTCTGTATCAATTGATGATGAATTTAATGACCCTCTACAGAATATATTTTAGAGAGACACAAAAGAGCTGCAGTGCAGAATAACATCCATGAAAGTTCCCACACAGAAGGTCCCGTTACTTAGGAACCCAGTAATGAGTTTCCATTACAATTCATCTAATCCAAAATCTTATGGGTTTATTCCACACCATTCAGACAGACAACTCATTTGTCTCCTAGGCCATTACCTCCTGAAAAAAAAAAATATAAGGTCTTGCCTGCCGTGTTGCTTGGCTGGCCTGACAGATCCACATCTGAATTTTCAATCCACTGTGAAGCTTCTTGGGTGTCTTAAAGTCACTCTCTGTACCCATTTGTTTTTGAAGTAGCTTTCTGGATTCATATTTGACAGAATGTCAATGTCTCCTTGCTGTGCATTGCCTTCAGCGTTATGCTTTATTTATAGCCTTAAACTCAGAGTGAGATGATGAAACTGAGTTCACACAAATCCTGAGTATGTTGATGGCTAACATCCTGCATATCTGCCCTGCTTCACTTTCCAGGATATGCAGTCCTGACAGTCAGTGATGGTTTCTGCAAGTTCAGCAACAGTAAAATGGAAATTCTTCTTGAGACATTCTGGGAAGTAGTTGGAGAGCATCTATATGTAGATATAGTAGTTAGATTATATCTATATCATTGTAGATATGATCACAAATGATACAAAGCTGAGCAAGCATTTACCCCGTTGCATGGGCTTTTTCTTAATATTAGCCTGGCTTCCAAAGATATTTTGCTTTACAAAATAATGCATTTTCCCATGCCTATATACATTGAAGCTTACATACCCATTTTTAACCATGAACTGCAGTTCTATCTTCTAGCCTTGAAGCCAACCTTTTTAAAGCAATATAGTTCATTTCCTGGCATTGTTAACCATCAAATGACCATCTTGTTCACCAACACTTCCAGATGTAGTTGTTGGCTCTTACTATGCTTTTGTTCCTGCCTCCTGATTTAGATCCTTTCAACCTGCTGACATGTTTTTGATCTTTTCCTTGTCTATTCTCTGGCTACTGCTGACTGTTGTTACTACTTGATTCCATAAGAAGATTCTGTGGTTGAAACCACTACAAGTTTTATTAACTCAACACTCTGAATATCTGTCTTACATTTTCTTCAGGGACTGTGATAATTTATCTTTCATAATACATCATAATATATCAGATCGTTCTGCTTTCCTCACCACATGCTATGGAGAATTAGTCTTAAATTATGCTTATAAAGGCAAAAGAAACACAGTTCAGAGTTATGTGGTTTCCTATAAACTCTACATTTTCTTCTATGAGACATTGTTTGCTTTTACTGATTTATTTCAGTAGCATTTTGTGTGCCTTTCTGAAAGGGCCCTTCTGTATATCTTATCCAACAGAAATATAGGGTTGTTTTGAGAAGAAAGGAAAGGAAAGCTATTTTGACTTCTCTCTGTTATTAATCCATTTGAATAGCCATTAACTTTGCTCTAGGCATCTATCCCCCATTGTTACTTGTGTTTAGCTAATTTATTTTATCTTTTCTGTGTTATGAGCACTTAATTAAGTAGTCTAATTAACTTTTAAATGATTCAGAGTCTCAGCAGAATGATGGGGCACCACATTCCTGCAATGGTACATGATTGACCTAGCAGATGTTCTTCCTTGCCAGTTGTTCAAAGTCTATGTGTTTTATCATCATGAGTAGGGAAACAGATGAAGAAAATAATAGAAATATAAGAAGATATCTCATACCAGGTCAAACAATTTCCCCTTTAATCCAATATTGTGTACCCCAACATCCCCCAATGTTGTGGCCCATCAGCAGCTAGTGGAGCTGGTGGCAGATTCAGACAGTGAGGAGGTTGGGGAGGAATATCGGCCAGTCCTGGAGTATGGGGAAGGCTCTGACGAGTGCTCTGCATTGGAGGCAGAGCTGGGGACAGGGCCATCTGACAATTATCAGCTGCCTTCAGAGTCAGAAATCAGTGAGGCAGAAGAACAGCTGGAGCCCATTCCCAGTGAGAAGGGAACTGTTAAATATACAATGATGCCTCATTAATATTTCTATACGTAACATATAGAGTGGAGTCAGATGTCAGACTCCACTCATTGGTCCAGCCACTGGCGGGAATAACAAAGCGCCATCAGTAGCTGAAATGTTCGACAGTGCTGGCTATAAAAGCCGGCACCTGTTGCAGCTAGCCGCTTTTTGTTCCTGAGCCTGAATAAAGAGTTTTTACTGCACTCTATGGTCCTGTCTTTTCCTTCTGCATGCCCACTGAACACTGGCGATGGGGATGGCATCCTGAAGGAGACAAAGGACCTCGTGGCATTGCAGCCATTTTCAGCTGACCATTGGAACTAAACCATTTCCAGGCCTACCAGCTATCATGATGCCCCATTGACCATTGTCTATCCCTTTTGACCAAACGAAAGAGAAACGGTCATCCTATATGGGAAGATTCAAACTGAATCTGGATGTAAATGGACTGCAGACAGCCTCCGATGCAAAGAAGAGGGCTTTCTTTTGACCTACTGTGACTCTGAACTATATGAGCTGGCAGAAGCCCTTGTCATATATGAACTAGAAAGCATCTCCTGGGATGAACTGCAATGGGCCCTGAAGGGACATTTTGATCCAACCCCTTCATACCTGGCAAACCGGTATGACTTCTACATATGGAGCCAATGAGAGGGGGAGATCATTAACAAGTTTGTAGCTGCCCTAAAGAGACTATCCAAGAACTGTAAGTTTAGCAATGCCGAAGATATGATCCGGGATTGGCTGGTCCTGGGTCTGAGGGACTTGACCTCACAGAAAAGACTGCTGGCCAGAGAAGAGGTTTCTTTCAAAGATGTCCTGGAAGATGCCTGCACCACCAAATCCTCTGACAGCTCAACAGCCAGGATTAAAGGAAGTAGAAAGGTGCTCTTCCTGGCTGCATACAACTACAAGCTGCTTCACAAACCTGGAAAAGAAATAACACATGCAGACGCCCTCAGCAGTTGCCTCCTACCAGATCTTCTTGAAGACCCAGCACCTTCCACTTCCGTATTGCTCATTGAGAGCCTCGAGCCTGGTCTACTAGCATCAGCTGACATTGCAATACTTACTGCAAAAGACAGAACCTTGGCGTGGGTTTTAAATTGGGTGTGGAGGGGATGGCCGGACTGTGGAGGGAATGGCCAGACTCAACAGAAGAGGATGAATTTGTGCCATTTACAAACAGACAAATGGAACTATTGGCACTGAAGGGGTGTTTGTTGTGGGAGGAGAGGGTGATTATACCACAACAGCTATGGAAAAGGGTCCTGCAATTGCTACACAAGGGTCATCCGGGCATAGTGTGCAAATGAGGGCTCTAGCCAGGAGCTACATGTGGTGGCCGGGACTGGACAAAATCATTGAAACCTGGGTTGCCACGTGTCCGACTCAAACCTGAGTAGAATAGCAGGGAGCTTAGCTTTGGAAGAAGAAGTCCAGTGCAGTACTTCTGGGGCCTCCAGCTCAACAGAATCCACCACACCTCTGGGAACCTTCGAGGCAGTTCCAAGGGCAGAGTCTGGAGCAGCAGTGGACCCATCCAATAAGTCTAACAAAGAAGAAGAAAGATCCACACATGCCGCCACCTTTGACACGACTGATTTGTACAGGCCCAGTCGCACCCACAGAAGCCCTGCCTACTTGCATGACTACGTCTGCCAAATGGTTTGCAATTGGTTGGCCTAACTAAGAGGGGAGGGTGTTAAATATGCAATGGTGCCTCATTAATATTTATATACATAACATGTAGAGTGAAGTCGGACATCAGACTCCACTCATTGGTTTAGCCACTGGCAGGAATAATAAAGTGCCATCAATGGCTGAAATGTTGGACAGCGGCTAGCTGCTTTTTGTTCTGGCTAGCTGCTTTTTTTTTTTAATTGATATTTATATGCCACCCTTCTCTGGAGACTCAGGGCGGCTTACAATTTTTGGAGCACAACCCAATGCGCTCAGCAATAGCCTTCATTCCATTGTATATGCCTGCTTATTACTAGGGCTTTTTGGCCCCCCCAAGCGGCATTTTTACAAAGTCAGCTTATTGCCCCCAACAATCTTGGGTCCTCAATTTACCTACCCCAAGAGGATGGAAGGCTGAGTCAACCTTGAGCCTGGTGGGATTCGAGCCTGCACTAATTGCAGGCAGCTGGAACTAAATGCTAGGCGTTTAACAGCCTGCACCACCAAGGCTCTCTTTTTATTCCTGAGCCTGAATAAAGAGTTTTTACTGCACTCTATGATCCTGCCTCTTCCTTCTGCACACCCACTTAACAGGAACAATTAAGGAACAAGGGTTGACTCGGGTGTAAAGGCTCAGGTGGTCAGTGAATGGCCCCTCCCATAGGGAATAAAGAGGAGCTAAAGGGGAGTGGTGTTTGCAGGAGACAATTAGTTCAATTCATTAGGGTGAAGATCTGTTCCTGACCTCTTGCCAAGCAATTACTGCTACAGTATGACGTTTGGAAGATATCTATCTGGCAACTCTCCAAGCCTGATAAAGGTCTGTAGCTGTGAAATCTCATAAAAGTCTGTTTTCTGGGACTTTGCTGGAGAGGAATTCCCTTTAACCTAAATAAAAGGGGTTCCATCGGGATGAGGAGTCTGTTTCATGATCTTGGGCAGTCTAGGTCAGAACACCCAAGGACACTTCTTCTGTTCTGAACTCCAGTATCTCTTAACCCAAACAGTTTAAATTACTCATACCTTGAACGTCGTCATCTTTTAATGGAAGGACTGAGAAACTGAATATGACTGAAGTATCCAGATCTTCCATCTTACATATTCCAACCAGTGGGTTGAAAATAACTGGGTGCTGCTTTGGAAAAGCAAGTACTCTGTTCCTTCTTTGAAACTGATTTTCTTGCCACTTTCCACCCAACACTCTTTCTCTCAGGCCAAATAATGGAGTCTTGGTGGTGCAGGCTGTTAAATGCCTAGCACTTAGTTCCAGCTGCCTGTAATTATTGCAGGCTCGAATCCCACCAGGCTCAAGGTTGACTCAGCCTTCCATCCTCTCAGGGTAGGTAAATTGAGGACCCAGGATTGTTGGGGGCAATAAGCTGACTTTGTAAAAATGCCGCTTAGTAATAAGCAGGCAGATACAATGGAATGAAGGCTACTGCTGAGCGCATTGGGTTGCGCTCCAAAAATTGTAAGCCGCCCTGAGTCTCCAGAGAAGGGCGGCATATAAATATGAATTTTAAAAAAATTCCTTCAATCCTTCTTTCAGAAGGTTGAATACGTTCCTAGTTTCTATTTGAACGGAACAATTAATATTTTTCAGTGAGTCAGTGAGATCTCACCCTAATCAAATTTGCCATCCTATTATCTCTGGTAATATTTCCCTTGGGCTCAATCTCTGTTTGCATTCTCTCTGCTCATTGTGAAATCTTTTATCTTTGGTTTCTCCACTTTCATAGATAGGGATAAGACTCTCTCTATCCACCGGGAGAAGACTCAGACCATCACAAGACTGAAATCTCAGGCCAGCATGGAAAACAGCTATTTATCCAGTTTTAACACTGAGAATTCCTGGAGAAAGGAATGCTCCAAGTTACATTCTTGCAACCTGACCGTTAGTGATTTCCCTGCTAAACCACCTGGTTTTAATCTGCCTGGCTCCATCTTAATAAAACTGAACAGAATTAGATGCAACACTGGAAGATGTACCTCTCTCCTGTAACAATGAGGCTGGAATGATTCCTCTTGTGACTGTGGTGATGCTGATATGCAATATGTTAAACATATTGTGCAAGACTGCTCACGAAATGAATTTTCTGGTTTCTTAGAAGATCTGTATGAAGCAGCTCCAGAGGAGATCGTCAGGATAGCTGAATTAGACATCCAGTTAGGAGGTCACTGTCATAACCCTGGAGAAGTTTCATATATAATTATGTGGATTGTGTATGTTTACTTCTCTTTGTCATGTTTTCATCATATGCTCAATAATAACTCGATAGTCTTGTAAGTATCTGTGAACATGTTTTCTATTTTTTAACCCAGCAATTAAAATATATTTGCCCCTTTATTCCTCCTTATATATACATTTTAAGAAACTATGGCTTTGTTAATTTCAGAGTGTTGTTCTAGTATTATGAATCTATGATGCTTTCAGTGTCTGTGGTAATGACCAATACAGTAAGCCAAGTTACCTATTACTGCTCATTTTTTATGGATACTGAAAGTTATTTCAGGGAATACTATTGTGAAGAAGGCAAACCGTGCTGCATCAGATAATGTAAAGATGTATATATTATTATAGAAATGGAAACAAAATCTGGTTGTCAATATTGTATGAATGTAAATAGGAATGGCGATGATATTCCCAAAATGAATCTTAATGGCTTGATGGGTAAGAATGTTTTGAGTTTTCATCCCCTCCCTCCCAGTTTAAAAAAAATGCTTACCTGCAGCAGGTGGCAGTATCCATTTGATCTTGCTGATCTTTAAAATATCAGCGGGGACAGACTTAATGGAAAGCGCCAGAAAATCTTAGCACTGTAGAAGAGACTGAGAAATTAAAAGCAGATACTGGAAGAAGGCAATGGGAAATCATTTTCATGTGGTTGCCAACATCACTGCATGGACATGCCCAATTAATTATCAAGAATGAAACAGGACTCAAGAGAGATTTTATTTTTATTTTATTTAAAACATCTGTTAAATATGCCATTTCAAATGCATATGAAACAAGAAAGCCAGATATCTAATAGCTTTGGACTTTACAAATGCGAAAAAGATTTATTCAGATTGCCCCCTTTTAAACTTAAAGTAGATATTTAATATGTAATTCTACATACCTATTCCTGTAATACCTCTCTGGATAATTCAGCATTGTGTCTTCCTCCTCCTCCTCCTCCTCCTCCTCCTCCTCCTCCTCCTCCTCCTCCTCCTCCTCCTCCTCCTCCTCCTCCTGCTGAATTCAGAGAAGTGTGAGAAATAGATTACGTGCATCCCCAAAGTTATGTAATGAAGGCTAATGGAATAAAGTATCACAAATCTGGAAATAAACAAAGACATGGGAAAATTATCCTGGAGGTTTGTGTGTGTGTGTGTGTGTGCTCTAAATTTTCATTCATAACTTATTCTTGTTTAAGGCCTTCCTTCCTTCCTTGCTCTCTCCCTCCCTCCCCCTCCCTCAAATATATCTCCAACATTCCATTCTAGTCCCATTACGTGTTATCTAGTTGACCTTGGCCAGTCTTGAAAAGCTAACCAGGCCAGAACTTAAGTGGGAACCCAGGAAATCCTAGAGCTACTTGGGGTACTGCATACAGTTGCCAAGAAAATTACATGGTCAAAGCCTGAAAGTCACTAAGATTCAGGATAGATTGTGATGGATAAATTTGACTCCTGGTCATTTGTTTTATGACTACTATGATCTTCAGTCTGTTCTCCTACCCCACATGTTCTGTCTCACCTTCACTTCCCCAGAAGCTAAGGAACGTTAGCCAACACAGAAGAGTCACGCTGGCCTGTTTTGTTTCACCTTCCCTTCCCTTGAAGGCAAGGAGCGTTAGCTAACACAGAGGAGTCACGCTGGCCTGTCGCCAAAATCCCCGTTATCTCTCCGACAAGAGCGTTGGCAGTCACCCAAGTTCTCACTGCCAAATCCAAGAAGGAATGTAGTACTCACAGAAGAATTGCTTTCCTTTCAGAGTCCAAAAATCAAGCACACAGATGGAAGCTTCCGATGCAGATTATACTTTGTCACGAACAGAGTCTGCAGCGTAGGCACACCCACTTTTATACCTGGTGGGGTGTGGTCCAGCTCAATCTCTGGCCCTCCCACGCCCCCTACATTGCTGCTGACGTTTCTCCCTCCGACGTTGCCTGGGATCAAGCCATGCACCTTCCTCCTCCTTCTCTCGTCGTGGCTTTACTGATACACGTCTCTCAGGCAGTTCCTCTTGGCTTTCCGAGGAAACCTGAGGCATTGCCAGGGAGGAAGGTCCTGGGGAGGGGGGCCTTGCCAGGGAGGAGGAAGGTCCTGGGGATGGAGACCTTGCCAGGGAGGAGGAAGGTCCTGGGGAGGGAGACCTTGCCAGGGAGGAGGAAGGTCCTGGGGAGGAAGGCCCTGGTGAGGGAGGCATTGCCCGTTCCTCCTCTTCTTCCTCATCATCATCCAGGTCCTCTTCCCCAGTCAGCACAGGCTCACGAGGCGGAGCCACAACACCCACACATCCATTTTTCTGATGTGTAATGGAGTCTGTCATTCAAAGATGGGCTTAAAAGGAACTTCAAGTGCACTTCAGTGATTGGTTGGTTTTTATATTTTCCATTACTTGATTATTCTTTGTTCCCTTCCATATATTTCCAGATATGATATTTTCAGGAACTGATATTTTTTGTTAGCCGGGTAAAGAATAAAGTGTGTAATCATGTCCATCTCCTTTGCAAAGATGGGTAATCAGTTGTTCAGTTCTCTTGTTTCACTTATATTGCATTGATCCTCCATGTACCACATCCATTGTGCTTTTGGGGGAACCTACCACCCTATCTTTAAAATCAATTTACCCAGCCCCCTGTCCCTCTGTCAATTTCTTTTGTAAACACTCTGTTACTATGCATATGGCAGATGAATCTTAACTGACTTTGGAGAGTGCCAACATAGGTTAATCAATACCATTTCTTTTTTTTAACAGTCAACAGTCAAGTCCTTTTATGGATGGAAATTTAAAAAAAAAAAAACCAAGCAGCCCAGTTGGCTTTAGCTTGTTCTACAGAGAATTATCTCTAAACCCAATGCTGAGTATTTTTAAAGTTAACGCTATAAAGCTGCACTCTATCCTTAGACTGCTGTAAAATGTCACAAGCAAATGACAAAACTCTCTAGGGTGCTCAGTAAAGAGATGGATGTTATAGCCTTACTTCTGGAATCCGTATTAACAACATCAAAGCCTGAGGGTAGAGGCCTCTGGGAAGGCAGTGATTAGAGTTACAAGCCTTCTGTTTGCAAAGAATAAACATGGGATGTAAAATGCCTCACAGTGTGGCTTGCCTGGGCTGTGGAGCTAAACAGGGTCAGGTTGATAGCTTAAATTTGCTGACCTCTATGAGTGATGGAAACTCATGAACACAGCAAGGTTCCCAGTTTGAAATGACTTCATATTCTTTTTTCAACACTGACAGTAGTTAGATTTCTTTTGGCTGATTGTTTGAAAAAGATAACCAGTTAAAACTAGGTTAGTACATTTATAGGACACTACCAGAAAAATCTCCAAGCTACAGAATAGTCCAGTAAATTGAGAAAAATATAATAATAATTTTTATTACAGTCACAGACTAGCATTACAAATAAAAAGCATTTTTTTAAAAAAATGAAAAAGACAAGATAATATATTACAATTAGTGGTGGATTGTCATGGGCAGTCAAAGTCTGCCTAATTTTGCAGACAGTATAACAAAATTTACCTATATTCAAAGAGACTACATAGAACTGATCCGATAACAGCAAAGATATAGTATTTCCCAGTTATTTTACCAGGTGAGGTGTTATGAGATTGATCCACAAGTCCTTATAGAAGGTACAGCATAGTAGGACATGAACTGTAGTTTCAATAGCTCCTTTTGCACAGGGATATATATATATATATATATATATATATATATATATATATATATATATATGTAGGTCTTGGTGTATTCGGGTCTTGTCCCGTGTAAGATTGAGAATACCTTGGCGCGTTTTGGACGAAACCCATCCAATCTTCAGGCTGGTGTCTTCGGCTTTGTGCTTTCTCCAAGTAAAGGCCGAAGACACCAGCATGAAGATGGCGATGGATCTGTCGAAATGCCAATATTTCTCAATCTTACCAGGAGACCCGTTACCAAGACCTACCTAATTACCCCCTCCCGTAGGAAATCTACGAACATATATATATATATATATATATATATAATCTACGAACATATATATATATGTTTCGTAGATTTTTCAGGGTTAAAGGTATGTAGGTCTTGGTGTATTCGGGTCTTGTCGTGTAAGATTGAGAAACATTGGCCAACGTTTCGACGAATCCATCCATCATCTTCAGGCTGGTGTCTTAAGCTCGTTCTCCTGGGAGAAAATAGAAGTGTATGATCATGGCTGTTTTTCCCTTTTAAACTCTAGAGTTGGCTGTGTTGTTACTTCTGATTGGTTTGTGGAGTTGATGTATGCAGATTGGATGGCTTTTTCCTGAGACCTGTGTGGCTGAGGTGCTGGCTGTGTGTCTCTCAGCCTTTGTGTTGTAACGACCTGGGTAATGGGCTGTGTGATGACCTTCTGAGTTCTATTGTTGTGACGCCCTGGGTGTGGTGCTGTAATCTCCTGGGTCGTTGTCTGGTTGCAACCTCCTGATGTTTTGTGTTGTGATCTCCTGAGTTCTGGGATGTAGTATCCTGGGTGGAAGGCTGTGATGTGACATTCTGGGCCTTGGTTTGGCTCCAAGTTTGAGGTCTGGCTATGTGTTTATAGCGTGTGTCAGTTTGCTTAGTTTGGGGCTTGGAGGGGGTGTAGCAGCTGGTGTTGCAGCCATGGTCTGGTTTCTGGATGGTGGTTGCCTTTCATCTGTGGATGGGCTTGGGTTTGAGTCTGGTGAAGGAGATTGGTGGTGGCATCATGTGTTATTTTGGGCCGGTGTTGGTTTTCGTGGCTGGGACTCGTTTGTTGATTAGGGCTAGTTTCCAGATGTCTGGTAGGCAGGAAGTATCATCCCGTTATTCATGTTATGGGGGTGTTTCTCTATTTCGATGGCTTCCTAATTATTCTCTTGTTGAAGTGTTCAGTATTGGAGATAAGTTTGATCCCTCAAAATCAATTTCATGTCCTGTGGCTTTAAGGTGCTGGAAAAGGGAGGAAGTTTTTCTTCTTTTCTGACTGCATTCTGTGTTCTGCATGCGTGCATTTATTCTCCTGTTGGTTTGTCCAATGTATGTGGCTGGGCAAATTTTGCATGGTATTTTATAAACTCTTGGTTTCTAGCTGATCTTGTCTTTGGGTGTGGGTGTTTTTTCTTAAGTGTTGGCGATTTTTTGGTCAGTGCCAAGGCTGTCCTGATATTGTGTTTGTGGAGAATTTTGCTGATTGATCTGTGGTGGCCTTTGATGTAAGGAGGGCACAAGCCATTGTCTGTTCTGGTCTTGGTTTTGGGGGGAGTCGTCTCTCGGTTAGGTTGGTGATGTGCTTCTTGGAATCCATTGGACATTAATACGTTAGTGAGGGTGTTGTAATTCTGTTCTCAGTATCTTATCAGCTAGGCATTGGTTCTGGAGATGAGGGTCTTGGCTACGGAGTTGATCTGTTGCAGGGTAATGGTGATGGGATTGTGCATTTAAGTAGCTAGGTTAGTGTGTGTCTTTTTCTGGTGACGGTGTGTCCTTGGGAGAGCAGTGGGTTTTTGTAAATTAGGACGTCCAGGAATAAGTTGATTGTTGGATTTATGGTTCCATGGTTTAAATTGTATTTTGGGGTGTAGCTGTTGAGATGTGGAGGAAGTTGTCCAGTTTTTTTTCTTTCCCGTGTGGCCAAATTACGAAAGTGTCATCTACATATCTAAGCCAGAGTTTGGGTTGTATTCGGATTTGTCTAGAGCACTGGTTTCAAAATGTTACATGTATATATAGCGATGACGGTGAGAGGGGTGATCCCATAGGTGACCTTCTAT
>CM019153.1:34939973-35126443 GCA_009733165.1 Naja naja
TTGCTGAAAAAAAATAACACAAAATGGATGTGTTCATGAAATCTCTGGAGTCAGCTTGACTCAAAGACTTTATATGTAAACTGAATTTATTCCCAAAACAAAACTATGGGTTGTTCTTAGGGATAACAATAATTTATATTTATATTTTAAGGTAGATAGAAACATTTTACTATGGAAGATTAAGTGGTAAAATGCATAACTGCCACTTTTTCTTCAAGCTTATGGTTTTGATATGTTAGAAATTCTGTTCTATTCTTGATTGCATAGGACACTGCCATGTTTTTTTCTCATTGTAGACAGTCTGTAGAGAGATGTTATTATTATTATACCACGAGTTTCACTTTTCTCACAACAGTTTAAGAGAATCTTTTGTTTCCTTCACTTATCCAGTTGGAGAATTTTGCCCTCCCCAGATGCTGTTATCTCCCAGCAATGGACATCATGTTGTATTGATGCAGCCCTATTTCTTATTTATTAGATTTTAGAGGTTTTCCAACTCTAAAAGATTCTGAGAACCTTATGATTAAAAAAAAGAATTATAATATAAAAAGAAAAACAGGAATCTCTGATGGAGCATGAATAAGATCCTTCCTTCTCTTCCCACCTCCCCAAAAAAGATCCACCAGGTGCTCAACAAATACTTTGACACCAATATGGGAACAGAGCCTTACTGGACATATTAAAGATAGGAGCCATATGGCAGTGTTGCCACAAAGAAGAGAGAGTCAAGCTATTCTCCAAAGCAGCTGAAGGCAGGACAAGAAGCAATAGATGGAAACTAATCAAGGAAGTAAGCAACCTGGGACTAAAAGAAATTTCCTAGCAGTGAGAACAATTATTCAGTGGAACAACTTGCCTACAGAAGGAGTGAATGCTTCAGCAGTGGAAGTTTTTAACAAAAGATTGGACAATTATTTATCTGAAATGGTATAAGGTTTCCTGCCTGAGCAGGGGGTTGGACTAGAGGACCTCCAAGATCCCTTTCAACTCTGTCATTCTGTTATTCTGTATCTTGGGGGAAGGGGGAGATATTTAGAGGTTAGATGCCATGACAAAAAAGGGATGCTTTTTCAGTCATACAAGATGATCCAGAGTTTACCCACTACTGATAAATTACATTTATATGCCACCCTTCTCCGAAGACTCAGGGCACAATTTTGGGCACAACCCAATGTGCTCAGCAATAGCCTTCATTCCATTGTATATGCCTGCTTATTACTAAGCTGCATTTTTACAAAGTCAGCTTATTGCCCCAACAATCTTGGGTCCTCAATTTACCTACCCGAGAGGATGGAAGGCTGAGTCAACCTTGAGCCTGGTGGGATTGAGCCTGCACTAATTGCAGGCAGCTGGAACTAAGTGCTAGGCATTTAACAGCCTGCACCACCAAGGCTCCTTTCATGCTCATTTGCTAGCATTTGATAAGTGACATACAAACATTTGCCCTTCAAAGAAACATTTATGTGCATTTGATCTATTTCTTACTTGGTTTGGGGCTCTGATTCACAGGAAAATGAGAGTGAAGTTCAAACATGGATGCTGCCATGAATAATAGGGATATAATGTTAGCTCACTGTTAAATAACTTGCTTGTTTACTCTTCAATAAAATCATTAGACTGCAAACCAGAAATAACCAGTATAGTGCAGTATATTAAATCATGCCTGATTATGACCCATTGTTTTAATACTGACTTTTCCATGTTTGGTACATAATTGTAAATATTTAGGGCAGTACATTTTGCTCCAAATATTTAAATGCCCTACAAAAAGTTACAGAGAGCACAATTGGAAAAGTACCACAAATACTTTGGAAGTAGGGGAAGGAAAATGCATGACTGAAGAAGCACTGTGGACAGGAATTAACCTGGAAAATAAAAAAGGCTTTATGAATTTCCTTTGTACCTTAGAACATCTGCTTCTTCTTCTTCTTTTCATTCTTTCTCTTTAAAAAAAGGAAATCCATATTTAAGAATATAAACTGGAACTCGACACACGCACTCACCCATTCAAAAATGAAATGCATTAGAATAAGTTATTTTTTCCCTTGGGGAATGTGGGTGAGAGCTGTTTCTTACATAACTGTCTGGAAAAAGGAGCTCTAATCACTTTAAATCCAGGAAATGTGGCTCTGATTAGATGGAGACCTTGAACCCTTATCTGGATTTTTTTTTTTAAAGGAAGATGTAATAAGGGAGCAGAGAAAGCCAACCTATTTTTTCTATCTAAATTGTAATCCTAACCAGAACTTGACTGGATCATTTTCTCCATTAAGATTAACTCTATTGTGACATTGACCAGAAAAAGCCATTCTATGGGGAAATTAACGGCACCAGTGGCAATTGTCTGAAGGATTTTGTTTTAAATGAAACAGTGGAACAATAGATTACTGTAAGTCACATACTCTAGATTTTTTTTAAAAAATGTGCTATTGTGCCTTTTTGTTGGCAGCTTGAAACAGCACTGAGCAAGAAGGTAGAAGATTCAAAGGGGGCAATGGGTTGGAGAAAAAAGAAACTCAGAACAATGGCTAACTGAAAAGGGACAGATGGGAGAAGGGAAAAGATAAACATTTCAATCCAGCTATGCCTTTCACAGGGGATGACAATGAACTTGTCAGAGACATACAGCATACCAGAGAAATTGTGGAACCCCTGAAATATAATAATTATTTTGAATTCTATTTTTAGCTTACAGTGGAAAAGTAATGCTTTTCAACATTAATAAGCCTCTTGTTTTGAAAAATTCCTTATGTTTGTCTAGATCAGGGGTGTCAAACTCGATTTCATTGAGGGCCACATCTGGGTTGTGTTTGACCTTGGGTGGGCAGTGGGCACGGCCAGGATGGGCGTGGCCAGTATGACATCACTCGTGTTGTGAGGTGCTTGTAGTGGCCTGAGCACTCTGCCAGAGAAGACTGGCTCCTGAGCTCCATTTTCAGCTGTGACAGTCTCCTGCAACCCTCTGCCAGTGAAAACAGAGCTCAGGAGGGATGCATGCGTCCCTCCTGAGCTGTGTTTTTGCTGGCAGAGGCACTGCAGGCCGGTTCTTCACTGTGTCGAGGATGGCTTGCAGGCCAGATCTAAGCACCCCGTGGGCCAGATCTGACCCCCGGGCCTTGAGTTTGACACCCTGGTCTAGATTATAACTTCTGAGTACCCCAACAGGAACTAGCCTAATGGTGTAGATATGTGCTGCATACAATGTGGAAAACATACACAACAAGCAAAGGATGCTGTTGCATAAATTTTCCATGCAAGCATATTGGTTTGGTGGGTTTTAGTTCACAAATTGCCTTTTGACATCTACTTGCTGATAGTTGCAGAGCATCTGCCAAATTTATCGATTCTGTCAACATGAAAAAAAAAAGCATTGTGCTATTCTGATGAAAGCTTTGCCCCTTTGTACATGTATTTGAAGTCACAACATATAAAAAAATGGAATGGAGATTGTGACAGCACAAAGCTCCTTCTCCTCCCCCCCTTGCCTCAACCTGCAAACACCGCTTTCCTAGGTGTCAATGAAAAGACAAGAAACATCACAAGGGTGTGTTGTGACATGCCACATTTCAACATTTTAGCATCATTGTGATTAAGAATGGATATACAAAGAGGGAGCAATTGTATCTAATGAGGAACTCAAACAAAGATCAAGGTTATAGATGCAAGAAGTGACAAAAACAAGAGATATAAAAGATATTCTCAGCTGCAGCTTTGAGATCTTCTTAGATGAAAAGTTTTTGGAAGGAAGAAGGGAAAAGAAGACATAGGCAAATTGATTCTTGATGAACAAAGATGCTGCAGCTGCTCAGGAAAAAGTACAGAAGACTCATGGATGCTACTGAACACAAGGAAAAGAAACAAGCATGTGCGGATGGAATATCCCATTTTGCTAATTCGTGTGGCAACATATAAGACTTCCCAGTTAAATTGTAACTGCCTTATTACAGTATTGGAAGATTTAAAAAGGGAGCTCATGAGACCTTCTCATTAATCCTTCCAGCCTACAGAAGAGATCAGAAAGAGAAAGAAACATGTTTCAAGTGAATGACTGACTGATAGGAAGTATTTCTTTCCTGGGATTGTGATTTGAATTATCAGGTGATGGACTTGTGACATGTGATGGCTTTTATCTCACAATGACTAGTTGTCAGATGGAAACTGAAATATGAAGAAATGAACTTTAAATTGTATCTGGGGAAGTTGAAGAGAAAAAATTCTCAAGTAAGGACCTCAATGAAAAAATTTTTACACTGCAGAAGAAAGTGGGATGGTTGTTATAATGTGCTCTTAAATGACACACACACACACAAATAATAAAGTTCTCATAAAACTCACAGCCTTCATTTTCTATTGCTCAAAACATGGACAATAAACATGGTGAGCTTTAACAGTACAATACAGGAAGGCAAATTGTAACTTAATGGGTATAATTCAGACCAGGTATTAACAGACTTTAAAATGACCTTTTACTAAAAAAAAAAAAAAGTAAAAGAAAGAACAGGGGAAGAGTTGTATCATGTATATAGACCATCTAACTCCTTGGGGTCCCATCGGCAAGCCAATGTTGGCTGGCGGTCCCCCGGCGATGAGCCTATTCTGTCGCGGCCCCTGACCTCTGGAACCAACTTCCCCTGGGACTCCACCTGGCCCCTGACCTCCACACCTTCCACCACAATTTGAAGACCTGGTTGTTTGACCAATCCGGGCTATGACCCCTCCCTGGAGGGGATGGGGTTTTTAAAATATCTTAATTATTGTTATTTTACTCTTGTAATTTTGGGGCTTGCATGGTTTAATCTTTTTTAATTATTTATTGTTGTGGTTTTAGTTGTGAGCCGCCCCGAGTCTTTGGAGATGGGGCGGCATTCAAGTCCAAAAAATAAATAAATAAATAACTTTACAAGTGGGAAGGGTTCTTCAAAAAGGAAATATTGAAAGCAAAATTGCAAATAGAAAAACATCTGAAACCGCCCCCCCCAAAAAAAGAATAGATAAACAGGATAGGAAAGGGTTAGTTGCTAAAGAAGAGTACAGAAATAACTTAAAGTTGTAAAGATGGTTTGGGAAAGTCTACACCTCAGAAAAAGGTAACATGGGGGACGCTTGGAATACCAAATACCAACCAAAAAAATGGGTGTTTCCTCCCCTCTCTTCAAATGTGTTTTTTTAAGTAAGCAAAAAGAATCAATATATTATTTGTTTAGTGAAAATGGCAAATTACTGGCACATAACAAAGTCAAACAGGGATACTGAATATTATTTTAATTTAATCTGAGGATAATATGAAGAGGAACAGAATGGTGAGAATATTTTTCAATGAAATACTGTGCTATTAGGTCATGTTCATTCTTGAAAGACTGATTGAAAAGTCTCCCTGTTATTATCTTTTTCACCAGTCGAAGAGTTTCCAGTACAAATGTCTCTGTATATCCTGATAATTATACATAAAAGATTAGTTGGGTGACAGCCATTCCACAGCTGACCATTTGTTATGAATTAGAATAATTATTCTAAATCCCAGTTAATAAGAATGCAAATAGATTGTTTGAGAAAATGTTGGAACAGAAGTCCATGACTACCCAGAGGCATTATTTGAATCCTTCCCTTGATTTAATCCTCATATCTTGAGTAATATTTACATATTTCTGGTGGTAAGTTACTAAAGAGTTTTCTGGAATCCACACCTTGGCCCAATTCAGTGATATTTCTTAATGTAAAATGATAGGAAAACAAGCCATGTAGTCATATCATGGATAGTGAATTATGAAAACAGCTCAGCAATTGTAATGCTCAAACTGCAAAAGTGCTGATGGCTTTTACAGTCTGAAAATACACTTTACCAATCAATACACTTAACACAGTGCTATGGCTGATGGGAATTTGATGCCATTTTAAAAATGAATTATTGCAGCAAACAGCAGACAGCTTCGGTTGTTATATATCTGGTATTTAATCTTAAGTGACCCTCAAGGACCCAAACAACTTTGGAATCAATT
This sequence comes from Naja naja, assembly GCA_009733165.1. Taxonomy (NCBI): domain Eukaryota; kingdom Metazoa; phylum Chordata; class Lepidosauria; order Squamata; family Elapidae; genus Naja; species Naja naja. The sequence continues at coordinate 34,945,970 of CM019153.1, forward strand.
CATCAGTTCAATTGCAGCAGGAAAATCCATCATATCTAAATTGATTTTCAAGTCCAATGCCGACTCAAATAATTGTTCACATCTCTGTTTAGTATATTTCATAATCATTAGCTTACCTGTCTATTCTCAGTTTGTTTTTGTTTTTTTTAAAAAGACATTTGTCAAAATTTGACATAATTAATTCCAAATTGATTGATTTTGCCTTTTCTCCTGGTTGGTCCAATCAATCCTTTCCTATGCCCTAGAATGAATGATAGTTATGGCAACTTAGTGAAAGCTACAGAACAGTATTATCAAAGTCTCATAGGGAAGTATGTCAACCCTTCAGTGCCATCCAGCTCTTCAAACTTCACTAATATTAACAGTTATGTTAGACAATATCAACAGAGCAAATAAAATGGACTTGATTTCTCTTGCCTGTTTGGGTAGTTAAACTATATTGTCTCAGACATATTATTTGTCTAACATACTCTTAGATGTTTCTGTATTTTCTAACATATTATATTCTAAGAACTCTTCAGTGTGGCAGCAAGTATACAACTGCCATTCAGTTTGGGAGTCAGCATAATTATATCCACCTTTCCAATCTTAATTTGACTGAGAGTGAAACAGAGTAGGGAATATCTCTGCACCAGAAGCAAGGAAGAAGGTTACAGAGGAAGTGTCTCTTTTGGTGCCCATACCTGGCAGCAGAAATCATGCACAATTTCTACAGTTAAGTTTTCCAATTCCATTAAGTGATAATTACATGGAACTGAAGAACCAGCAGATAATAAGCTTCTCTTTTCCATTTCTTTCCACAGATGAGGGTGAGAGAAGTAGGCAGGGGAAAAAACCAGGTGTATTTTTTGCAGCTCTCCCATCAGTTCCAACACCACCACCACTACCCAATCCCTGTTTCATCCTACAGAGTGGCAGCTGAAAAGTTATTTTCCCTGGAAAATAATGGAACTGGATCTTCAGTAGGAACCCATGCAATAACCTAGTATGTTGGTTTTCAGGATATGAATGGATGACATTGAGTTTTCCGCTTCATGACTTGCTGAGAAGATAGTCCGAAGTCATCTTTTTTTCTCCTCCAATTTTCAAATAATGCTTTCTGGCTCATTCTGGGACAAACTGCACCATGTGTCACCTCATACGAGATAAGGTTAGTTAACGGCTTGCTCATATTGTCCACCCAAGGGTGCTATACAAACCTTATGTTGCCTGGCCACTGATTTTTAGAGGTACTTGTATTTTTTGGCAGTGGAAGTCCACCATTCTTCATCCACCAGTTCTGCTATTCCAGTGTGGGTTTTAGTAGATTTGGAGAATTGGGGTGGGAGGTCAAGGAAACATTGAGGGAAACAATTTCTTTAGCTATCCTACCACAGGTAAAAGCTGCATCCATAGCCCAGACAGAGCAACAGAACATTGCCCTTGTTGAGTATCACCAAATATGGTCACAGGAGTGGAGTCTGATGTCAGACTGCACTCATTGGATCAGCCACTGGTGGGAGTAATAAAATCCCCTCAGTGGCTGAAACATTGGACAGCGCTGGCTATATAAGCTGGAGCCAGCCACAGCTGAGGGGCTTGCCCTCCTACCAGCAAAATAAAGGGTTTACCTGCCTCTGCCACGTCCTGTCTCTTCACTCCCTCTGCCCACTTAACAGCCCTACCGTTGAGGCAGGTAAAAGCAGACCTTCTGCTGTAACACCATGGGATGAGTTAACTAGCAGGAGCCATTCTCTCTCTGGTTTCTCCCTCCCATCCATTTATCATGTCAACTAGGGATGAAAGCATGCTATTTCTGGGCTACAGAAGAGCATAGTTCAGAAGTTAACAACCCTTTAAATGCATTATCTTAGAACTTGTCACAGAATCCCATTAAATTGGACTAAATCTGCAAAAGATATGTTGGATAGCTTTAGGTCACCAAATAGTGAACTGAAAGAATGTACCACCAGCTTGTCAAAGGAAACTTAAACAGCAAGGGATCTGGAATCGGTCCCCAAGCTATAGATGCCCTACCACTTTTCACACCAGTTCCTATGGTGCACCACAGATTTATGAAAGGCAACAATGAATAATCCACATATGTATGTTTTGCAATCCAACATGTAACAGTAGCTTTGGAATGGTGTAAAATTAGATTCCCTAGGATGAAAACTTCGGATGTGCACGTCTTTTCTAAGAAAAGAAACTGCTGCTGTTTTATAATCCAAATTTTTGACTGTCAGAACAAATGGCTAACCTTTACTCCCAAATCCAACCCACAGGTCTGGAAGCCAAAACTCATGAACAAAGTGAAATTATCCTATATAAACGTGTGTGTGTGTGTGTGTGTGTGTGTGTGTGTGTGATCATTCTGTTCTGGGCAGTGTTTTTGATACATCTTTTTTTGGTTGTTTTGTTAGCTGGGCTTCATTAATAAAGGGAAGTAATCTCATAAGGACATTGGCATGGAGCCATAAAACTACTCTGGGGGGTGGGATCTGTACCTCAATCTTTCTCTTATTTTCTTTTTATTTTTCTTTCTTTCCAAGCTATTAATTTTCCAGCCTGTGTCCTTACTGCTAGCCTCATTTTCCCTCTTGTTTGCCTTATGAGCTTTTTCAAGCATTGCCAAGTCAGGTAAAAACAATTCTGGCACAGCTGTGACCCAACTGTTTTGCTTGTTCACTCATGGCATGGTGAGTTGAATCAATATTGTATCTAATACGTATTGTTGACACAGAGTTTGTGATTTATGTATACAGAGACCACTACCCCTCCCCCAACTAGGAATATCAGCCATGCAATGTAACATTACATTATTGAACAAATAATGTAACATGAAGGAGACTGATTGATAGAGCCAAAACATTCTTAGAAGCCTCCTGCTGCATCTTATTTATAACTTTTGGATCATATAAAAATTATCAAAGGGTTCCAATAGTATTGAAAACACACAGACACAACACACACACATCTATTTGGGGGGATGTTAAGGTGGTAGTCATGACCATGTGATCAAACCCTTACCCCATTTTATTATTTGGCACACAACTTAAAAAGAAGAAGGGCTTTGACTGTGACCGTAATTGTGTAATTTTAATTGTGATTTGATTTCCTCATGCTTTTCTGTGGGTCCTTTAAATATACATCCCTTTGGGGTTAAGGAGGTATTACCTTACTTTAGCAGAGAAACAGAATGAATAACCATGTAGTACGGTGTTTGTGCAAATGACTCATGTTTGCAAAGTCTCATAAATTCTGTTAAACTGGTCCTTCGAGGTCATTATTCAATTGCACAGCATTTATCTCAAAAGAATATTTGATGCTCTTGTGGAAGGTGCACTTGACGGTGTACAATGTTTGATTCCCTCTTGTGAATTGCAAATCCAAGTAGTAATACAACAGCTTCAGGGTCCCAATGTAGCTGTCAAGCTTCAGAATTGTGCTTTCACTGTTACAGCAATTATCGCTTCTCATCTTGCCAACAAATTGGGGGAGACGGAAGGGGGAAGATGGAATGTAGGCCCTAGACATCAAGAAGCCAACCGTGAGAACCAAGGACACTTCAGCAGGTATTTACCAGAGTCAAAAGACTTTTGTATTGTGACCTATTAGACCAGGTATTGTGACCTGGTCTAATAGGGGGAGGGAGAAACTAAATTTTCACTATGTGGGTATCCATGGGAAATAGTTAGATCTGGTTTTGCCCTCATCTTTGCCAAAATGATGTACTCAATAAAGTTTTGCATTAAGAGATTGGATTGTCTCGACAGTGCTTGTTTTGATTAGGTTCGTCAGTCGGAACATTGACAGTAACTTTGTGATTTCATCTTCTCTCTTCAATGCAAAAATTGACTAATCACTCCCATTATGATATATTGGGTGACGTATGTAATGGATTTGACAGATGAGCATATTTTTTCATTGAGATGACAATTGAACTCATTCAATAGTTGCTTTATAGGGTACTAACCATTACAATTTCTCTGTTATCCTGCTTGATGACTTTCAAATCATCCCATTTCCTATAAGATATGACCATACCTTGTATGCTCATTGAATGCCTTGGGTACCTCTTACCAAATGTACTAGTTTCCCAATGCAGTGAATTTCTGCTTAAATACAGACCATGGATCATGTGCTTCAGTGGTAGGATTAATTTTTTTTTACTACCGGTTCTGTGGGCATGGCTTGGTGGGCATGGCAGGGGAAGGATACTGCGAAATCTCCAGTCAGAGGTGGCATTTGCCAGTTCACCGAACTACTCAAAATTTCTGCTACCGGTTCTCCAGAACTGATCAGAACCTGCTGAATACCACCTCTGATGTGCTTCAATACCAATTCATGCATCCCTGAATTTTTAATCTGGATCTTATATTTTGGCTTGCAGAAATGTATCATAATCTTGTGGTCTTGGCTTGGATGCTTCATCAAGCCACAGGAAGTGGTGAAAATGAGGCAACTCCAGCTTTGGTATTCCACCCCTAACAAGTAAGCAATACAGTTACCAAAAAACCATGGTTCCAGGTAGATACTTCCCAAACAACTTTCTCTTCAAGTTGAATACACTTAAGATTAAATCTGGCTGATCACTTAGTTACTGATTCCAAAAAAGATGTCATATTTCTGGTCAGTCTATATTGCATATTATTGTAATGAAAAATGAAGCATTGCCATACATTTGTATATACATCATGTTATCTTGACATTGTTCCTTTATATATTTTGGACAACCAAGAAATGTTGAAGTGAGGATGATGCACCTTTTGATGCTTCTAAAATCATCATCAGTGCATCAGTCAGGCCTCTGTATGTTGTTGATCTCAATGTTGCTTGATTCATTCATAACTTAGCCTTTCATCTTCAATTTTGCAGTCATGTCATCTGCTTATTTTTGGAATAGACATCTTTTTCTGCAACACCCCCTCTCTCCAATCTGCATGGCATTCTTATTTAGCTCAAGCACCTCTTACACCCTCCACCCTGGCCCATATGAGTCCTCCTTCATACTCCTATGAACTTGCTCACTCCTTCCACCTATTGGAAATAGCCTGCTGGACTGGGACATCTGACTCCCATTGACTTTCTTTGTAGGAAGCTGGTAGAGAGCATAGGGAATGATGATCACATGATCACAGTTGTCAGTGATTGATTGTGACAGCATGGCCATATGGCAGCCCATCAGTACTGAAGAAACTACAATTTTACCAAATTTCAATCCCAGAGGAGTAATGGGACCTGGATTTTGGTTGAAGTCTGTAAATTACCCCATTCAAGATACCCTTTTGTTGCGAACATTTGGCCTATGGTTCAGAATTTTGCTCAATTGAAGGTTACAAACAATCAAATAGCCAAGAGAGTTTTAGTACTATATAGATGATAGCTGACAGATATACTGCAAATCACGAGTCTCCAAACTTAGCAATATTGTGGACTTCAGCTGCAGAATTCTTCAACCAGCCATGCTGAAGTCCATAAGCCTCAAAGTTGCCAAGGTTGGAGACCCCTGTTGTAGATATGTGTGTGCATGTGTAATTCATGGCTACAGTCAAATTTTAGAAGCTATCTTATTATTATTATTTATTTATTTATTATTAATATTTATATGCCGCCCTTCTCCGGAGACTCAGGGCGGCTTACAATTTTTGGAGCACAACTCAATGCGCTCAGCAATAGCCTTCATTCCATTGTATATGCCTGCTTATTATTACTAAGCGGCATTTTTACAAAGTCAGCTTATTGCCCCCAACAACCTTGGGTCCTCAATTTACCTACCCCGGGAGGATGGAAGGCTGAGTCAACCTTGAGCCTGGTGGGATTCGAGCCTGCACTAAATGCAGGCAGCTGGAATTAAGTGCTAGGCGTTTAACAGCCTGCACCACCAAGGCTCTTGATCCAAACTCAGTTACTAGTGACACAGAAATGGTTTATCATTGTGGAATTATCAAACTATATTGCACTGCATTGAATTACAGTGTTGTATTGTACTGTACTTACTGTATTGCATTGTATTTACTGTCCAGTAGAGTCCATAGTCCACTGCTAGCTTTCCTTTAATTCAGTTGAGACTGATTCCTACTGAGCATATATAGAACTTATAAAAGGATCCTTCCCTTCCTTCCTTTCCCTTCTCTTCCCATCAGATAAGAAATATGTCACCAGAGCTCACCAAAGAATATTACTTCCAGTCTCCAGAAACAAAATCCTAGGACAGAAACTATTTGTTTAATGTGTATGGTTATAGCTGCTCTGGAGGAACAAAAGAGCAGTTAACAACTGTAACAGCATGGTAGTTTGAATATTTCATTACTGTATATGGTTTTATTTGTAACATATAGATCATTATAAAATGATAGAATTATAAATTACAAAACAAAAACCAGTAGATATGGCTTCATACTGTTTATATATACACACACACACACATTCAAAACATTATTAATAATGAATTCTGGTACAACAAAGAAATATTTTATTGCTCTTTAGCAACCAGATTTCAAAGCAATTTTATAATGAATTATAAATGAATTAATATTAGATAATAAGAGAATCCAAAAGAGATACAATGCTGAAGAGTGCTTAAAAGAGAGTCATCCTTCAGAGATTACAGTTATATTAATGTTTGCTGGAGTGTTGCATGGATATGAAACATTATGAATTGTATTCTTTTAAGAAAATTCAGAACTTTCATTGAATTAAACATAAATAAAAAAAAAATAAAAGACCTATCTTTATTTTTATGGCAGCAGTTTAGATGATTCTGACCCTCATTTAGGTATGAAAATGAGCTCAGTGACTTCGGAACAGGCTCTGTCTTTGAATCCAACCCATCTCACAGATTGTTATTCAAGGGAAAACAGGAGACAAGAGGTATGTTCATTCCCTTGACCAAAAATCTTTAAAAAGGCAGCACAAAAATATGATGATGATGATGATGGGTTTGATTCTTGCTTGGGAGCATGAGTTTGAATCTGCATGAAGTTTTAAAAATTCTCTTGTTAAAGAAAAGAAAGCAAAACTAAAAAAAAATTCAAATTAAGCTAATCTAAATCAAGTTTATTTTTGCAAGCCACTCAATAAGGACACTAAGAAGCAACCCAAATAGAACCTACTACAAGCAACCTACCTCCAGTGCTCAATATACTCAGGATGATACTGCTGAAAGTGATATTTTCCTTCTGACACAAAACTTGTTGTACAACAAGCAGGCCATCTCAGCGATGATATTGACAGTGGTTTATAACTCTAAGAGCTCAGCCTGGTCACTGAGTGCTACACTTGAAGGTCATTTTGGGCTAGACTGCCCAATAGTCTGGATATGTTGTCTTACCTCTCTTTTTCACACTGGAATATGAACAGACCTTAGAAACTGGATTTTTTGCTTGTTTGTTAAGGAAATATTAATAATCCTGTAGACAGTCCAACAACTGCTGCTATCTGGGATCTGTGCATGGTGTACATGTGGATATATGGTCTGGGATGGGGGCTTTCCTGCTTGTGGAAATCATAAAATAAGAAAAGTACATCACACAAAAAGCCACACATACAGAGAGAGAGGGAATGGGGAAGAGAAAGAGAATGGTGATTGGAAACAGAAATGTTCTGGAGGCTAAATTGTATAAGAAATAGGTCAGGGAGCTAGGTATGTCTAACTTATCAAAGAAAAGGATTAGTGAAAGTTGTCTTCTGGTATTTGAGGGGAGGTTACAAAGAAGAAGAGGTTGACTTATTGTATAAGGCAACAGAGGGCAGGACAAGAAACAATAAATGGAAGCTTGTTAACAAGAGATCCAGCCTAGAAATATGGAGAAATGTTATGATAGTGAGAACAATTAAACAATGGAATGGCTTGCCTCCTGGAGTTGTGGGTGCTCCATCACTGGAGGTTATCAAAAATAGACTGGAGAACCATTTGACTGGAAAGAAATAAGGTCTCCTACCTTGAACAGGGAATTGGACTAAAAGACTTCTGAGGTCCCTTCCAGCCCCAGAGTTATGTGTTGTAAATATTCTAACCCTGGAAAATGGGTTTCAGCAAAGAGAAAAGAAAAACAGGTCCAGGGACATCATAAGACTGAAAACTCTTTGGATTAGACTTCTGTGCTTTGAAGTCCAAGTTTTAATTCAATGTCATCTTCCAGTGGTTTGGGGCAGAGGTGGTATTCAGCAGGTTCTGACCAGTTCTGGAGAACCGGTAGTGGAAATTTTGAGTAGTTCGGAGAACTGGCAAATACTACTTCTGACTGGAGATTTTACAGTATTCTTCCCCTGCCATGCCCATCAAGCCGTGCTCACAGAACCATAGTAAACAAATTTGAATCCCACCACTGGTTTGGGGCCTTCTAGGAAATGTTCTGGTCACCCTGAAAAATGGATCAGGCAGGCAACTTTGGAGGTGAAGATGTATTTGCAATTAAAAAGTATACTAGAGGCCTTTTAGATTATCAAAACAGGTTTGTATAGTGGCAATCAAGAGGAAAAAACATGGCACAGACAGGATCATCATGTGGCTGTAACATGTACTAATAGAAACAAGAAAAACAAGGAAGGAAACCAGCACCATAGCAGCAGGGAAGGAAAAACAATATTTTTAACAAAAGGCTTCAAATGCTGTTCAATGTGATACCAGTGATCTGGCTCTGTGTGAAGTGCATTTATAGGTGAGAAAAAGTATCTTCCCTCCACTTCCTTCCCCCTTCCCCATGACATCTCAATCTTCCATATTTCCAGGTGATTAAGAGATCAATAGCCTCATTTCAAAAAAGTAAAAAAAAACAACTTCAAATGTTTCAAATAAATGTCTATGGAGATTCTCAGTCATCCAAGTTATGGTTGTCCCAAAGGTGCTTTTTGAAAAGGCAACTGGACTTTGTTTTTCCTTGAAGATGTGTCACTTCTCATCCAAGAAGCTTTTTAGTTCTGAACAAGAACTGAAGGACTTCTTGGATGAGAAGCAAAACATCTTTCAAGGAAAAGAAGAAACTCCCATCACCTTTTGAGAAAGCACCTTGGGGACATTAAAAAAAATGTTTTCCTTTAAATGTCCCTTGCCATATGTAATATATAAGTGTTGGAAAGAATGTGGTAGATGTAACAGCTTGGAATAATTTCTTTTCTTTTCTTTTCTTTTCATTCATTCATTATTATAAGTATAAGATTATATAAGTATAAGATTCAAGGTGCTGGTATTAACCTATAAAGCCCTGCATGGCTCGGGTCCGGGGTACTTGCAGGAGTGCCTCCTACCAGAATCAAGGTCCAATAGCCCGGTACGCTCCCATAGGCAGGCCCTCCTGGTGGTGCCGTCGGCCAGACAATGTCAGTTGGCGGTCCCCCGGGGGAGGACCTTCTCTGTGGGGGCACCCACCCTTTGGAATCAGCTACCTCTAGAGCTGTGTTTGGCCCTGGACCTGCGCTCCTTCCACCGTGATCTCAAGACTTGGCTGTTTGTACAGGCTGGCCTGGACTGAGCAGGGTTGGGAATTTTAATTTAAGGGTATTTTATTGATTTTATAATTGGATTACAGAATTTGATACAGTTGTATTTATTGTTTATATATTTGTGTTAGCCACCCCGAGTCCCCTCAGAGATGGGGCGGCATATAAATCCAATTAAATAAATAAATAAATAAATAATTTTTTGTCCAGCAGGTCTAGGTTGACAGAAGATACCCACAACCATACAAATACACGTACATGAATTTTTGGTGAGGCATAGAAGGAGCATGAGATGATGTGGAAAGGAAATCAATTCCTTGTCCCAACTTTTCTTTGCAAAATTATTGAATGTTATGGAAGTAATGGTTTTTGACATTAGCAGGCAATATTGTGTGGGTAGAGAAAGGACAGAATCCTTACCAAACCTAGCAATGAAATCCCTACTTGAAATGATTTGAACAGTGATAAAGCATTGGTCAACAGGACTTATTTAAAGAAGCCAAAGAAAATATAAATACCTTGAGGAAAGAAAACTAGCAAATACCAACTAGCAACCTTCCATTTCCAATGCAAATGTCATAACCATTATGTTGTTATAGCAATATTTGTAAAGATAGCTTCAAAATATGTTCAATATATAGCAAATTGTGAGTTGATACACTGCATGTTCCTGCTGGTAATTAGGCTGCAATGCATCAAAGTACATCAATTGAAACTGACAGCAACATTTGCGACAACATGCAGGAAAAAAATAGTCCTTAAAATTTTATCAGAAGAATGTGCCTAGGTGTCACATTTACTATAAGAACGAAAAGTACAGAATGATGTCATCCATTTCTGTTCTCCTAAAGTGCTGGTTTGCTTGAATTGGCAACAGGCAACTCGGCTAGATAAATAGGCTATATATAGGGAGGTTTTTTATCATCTTGAAAAGGGAAATCAAATGTTGGTATTCCATTTCCAAATATTGTTTAAATTTCCATTGCCAATTGAGGGCCTCTTGATGTTTCTGAACTGATGCATAACCCACATTTATTTCCAAATAACATCCCTTCCTTCCTTCCTTCCTTCCTTCCTTCCTTCCTTCCTTCCTTCCTTCCTTCCTTCCTTCCTTCCTTCCACAATAGGTTGGATTGTATCCAACCATATCCTTTTGCCTAGTGGTGGGATTCAAAAATTTTTAGTACCAGTTCTGTGGGTGTAGCTTATTTGGTGGGCATGGCTTGGTGGTCATGTGATTAGGTGGACGTGGCTTGGTGGTCGTGTGACTGGGTGGACGTGGCCAATTTGACATCACTCACATCAAGGGGTGCCTTGTCTGGCCTCAAAGAGATACAATTTCCCTCTCTATTTGTTTACTACTACTGAACAGCCAAAATACACTATTTAATCCTATGTATATATGCCATATGTGTATATATATATATTACATAGTATAGTGTGTGTAAAGGCACACACATTATACTATATACACACACACACACACACACAGAGCTCTTCTAAAACTATACACATTCAACCTCACTGCATTTGGAAAAACACACCCATAGTCCACTTTCTGCCACACATTTAACTATAACTTCTGTACATTAGAACATTACACACGCCTTCAGATTTACTTCCCTAGCCTGCACATGACCATTAGACCCAGGAGATATCATGGATTGAGTAAAATGTGGTGAAACTCACTTAACAATGCTCTTGCTTAGCAACCAAAATTTTGAGCTCAATTGTGGTCATAAGTGAAGGACTATCTCTGCCTTCCTCTGCATGGCAGCCTTGTCCTAATAAACTCCTCTACCAATTTTCCTCTCTGTTAGAGGCACCAAAATAATCCAGATTCCAGATGATATAAGGTCTCCTGCTGGAGCAGGGGTTTGAACTAGAACAGGGGTCTTCAAACTTGCAGCTTTAAGACTTGTGGACTTCAACTCCCAGAATTCCTCCTCCAGTCATGTTAGCTCAGGAATTCTGGGAGTGGAAGTCCACAAGTCTTAAACTTGCCAAGTTGGACTAGAAGATGACCTCCGAGATCCCTTCCAGGCCTAGATTGCAGTGCTGTTTCAAAGAGTCTTCTGAAGCCAGGGTTTGTGTCCTTGCTTCCTCTCCTTTTTCTTCTCTCTCTTCCTCCCTCCTCCTCCTATCTATCTATCTATCTATCTATCCATTCCTTCATATATCTCATTCACTTTCTCCTCCCTCCCTCCCTCTTTCTTTCTCTCCCTTCATTCCATCCCATCTTTCTTTGTCTATCCTTTTCTTCCTTTCTCTCTCTTTCTTTCTTTCTTTCTTTCTTTCTTTCTTTCTTTCTTTCTTTCTCTTTCTTCTCTCTTCTCTCTCTTTCTCCCTCTCTTTTCTCTCTCTTTCCCTCTCTCTCTCCCTCTCTTTCTCTCTCTCCCTTTCTTTCTCTCTCTTTCTATCCCTTCTCTTCCTCCTTCCCTCTCTCCCTCTTAAGCTAGGAGAGGAGACCCATCTGAAACAAACAAACAAACAAACAAACAAACACACTTCCAACCACCCGGCAGCATCACTCATTATGAGGGTTCTTCCTGGCCAGTCTCTGGTCCCGCATTGCCTGAAAAAGCCGGCAGGCAAGGCTTCCTGGTCCAACAAAGGGGCCACGGGCGGGACTTCCTCTCTTCCCACTTTTGGGGCTGGAAATTCAAGAAAGGTGTCTGCTGCAGCCTTGCCCCCCCTCCCCGCCGGCAGCTCTAGGCTAGCAGCTTCGGTTTGGCTTTCCCGACTGCTGAAACTTTACCTTCTTCCTCCCACACCAAAAAAAACACGCTGCGACTATAGGCTTCTTGCAGAGAGCTTTGCTTTGCTTCTCCAAAGTGCCGCTGAAGTTGCGTTCTAGGTGCCGGTCACGCAGGTCCACCCCATTGAGCCCACTGCACTGCAGGGAACTTGCCCAAGCAAGTCCGAGCGGAGTGGTGCAGCACTCCGAAAGAGGTGGCTGGAGGTGACTCTTTTTCAGTCTCCAGCCACCCCTTTTTCAGTGCTACCGGCTGGCTGCTCCCCTCCTTCTCTGTCTGTTTGTTCTGTATGGCCGAGGAGGAGGAGAGCAGTCAACTGGTTAGGGGAAGCTTCTTGCGCTGAAAAAGGGGCAGCTGGAGAGGACTCTTTTTCAGTCTCCAGCCACTCCTTTAGCAACACAAGAAGCCTTCCCCTAACTGACTACTCTCCTCCTCCTCACCTATACAGAACAAACAGGCAGAGAAGAAGAGCAGCCATCTGGTTGGGGGAGGCTTCTTGCACTGAAAAAGAGGTGGCTGGACCTATGGCCACCTGCTGGACAGGCCAGGCTGGTCTGGAAGAGGCAGGTCTGCCAGGAGAAGGAAGAAAGCATGCTCCGGGAGGGTGGGCAGGCAGGTGGATGTCCCGGGGCTGCTGCACATGAGCACTGCATGTGTAGTGGCTGCACACGCAGTGCACATGTGCAGCAGCCGTGGGACATCCGCCCGAGCTGCACCGCAGCTGCCACCACAGCTAGGAGAGTGACTGGGACTAGTGGGCAACCGGGCAATTGGGTCGGGGGCATGGGCAGCCAGGGGTTGCCACCGGTTCAGCAACCCATGCCAAATCACCGCTACCGGTTCGCTACCAGTTCCCTCTGCTTTTGCCACTAAAACAAATTTCTCTGTAAATCTATATGTTTTCTCCTTCCTAAATCTTCTCTAAAAGTTTTGGGGAACCATCTGTCACATTAGGTTATGCAGGGAACAAGAGAAGACATTTCAGGCAAGCAAAAGACTTCTTGTGCAATATTGAATGTTGCACTTTTCCTCCATGTTGATTCCTAAGCCAGGTCTTGATTTATCATAGGTCTTTCTCTGGCTTCGCAGCAGTTCATGTGAGAATTGACTCAGTTCCAGACCCTCTCAAAATGAGCTTCAGTGACATCAGAGCTTATTTTTCCTCTGGAAATTATAGGCACACTGAGAAAAACAATGTCATCTTTAAGCACTATGTAATTAGAAAGAAAAAAGAGGAGACATATATAGCAATGCTTCATCTGCAAATTTACTGGAAAATAAATACAACAAGATTGAGGTGCAAATCTGAGTCATGCACAGCAAACAGTAACAGATCTGCCTACATTTGCTTCCAGCTGTATTTAGAATCAGATTCTTTAGATTCAGGATAAATTTATTCACAGCTAAATCTACTTCATGCACAATAAGAGCCAAGAGAATGAATTAAGTTCTAGCATTCATGTTATTGAGAGGAAACATTCCTACATAAAAAGCAAATGTAACAATGCCCTTGTTTTATGAAGAAGGCCTCAGGGCCAGCAGATGGCCCCTATGAGATCCTGGTTTTCCACCTGGATACCTGGATTCTACCTTGACTTTATGTACAGTTAAAATAAACTTTTTCTCCTCTATTTTCTCACTTGGAAATATCAAAAAACAATGTGAGGTTGGCAGGTTTTTTTTTTTTTGCATAATTCCCAGTAACTGGTTGCATGTACTGCCTTACAAATAGGAAAATTAAAATGTTCTTAGTGCTTATTTTAAATGTATCTGTAAAAGGAAAAAAAAAGATTATTTAATAATAGCAGAAAAGATCAGTGTTGCTTTATATTCACACACACACACACACATAAACCTGTTATCGCTCTGTCTTCCCTTTCCCTAATTCTCCCTGAGGAGAAGACAGCAAATCTAAGCCAGAAAAATTAATCTGTGGATAATTATTTCCTTTGTCTGTTCAGCTTTTGAAGATTTGTTTTTCAATGCAGCAAATGTAAACAAACAAAAGCTGTAAGATATTATGTGTGCCAAGATGGAGAACATGTGAGTCTTCTAATGTTGATGAACTTCAACTGTCAGCATCCCAGAGCTCCCTGATTTGGGCTGCATAAATTCAGATGAATTCTAGATGGAAACAAGATTTAAGAGTTTTGATATCATTTCACTGCAATTTTCCAATGCAGTCAGTTAGCCTTAAGCATCTCTTGCCATTAACCGGGATGAGTAGACTTCTGGAAGTTACAGTTCAACAACAACAACAATAACAACAACATATAGAGATCTGATCACAAAAATGTGTGCCTAACCCTGCATTTTTATTAATGTTCATATTCTAGAAACTAAATGTTTCTATTGGAATTACTGTCACCATTGAATTATCTGACATTTTGCTTGTCAAGGTTATCAGTATTAGAAGGTGAAAAACTCAACATTTAATCAGTTTGTCCTCAAAATATGCCACATTCCCCTGATTTGGTTTCACTTAATTTAATTGATTTTCTTGGTTCCTTCAGGAGTTCTGTTTTGGGCGGCAATGGGGGGATTTATTTATTTATTTATGACAGTTTAGTTTGAAGGAGATTAAATTGGTTTGATATTTGCTTTTGCCAATTACTTTGTGAACTTTTCCCTTGTTGTTGCTAGAAAGCAATATAGGAATACCAACTGTAGCACAAAAACATTGTGATCTGGAGTCGGGCTGCAGAATAAGGCTTTCACCATCTCCTGCCACCTCCTTCCTAAGATAACACTTGGTATATCCAACAGTCATTCCAGAAAGCTTTTGTATGCAGGTAGAATAAACTAACAGAAGGTTGAGTCCATTGCTAACAAACTCAGTCACTACACAATGGAAACAACAATTCTGCACAAAAGAGATGTCGCTTTCTTTCTTATTTGGTATATATAACTGCAATATTACAGTGAATACTAAGCAACAGTCCCTAGGTCTTTCAGCTTATGCTGTATTTTATTGTATGTATTTTTGCATTTTATTTATGCTGTCATTATGTTCATTTTTATTTTCCTTCAGAAGTTCTTAGTGTGTCCTGATACAATAGAACTGTCAAATGCAATGCCACAAGTCTCTTGAAGCAGTTTTCTAAAGTAATATTTGCATCTATCTGCAAGCATGACTGCTTTTGAAATTACTTTCAGCGTGCTGGTAGCTCATTTACAAATGATGTGTTCATATTCTGTTAATTCGTGGACATTTCTTTTGCAGTTCTTGGATAAACATGAGGCTGCCACTGTATTTCTTTCTCCTCATTCAAAAGTTCCTTTCTTCCTCCCTCTCTCCCTCTGCCTGGCCTCACCTCATGGTTTTAAATATTAAATTGTGTGCTGAAGCTTTGTATATAAAGGACCGAGGCAGCTGAGTCTTCTGGCAGTCTCAGTACAACTCTTTCAAAAGCTTTTCTACATTGGATTTTCAAGCATCTTTGTGCACAAACATACCCTATGGCAAGCTGAAGTATTGTATGTACACATTGCACATATCACACACCCATCTGCTCCTGGCCTTCAGAAAACATGGATGGTTCATCTCTTAGAAGAAGGCTTCACTGCTTACCCCATGTGTATCACAAAGCACTTCTCTGTACAGCATTCAAAGAGTCAGTACATATTTCACATCTATTCACAAAAATGATATAATCTGAAAACAAAATTAAAGTTAGTTCCATCAGTAATAAAGTAATCATTTCATTTAATTGAGGTGTTGATTCACCCAAGAAGAAAGGCATTATGGAAGTAACTCTTGTGCTCATCCCAGCTTAATTGTTGAAATGTTTTGGCAAAATATTAGAACACAGAATCACAGGGCTGCAGGGATCCTGGGGTCTAGTTCAGCCCATTCCCAATGGCAGGAGATCCTATACCATTCCAGACAAATGGTTGTCCAGTCTTAAAGGTGCCTTTTCAAGAGGCAACTTGACTTTCTGGTTTTTCTTTGAAGACATTTTGCTTCTCATCCAAGAAGCTTCTTCCTAAGATGTTTTATATGCCTTGCAAATCCTTCCATTCCCCACCATCTAGCCAGAGCTGAAGAAGCTTCTTGGATGATGTTATGTATGTAGGTTTGAATGTTATTGGTTTATTTGAACTGTTCTTGTAAAATGTCAAATGGTATTGGTTTAAATAGTGCAGGAAGAAACCCTGCACTCCCATTGGCTGGCAACCATGGCTGCAGGCTATAAGAGGCAGCCGTAGCCAAGCCAGGACGGGTCCATTCGAGCTGTAGTCACTAATAAACTCTTTGCTGGAACTCCTCGCGTCTGACTCTTCATGCAAACTTAACAGATGAGAAGCGAAATCTCTTCAAAGAAAAACCAGAAAGTCAAATTGCCTCTTGAAAAAGCACCTTTGGGACAACCCTCACCTGGTTAACTAAGAATCTCCATAGACATTTAGCAGTTGTCCAGTCTGTTCTTAAAAGTCTCCACTGATGGACCACCTATGACTCCAAGAGATAAGATGTTTCATTGATTAATTATTCTCACTGTCAGGAAATTTCTCCTTAATTCTAGGTTGGATCTCTCTTTAAATACCTTTCAGTCCAGACTTTAGACTACTACTTTCTGTCATTGGCCAATTCCATGCTGCTGTGCCATCCCATTTTTCTGTTTTGCAGAAGTCATTTTCTTTTTTGTAGGTAAATATTCCTAGTTTGAAATTCTTCATCATCATCTTCTTCCTTCCTTCCTTCCTTCCTTCCTTCCTTCCTTCCTTCCTTCCTTCCTTCCTTTCTCTTATAAAAATGAGAATGTAGTTTTACTATATTTCACATTACCTGAGCTGAGATAGAAGAATTAATTGAGAATAGAAAAGAAAAAAAAGGAATTGGAAGTATACTTAGGCATAGAGAAGGAAAACATAAGAATGTGATTAGAATAAAATTTATAATTTTGTAAAATGTGCCAAAAATGAATGAATAGATTGACCATCCATCCTATTGTCTTAGGACTTTGATTCAAAATTCCAGGCATCACAAAGCAGAATCTGACTGGCTGGGAAGATGTAGAATGGTTTAATGCAAGTGAGCAGTTTGTGCTTGTAAGCTTTTATCCCACCCAGCTTGGATTTCTTAGATGAAAGATATGTTTGTCATTGCACACCTTAAAAATATGATAATAGCCTTTTTTCCAGCTTAAGGCACCATAATATGATGGACTATTCTTGTGGAGAAGACAGCAACAGTCTGAGTTTTCACCAAACAGGAAAACAAGGCCAGTCCTCAGAAAGCAGAGAGGAAGAGGAGAGAATATTTCATCTGCTGTTCAGAGTAAATAACTTATCCCTAAAATATTAGGTTTGTGATATTATTGATTTTTAAATGCAATTTGGGTTGTAATTGTGTTTACAAATGTTGTATAGCACCTCAATCCAATCAGACACTATATGTGTGTGTGCCGGGGTGCACATAAAATTATAATCATATAGTTAATTCATATCTGTGCTAGAAAAATATAAGAAAAATATAAAGAATCTGGTATCTCATTTATAAATTATGAAAATAATTTATTGCATGCCAAGGAACAGATTTTCCACAGATGAAATGAATTCATGGCTGGTTGCTGAAAAGGCTGGTCTTGGAATGACTCGATCTTGAGATAAATGGCTAGATAAAAGTTAGCTGTGAACCAAGGGATTCTCAATTGATGGTAGAGCAAAAAGAGGAAAAATCAAAATAGCTTTGTTCTAAGGTCCCAAAAGGCATGTGGCATTGTTGCCATTCTCTGCTTGTTTTACATTTTACGATCTTTAACCTTTAAAGCGAAATGGCTTGAGATCTTACCTGAAAGACTATTTTCACTCATATTAACTGGGAATCACTTTAAGAACAAAAGTTCTTCTCATCTCTCTCAGAAGTATTCACTTCCTTTTCTGTTTTGGCTCCTTGGCTGCTGTTTAATATTTTATATTAAGTTATCATACTGTCTTTAACTGTTTTGAGTTACATAAAGTCTCTAGAGGAAGATGGGCAGATGTATAAATCAAACTAAATCAATAAAAAGGTTCAATCAGCTAGCCTGACAGAAAACATTTTCAGCATTCTCCACATAAGTTGGTAAGTCAGTTGCTATAAATTTTGAACAAAGTCTTAAATACATATCTGCATATATACACACATACTTTCATTCATCTTACCTAAGAACACTTTTGCTTGCTTGTTTTAAAAAAAACATGAACTCTGATTTCAGTTGTTTGGTGAGATGTTGTAGCTTCCAACATTAATGGTTTGAAATGTTATGTTGTACTGTATATTCTGGAGAACCTGCAAGACTTTTACTTAAGTGTCTATAAAATTATTTCCTTCTCACTCCAGGCATTTAGAATGCACATGGGGAAAATTCAATATTTTAATCTACAAATTTATTTTTTTCTAAAGACATTTGATACAAAACTGGGGTCATCTGGTTATTATGAAGCAATTATTTTAGAGGTTAAAGAAGCAGGGCTCCCGCCCAAAAAACTCCTTATTTAAAAAGGACAGAGTTAAAAATAAGCAATCTTCTTTGCTGCCACCTTTGAAGATTTTAATCAGGAGGTGCACTCTGTCCGAGCTACATTAAAGCCTCCAGTTTATTCTCTAATTTATCTCTGCATTTTCCCTTTATCTGAGAACAAAGCTTCTAGGTGAGAGTAGAAATCTATCCAGACTTATGTTTACCCCATTTATTGTAACATAGGAAGATCAGCCACACAACTGAATTTGGATAAGTGGATCGATAACTGTGATCAAAAATAGAAGATGTATAGGAAAAAAGTATCTGGCTTTACAAATCTATGGAAAGCCTGATGCAAAAAGAAGAAAAGAAAAGAAAAAAGAACAAAAAATCTTAGTGATTAAGTTGATTTAGAGAGCGTCTTATATTACTTTGACCCTGATTTTGGTATCTGATGACACAGATAATGGCTGAAGTAAGAGCTGGGAGAATGTTAATGTCACAAATCCATTCGTTACTTAGATAAGAAAACTTTCCCAAAGTGACAAGAGAAACTGATATTTCCCATATTTAGCATTTGATTTCATCTGTGTATATTATTTCAGGACTACACATTAAACGTTGACATCAGAACAGGGAGAATTAGGAGAGAAGGTGGTGTGTTCATAGGCATAACTCTCTTGTCAGATCATAAAATAAGTGAGTATTAAATTAGGAAGAATATAAAAGGAGAACTAATGCTGAAATCACTTCAGCTATCTGAGAAGAACTGCCTCTGATTGCTATGTAATTCAGATAGACCTGGTAAGCAATTATTTTAAAAGCCTTGATGTAGAAATGACTTGATTATATGACTGTTGTGCCATGCTAAACTTTGCAATCTCTCCATATTGTTTTAGAAAAGTGAGCAGAATACATTTTTTGCCTCTGATAATGATTTTAAAAGGAAACTGACAGGAACACCAGAATATATTCTTCATTTGTTATTTGAGCAAGTCTTCTTTAATTTCTAGGGAGTGGTGCAATTGTTGGAGGTATGTGTATCCTTATAATTCTTACCATGAGCTAATGAGACCAGTGACATAAATGGAACAGTTGGAGTAGTTATACATAGAATAATCATATGGGCTGTTGCCTTACTGCAATATGATAGTAATTAACAGGATTAGCAGAGTACAAATCCGAGACATTCTAGCAATATTCCAATAGGAATTCAATATTTTCAGGTTTTTTAAATAGTCATATTACCCATTTATAAGCTCAGATATGTCACTTTGTTTTTTTCAGGCTTTAATCTTAAAATCAGGATTTTCAGTTATCAAATAATAAGGGCATTTTCTCCATATTTGTTATTTTATGAGGTATTGTAGGGCTTGGCTTCTTAGAATAACTATCAAACTATGAAAACAAACTAAACAATTGTGCATGTGTGTGTGTGTGTGTGTGGATGGATGGATGGATGGATGGATGGATGGATGGAGATACACACAGACAGATAGATTATAGATTCACTCCCTTGCTGCTGTGGTACTGCTACAAAAAGTCATGGCCTCATTCTCCAATGAAATAGAATATAATAGTTTATTTGGCCAAGAAATTTGTCCCCAGCACAGAAGCTCTCAGTGTACATACAAAACAACAGAGTAGTAGTAATCATAATAACGATACCAATAAGAGGAGGTAGTAGAGAAGATGGATAATAATAATGCTATAGCCATACTACATGGATAAATATATTTAAAGATAAGACAGTACTGTGTGAATCAGGAGTTTTAATTAGGAATTAGATGGCCCCCAAATCATTGTTTCTGTTCAGCAGCTGAGTATTTCTGTATCAGTTGTTGGATATCACAGATTGTGCTTATTACATTTTTTAAATCTCTTGATACTAACTCTCTGGGGAGCTTTCGATCTCCCATTAATAGAAATTCTTGTGACCCCTTGCTACTCCACTGTTAAACCCAGCTCGCCTTCCTCATCTCCCCTGCAACTTTTCCACCATTTTGGTGTCTTCCCAAAATGCTACTAGCCTTTTGTCACTACTACCAGTAGTTCTCCTTAGCAACTACTACTAGTTGGGGTGGGGAAGGAAACAGGTATAATCTAGATTACACTGTGGAATAAACACGAAAATGGACGGTTGAGCAATAGTTCAGCACCATTTTTAATGCTTCCTAGTTGTTTACCTGGGAAAAGAGGACTGAATGATTCATGTGGCAATGATATTTCCAGGCTGGGGGCAGCTAAGACAACTATGACAGCTTCAAATGGATTTTGTGGGATTTGGAAATGCTCTCTGCCCTTGTGGTGAATTAGTAGCAACTGTAAAGGTGTATTTTGGTGAATTTATTGCTGAGAACTCGTATTAACGTGTTAAAAACCATAAGGTTTCATGTGTACAACTGATTCAAGAGCTAGCTATGTCCTCTACACAGTGGTGGGATTCAATTATTTTTACTACCGGTTCTGTGGGTGTGGCTTGGTGGGCGTGGCAGGGGAAGGATACTGTAAAATCTCCAGTCAGAGGTGATATTTTCTGGTTCTCCAAACTACTCAAAATTTCTGCTACCAGTTCTCTAGAAGTGGTGAGAGCCTGCTGAATACTGCCTCTGCCTCCACACATATTCTTTGTGTTGTCTTTCCCTCTGTGTGTATGTGTGTGTAAACAAAATTCTGAACAAGATAATTGTTTGGTTTTATCTGCTACTGATACTATCCCTGATTAACGCTTTAAGTTCTTGGATACAACACTGTGACACAAGTATGAAAGGGCGGAAGGTCTTCCTTTTGGCATCGTTGTGGCAAACACCTCTGTTTTTGAAAGATCAGCGCTGTGATCTTCCTGCCTCAATTGTCTCCTGGAAGAGCTATTTTGGGGGCTGCAACAAAGAAAGATACATTGTGAAGCAGGACTAAATCAGCAGCAGGCTTTTCTTTCTCTGAATGTTTTCCAGCTGTCATTATATAATAACTATTATTAGACTTTTAGAATTGGTACCTGGGGGTTCTTTTTTCTTTCCTTATCTTTCATTTGATGCTTCATTTTTTAGTTTAAAAACAGATAAGCAGGGATTTACAGACTGAACTGGAAGAGTGGAAAGGAGGGAGGGAGGAAGGGAGGAAGGGAGGAAGGAAGGAAGGAAGGAAGGAAGGAAGGAAGGAAGGAAGGAAGGAAGGAAGGAAGGAAGATCTCTAAAATAAAAAAAAAAACCAAATGATTTTATCTAATGGGATTTAGAACATGCTACATTCAGCCTCTGATTTATCCACTTAGATACATCTAGGTTTGTTTATGGTACTCATTTTTATGGTGTAGATCAACTTTGCTATACCTGATGTTTTCCACATGTCCTGTGCTTCCAGGATTCCTGTGGCTGAATTGGCTGGGAAGTATGAAAATTGAAAGGATGACAGGCAAAGTCCAAAAATAGCAGTTAATATTAAAGCCAGTGAATTATTTTCTTTGCCAACCCCGAAAAGCAGATGACAAGGGGGAAGGGACACATTATTCAAACTGAAAAACATACTCTGAAATTAACCTGGCCCTTGAATAAGACACTATCTTGGTTGCAAATATGCATTTGCAGCAAGTGTTCATAATCTCCAATTAAAAGACTGAGGCACTGTCAAGAGTATTAACATATCAATAGAAATCTAAATAGACATCATTTTGCATGTAAAATTAAAATGTGTTAACGTGGCAGCCAGACTTCTTCAGTTTCGCTTTTTAAGTTATTTTTCTGACCTGTTTTTAGATGCAAATTTTTATGAGGCACAAATCTTTTGCTACTGTGTTTATTTCTAGAGAATTGTAAATGTAACCCAGCCTTCAACAGATACAACTTTAGTGTCATAGACTTCTCATTTAGATGAGCTGAGAGCTATACTTGAAATCTGAAGATTAAGAATCAAGTTATGATTTTAGCAGGCCGCAAATTTCTCTCCTTTGCTCACTTCCTCCCCTCTCCCACTCCCTCTTCTACTTTTGCTGGATTTATTAAAATTTCACTCACTCTACTGTTAAGTAGTATTTTTAAGCTTACTTCAAGACAGCAACCAATCTGTTAGGGCTGTAGTTCTTTCATAACTGTTACTTCATCGCTTAAGAGCCTCTGTACCTACCAATACTTCTAATCTGAAAAGTCTAATGGTTCAAGTTTTGTCCCCATTTCTTCTTTGCATTTAAGAAAATCCAAGACCATGGAGGAGATGATTGTGCATGGCAAAACAGGACTCTCACTTATGCACACAAACACCCCACACAAAGTCATCTCAAAAGTATGGTAAGTGTAAAAGAAATATCTACTCCAGTTTATGGTATTTACTGTGAAATGTTTTTTTTTTCATTATTGAAATATGTTCGCTATGACAATAGTGTTGATTGTTAGAAAATGCAAAATTTGTTTTCATCACAACATTGGTATGGTAGATTCTCCAGAAGATATATTAAGAGAGGGCAATGCTTAGAGTTTTTGCACTGCAGAAACTGGCCTCCCCCAAAATCTGTGAAAGAAGTCAGTCTAACAAGATTCTTGCTACATAGGTAACTAATAATAAAGCTTCTGTTTCAGACTATAGATAGTCCTGGACTTATGGTTATTCTTTTAATTAACATTTGAATCCAACCAGTCCAATCCAGCATTGAAAAATGTGACTCGTGACCATTTTTTATACTTACAAATCCCCATGGTCACCTAAACAAAATCCAGATGGTTGGCAACTGGCATGTATTTATGATGGTTGCTATGTCCTGGGATCATGTGAGCATCTTTTGTATCCTTCTGACAAGCAAAGTCAATGGGGAAGCCAGATTTACTTAACATCTCAGTTACTAGCTTAACAATTGTGATAAGAAAGATGTAAAATGGGGCAAAATTCATTTAACAACCATCTTGCTTAGCAAAGGAAATTTTAGGGTCAATTTTGGCCATAAATTGAGGACTAACTGTATTTGCAAGTGGTTCTGTTTTTTTGTACTTGACAATTGGCTTGTACATAGGAGATGTCAAATGTTTAGATGTTTTTTTTAAAAAAAAAAAACTTTTACAGATCATATTGTCCTGTCCACCTGCCATATATTTTATGCTTCAAGCTCTTTCAGTCTACATTAGTGGGCCAAGTGAGCTGGTGAAAGAGGCAGTGAAAAAAATTGTTGTGAAGAAACGGTTCTTACCACTTCCTTTGAGATTGGAATTAACAATCTGGCATAGTTTTTCCATCACCATTTTGCTTCCCCAAGCAGCAGGACTAATGGATTGAAATAATG
This sequence comes from Naja naja, assembly GCA_009733165.1. Lineage (NCBI taxonomy): Eukaryota > Metazoa > Chordata > Lepidosauria > Squamata > Elapidae > Naja > Naja naja. Next base: position 34,969,858 of record CM019153.1, read on the forward strand.
TTGGCCACTAGCAATTATTGGCTGAATCTGGAACCTTACATATTTATATATCCCTTAATGTCCCCATCAGAGCTTATCTGAGGTGGATTTATGAGCTAAATTGATGGTTAACTATCCACCTCTCATTTTGCAAGAAATCTAGAGAAATATCACAAATGAAGCCTGTTAAGTTTGCATGAAGAGTCAGACGCGAAGAGCTTCAGTGAAGAGTTTATTTAGTGACTACAGCTCGAAAGGACCCGACTTGGCTGGGCTGCGGCTGCTACTTATAGCCAGCAGCCATAGTTGCCAGCCAATCAGAGTGCAGGGTTTTCCCGCACTTTTTAAACCAATCCTATTTGACATTTTACAAGAACAATTCAAACTAAACCAATGACATTCAAACCTACATACATAACAAAGCCTGCTAAAATATTGGGCATCTAATTGTTGTCAATAAAAAAAGGAAAAAATATCAGAATGATACTGCTGACACATAGAATTCAATTCTCTTTAAAAATCTTTTCATACTTTAATATGATGCCTGGACTGAACCTTGAATACATTTAAAAAATGTTAGAATTTTGCTTTAATCTATAAAAAAGACAAATCAATATGACTTTTCATGACAAATTAAGATCAGTTATGTGCTTCCTATAAAAGAAAAGGTGGTTTAATTAAAAGTAAATGTTGTACAAGGAGATGACACATGCAATGACATTTTTGAATGTCACTCACATTCTGTTCAAAAGTATTTGATTCAGGCAATGAATCATTGATTACAGTACACATGGTTTAAAAAAGGTTTTTTTGCACCCACCGGATGAATATTGTCTTGGAAGGAATATATATTTGATCAGAAATTATATCAGTTAAGGTACAGAACTGCAGAGAATTACGGTTGCTAGGAAGAAGAACCAGAAATTGTTTTTGCCAATGTAGCCAGAGAAAGATTTACAGCAGTTGTTCTTTCTTTGGGAGGAATCATGCAGCACAAACCCAGTACAACTTTGTTGAATGGAGGGAAATCAATGAAAGGAACAAGGAGCAAGAACTAGATTAAAATAAGATCTCACAAGAATGTCACCTTGATTCTCCATGAACTATCCAATGGCTGCTGAATATTTTTGATGGGGGTCATGAAGAGCTATGAATAGTAGGTTAATTGCATATTCATACAGAACTGCCAATTATAATAAGTTTCAGTGTGAAATAAAATCACAACAGCAAAATACAACATAGAATGAGAAGAAGTTTCTTGATGATTCCCTTACATTATTGTTTCTTTCTCCCTCCCTTTCTTTCTCTTGATTTCTCTCAACTTTTGGGACAGATTGGATGAGTTCGAATTCTGTCCAGTTTACTTATATTCATAATGTTCAAATAGTTGAACAACTCTTTTGCAACATATTCTCTGTGTGTGTGTTACTCCCTACCTCCCTATTCTGGTGTATACATGCATGTGTGTAAATAGACAGACAGATGGTAGATAAACAGGCATACCTTGTGGTTTTTGCCAACAAAAGCAGCAGTTAAAAAGAATGAAATTTATTTATTTATTGCCATCCAGCTCAACCTTGGGGCTTGGTGGTGAACAGTAGTAAAAAATAACAATAACTCCACAATAAATTCATAATACATGCAGCCAAGGTAAAAACCATTAAAACCATCTACATTGTTACGTATATGTACACAAAGTAGTTGGGTTGACAATATATAACCCACAAATATATATGTTTGTAGCGTTAAGGAAAAATACTGTAATGTATTATACCATGTTCTGGTTGGTTGATCATGCTGCAAGTTGCCATAAGAGGGAGCTATAGATCATGGTTTAATTTATCTTTCTCACTGATGATCTCTCGTGATACTGATACTGACTGACTACGGACCGATACTGACTAACTCTGCTTTGATATTCTGCTGATATCGAAGGTTATCTGTTGTATTATGGTTTGATATTTGTCTGCTGTAAAAGATGTGAAACCGGTAAGAAGACTTTATAACTGGATATTTCTGGACTGTTAACAATGTGTATGACATGGACTGTTTCTTGGACTGTGCTATTTCTTCAAGTAAACATTAACACAACTTGATTTAACTCTGTGTGGCTGTATATTTATTCATAACTGTTCTCATATACGTTTCCATGTGCATATCCTTGTTATACAAGGGTTACTCTGAACATATCCTAACATATATATTACTTCAATATATTTGCTTGAAGTAAACCAACATTAGGATTTGCCAACAAAGTTCAGATTGTTTTGATCATAAATGTGTGCTGCTTAATTACTACAATAAATATTATTTGATTTGATAAGTTAAATGTATCTGGACATTGTTATATTAGCAATTAGTTTAAATTCTTATCAACAAATAGCTGCCTGTAATTATTGCAGGCTCGAATCCCACCAGGCTCAAGGTTGACTCAGCCTTCCATCCTCTCGGGGTAGGTAAACTGAGGACCCAAGATTGTTGGGGGCAATAAGCTGACTTTGTAAAAATGCTGCTTAGTAATAAGCAGGCATATACAATGGAATGAAGGCTATTGCTGAGCGCATTGGGTTGTATCCCAAAAATTGTAAGCCACCCTGGGTCTCCGGAGAAGGGCGGGATATAAATATGAATTAAAAAAAAAAGTCTAGAAAAGTTATCAATTACATGATGCCATTTAACTGGAGCTGTGAATATGTGATGACCTGATAATTTGCTAAACAGATTTAAAAGGAGGGAGGGAGGAAAGAAGGAAGGAAGGGAACACATCAAATAAGGTTTATTGAATTAAAATCAAAATTATCCACTTTAATTTCTGAACACTTTTTAAGAAGAACAATACTTGATTGATCAATAGATTTCAGAGATTTTAAATGTTGATGTCACCATTCGTCAAATATTCCTAGTAGTCATGAATGAAAAGATCAAAATAGTTTAAAAAATATGTCCAAAAAAAGCCATTTGGAACTTGTGAGCAATTCTTTTGAAATGTCTGTTCATCAACAACATGGCTTTAATCTATAATTACTTTGTACTGAAGTAGGAAGATGTACAAAACAATATTTAAAAGAAAAATGGGTGAAAGAGTAAAATCCAAAGATTGGTTTCTACATACGCATTCTTTAAAGCTGGAGATAAATTATTCTACCATTAAAGGAGAATATCTGTGGCTCAGGATTAAAATAAGGGGTCTTTGGTGCTCTCTGAGCTTGACTGTTTTCTTGTAGACATTTCATTACCCCAACCTCGGTAACATCATCAGTACTCTGTGTAATTTGGGTAATGAAACATCTGCAAGAAAACAATCAAGGTCAGAGAGCACCAAGGATCCCTCATAAATTATTCTATCCTAAATAGTCTAATGTTGAAATAACATGAATCAATTGCTTTAATTGTGGGAAGCAACAAAATAATATTTCACTGGGGATGTCTAAATCTCCACCATGTTTTTGCTTCCATTACGTTTGCCTAACTGTGTATATGTGCCAGAGGTGATGTTCAGCAAGTTCTGACCGGTTTTGGAGAACCAGTAGTGGAAATTTTGAGTAGTTCAGAGAACTGGCAAATACCACCTCTGACTGGAGATTTTACAGTATCCTTCCCCTGCCATGCCCACCAAGCCACGCCCACAGAACCCATAGTAAAAAAAATTTGAATCCCACCACTGATGTGTGCATATATGTGTGTATGCCAGAGAGAGGGAGAGGGAGAGAGAGAGAGAAAGAAGGAAAGAAGTTTTGCCACACATGGCAGAAAGCCATAGACAATGGAACAATCTAATTAAGAATGGTAAATTTCTGAAAGTAGCGTTGGAAGGAAAATGCATCTGGTTCAATTCCAAGCTGGGAGAAAGACACTGGAAACAACATGGAGGCTGATTGGAAAGAAAGGTTTACTGATGAAGCAGAACCATCAACCACATATGATTCAGGGACAGCTGACAAAATGGAGTTAGGGTGGGTGGGTTTCTGGATTCCTATGGGGGTCATGTAGAGGTTATGTAGGGGTCATAGCTGGCTCTATAGGCAAAAGAGGAAATGCAAATCCTAGGTGTTTGTCTGAGCTAATTTTGTCAACCTTTAGTTTATTGCTTATCTGAGTTTCTTCCTTGACAAAGTCTTTCTGAATGGATTACCAAATCTGCATTTCTAAAAGCTGGTGTCCTCAGTTTCTGCTTGGGGCAAGGAAACTGGGACTGGTTCTGCCTCCCTTAAGATTCTCTTTAATTTCTCCTTTAGGGGAAATATTTCATCTTGCCTTTTTAATATTTCCCAAAATATTTCATTCTTCTGGGGTGGAGGGGGGTTCCTACAGGAGCTGTACTACCAAACAATGATAATGAAAGATATTGCCATAATTTAAATACTTTTTAAAAGTTGTACAGAAAAGGGCATAATTACTTACTTAAATTGGAACTAATCCTTTGAATAATTATTCCTAAATGTCTAAATTCTCCTGAGCAAGTATGATGCCCAAGTAGCTTCCTGAAGCACTGTCTGTATTTATTTAAGTTTAAAGTTTAAATAACAATATGTCAAAATTAACTTCTAAGCCTGCTACTGCATAAAATGTATTAAATTCAAATCAGTTATAATACTACTACGGTTTTAAAGAAATAAGAATAGCAATAGCAATAGCAATAGATTTGTTACATGATGCTCAATTTTTATATTACTATTTTTCTTTATTTTTCCTAATTTTCTATGCTAATACTATAACTGTCATACAAAATAGGAGAAAGGGAACATCTTTGGTTTAATGGCTTTATTTATTTGGAGAAAATGGATACATTCATGCTAATCACTACTTATGTATATGAACGATCAATTAGAGTTCCCATTTTTTCCCAAAAAAATGCGGCTAAAAGTAAGTCAGGATATCAATTCTGATTTTGCCTGCCCTTTATCTTTCTTCAAATTTCACTTTGGTTTTCTTCCATACTTTATATTTTTTTAATATCAGCCTGTGAGCCACAGTTAACAATACCCACTATTCTACATTTTGAAGAACAGTTGATAATTGTGGGTATTTTCTTAAGGGTGGAGTTCATTAGGTTACCATGGGCACCATAATATGGATGCACTGTCATGTTTTTCACCATGTGTTTGGTCAGATACACACTTACACACACACACATACATATTACAGTTGGTCACATAGTCAACTGCTGTTTAAATTAGATTTGGCACTTTTGTCCACCTATGGAGTCTTCCTCAAGGACTTTGGATAGGCAGATGTGAATGTTCGATAGTGTTAAAGGTATTGTTTCAGACATAAGTGATTCCTAATGTATTTTGCAGTTGACTGATGGTGATTTTATCAATGCCAATAATGTTCACATTTTAATCAGATATTTTGGGATTGTACCAGTGGTGGGATTCAAAAATTTTTACTACCAGTTTTGTGGGTGTGGCTTGGTGGACATGGTGTGGCTTGGTATGCATGGCAGGGGAAGGATACTGCAAAATCCCCATTCCCTCCCCCTAACCTGCTTTCCAGCTCCATTGTCCTGTGGAGGACAACAAAAGAAGACCAGCCGATCAGCTGGGACTCAGGAGGCAGGGAATAGATGGGGGTGGGGCCAGTCAGAGGTGGTATTGGCCGGATCTCTGAACTACTCAAAATTTCCACTACCGGTTCTCCAGAACTGGTCAGAAACTGCTGAATATCACTTCTGAATTATACCCAGAGTGCCTATTTCCAATGGCACTACCTTTACTTTCTTTTACCATAGTCATTCTACTTCTATTTGAAGGTCTTTGTATTTTGTGATTTTCTCCAGTTCTTTCTCTTCAACTGTGCTGACTCCTTGTACTACCCTGCTTATTATTCAGACTTGTCTTTCTTATCAACAAACAATGGGTGTTATGTAACAGCTGCATGTCTGCCTGAATTCTAAAATCCCAGGGCTTCTTTATTTTCTATTACTTGTCTATTTTGTGGTTCCACCAGTCCTTGCTTGCAGTGGTCCTTCTTGAAGTTATTCCAATGCAGTATTTTTATTACATTGTTATGCTACTGTTTGTAATCAATCTGTGTGATCTTGCAGCAGCTAATCAGATGGTCCACTATTTCTTCAGTGTCTTTACAGAAGCGGCATTTGCTTTCTGTTACTTTGTTCGCTTTTGGTATGCATTTGCTCTTAAGGCTTGGCTTTGTCCTACCAGATATAGCCTCATTGTCACTTTTTTCAGTTTTCCTACTTTTAGCTATTGCCATTTCTTCTTGTTATCTCTTTGAACTGCTTTTTTTTTAAATGTACTGGCCTGTAATCAATGGCCTTGCCATGTCTGTTTTCTGTTGTTCATTTGGTCTTTCTTGTAGGACAATTTATCTCACCAACTACTCAATAAGTCTTCATGGTACACTAGTTCAATGCATCTTTTTCATGTTCTTCAAATATTTCTGCAACATCCATTTTTCTTATTCAACTGTCTGCGTACTTGTAACATTCCATACCCACCTATGCTCCTTCCTAAGTTGAGACAGTCAACATCACTGTGTGAATGTCTGACACAAATAAACAAAGAAACTATGTGAATAAAAGACATGATTCATTGTGATTATTTTCTGATCTTCCTATCCAGAGTTTTTACCTCTGCTTAAATCCAGTCCAGCTGTGTATCTAATGTCTGGAATTGCCTTGATGGTATTTCCTTCACTGGGTTGGAATTTAAGTTCTTCTTCACTCCCATGATGTATTCAATATCAAACTTCTTTCTTGACTTCAGTGTGCTTGATGTGGACAGCTTGAAGGCTGCCTGGATATTTGTAGCGATCTTCTTCATCCAATTTATTTACAATGATTATAATCATTATTATTACACTAAAGTATGCAGATTGCAATGTAAGTGAGGTTCACTCCCAAATCAATATGTTTTGGTAGACTTACGTTAAAGAATCCATAGCATAAACACTTTATTTCTATAAATTGTTCAGTACACAACAAATGATAGAAAAGCAACAACAAATCAGTTAAACTGGGTCCCGATTTTCTATAAAAAGTATTTCTAATACTACACTTCTCAGATGGCAAATAAAACCAGAAAAAAGAGACAACCTTAGGAGTTAAGTGTATCCAAAAAGAATGGTTATGAATATAAACTTTTATCTTTACATTTTGGGAGAAAAGAGGCATTCTGGAACAGAACATAATTTTGATAAGTCTGCACTGACTGTGTTATGTGTTAAGCAGTGGTGGGATTCCAAATTTTTTTCCTACTGGTTCTATGAGCAGTTCTATGTGTGCACGTCAGAGGTGTTATTTGCTGGTTCTTCCAGCTAGTCAAAATTTTTGCTACCAGTACGCCAAAACCAGTCCAAACTGGCTGAATATCACCTCTGCATAATATTGGCACTTAGAGTAAAAAAAAAATCAAAGAACTAGTGTGGCACTTTAATCAGATATGCATTGGAGACTACAGTAGAAGTGCCTTAGTTCCCAGAATTTCCATTTTGTGACAAAAATAATTCTGAAGGCGGCCTGAATTGGATCAGAGACACAATGTAAAGGTCAGAGGTATAATGCTTTGTCTTCATACCTTGTTCCGATCCAATTCATTGCCAAGGCTACTATTAGCTGTGGAGAGAGAGATTTACAGATGAAATCGAGAGTTGCAACTTTCTGTATCATAGCCCTAACCCCACACTGATCCCTTTGAATTCACCTGCTTTTGCAGAGATGAAGACACTGAACTTCAAACAGAAAAAAAATCCCATCTCTTCTCTTGTTTGACCTCCATTAACTGAAAGAAAACCTAAGCCTCAATAGTGTACTGCAATAAGAGGTAATAATACTAAACCTTCTTGCAGGGTTGGTGTAAAGACTGCTAAAACCATTTGACTTAAAGTTTTATTTTATTTTATTTTTTATTCATATTTATATGCCGCCCTTCTCCGGAGACTCAGGGCAGCTTACAATTTTTGGGATACAACCCAATGCGCTCAGCAATAGCCTTCATTCCATTGTATATGCCTGCTTATTACTAAGTGGCATTTTTACAAAGTCAGCTTATTGCCCCCAACCCTCTTGGGTCCTCACTTTACCTACCCCGAGAGGATGGAAGGTTGAGTCAACCTTGAGCCTGGTGGGATTCGAGCCTGCAATAGTTACAGGCAGCTGGAACTAAGTACTAGGCTATTATCAGTTCTCACTGAATATTAAACAAATATTAACTACTATTGTAAAAGTGTTGAAAAGAGAAATAGTATGACTGTCACCTGGTTTTTGGACATGTGCTTGATCTGCACTCTACATGTACTCTGTGAATAATTTTGAAACCTAGTTGAAAAGTTTTTATCTCTTTTGATTGGAAGAACTACCAAATATTTGAATTTCACTGAAGGTGAAATTGGAAGTCCCACAGAATAATAAAATTGGAAAGAACCTTGGAGGTCTTCTAGTCCAACCCTCTGCTCAAGCAGGAGACCCTATATCATTTCAGACAAATGGCTGTCCAGTCTCTTCTTAAAAGCTTCTAGAGATGGAGCCCCCACAACTTCTGGAAGCAAGTCGTTCCACTGACTAATTGTATTAACTGTCAGGAAATTTCTCCTTAGTTCTAGGTTGCTTCTCTCCTTCATTAGTTTCCATCTATTGCTTCTTGTCTTGGCTTCTGGTGCTTTGGAAAACAGGTTGGCCTCCTCTTCTTTGTGGTAGCCCCTCAGATATTGGAACACTGCTATAATTTCTCTCTAGTCTTTCCTTTCACTAGGTATCTGAATATTGAATACATCTGAATCCATGTTTCTCTGTCTAACAAATAAAAGAATTGAAGGCTTTTGCACAAAAATATAGCAGAAATTATCAAACCTATTAGCAAATCAAATATCTCAACCCATATTAAGTTATAGCTGAGTTAAAAGGGAAAGAGGCAGAATAAAAGAGAATACACATGTAGGAAAACATCCTAAAATAATTCACTATGACCTGACTAATGTCTTATGTAGTATTTTATTCTTAATTACTCATGATTTATCAAATACAACAACTACAATAATATTGCAAGAAAATATTCTATAGCCCCAGGCAATGAAAAAATTCCAAGATCATTATCTAATGTAGTTTAAATTATATTTATTATATTTAATTAAATATTTCACAACAAAGACTAGTTAATTTAGTTTCTATGCAAAGAGAAACACATTTTGTACACATTGTATTTATTGGGAAATGAACCACAGAGACTGTTTTAAAGGATAGCAAAATAGGATAAACACTTTAAATAAAATAAAAAATATATAAAATGCAGCAAAGATGTGGGATGGTAAAATAAGAATTCTGAATTAATCTTCTCTGACATAGCTTTTATTAGAATTTATCTTTGAAATAAAATCTTGAATACTGAAGACATATAATGCATAGCTGTGCTTTCAGCTACATTCTGTTGAACAAAATAGTCATTTTTAGAAATGAACATACATATTTATTTATTTATTATTTATTTATTATTGGGACTTGTATGCCACCCCATCTCCGAAGACTCAGGGCGGCTCACAACTAAAAACAGCAACAACAATAAATAGGTTAAGAAAGAATTAAACTAAACAAGCCCCAAAGAGAATATAATTACAAAGCATACAAAAAATAAAACCACCCCACCCAAAGGGTCACAGCCCGGATTGGTCGAACAACCAGGTCTTCAAATCATGGCGGAAGGTGCGGAGGTCAGGGGCCAGGCGGAGCCCCAATGGAAGTTGGTTCCAGAGGTCGGGGGCCGTGACTGAATAGGCTCATCGTCAGGGGACCACCAACCGGCATTGGCCGGCCGACGGGACCCCAAGGAGTCCTTGTCTATGTGCTTGCACTGGGCGGTTAGTATTCAATGTCAGCAGGAGTCACTCCCTTAAATATTGAGGACCCAAGTCATGAAGGACTTTGTATGTTAAAGTTAAAACCTTGAATCTCACCCGGAGTGCAACCAGCAGCCAATGCAGGCAGCGCAGCAGGGGGGTAACATGGGAGAACCTGGAAACTCCCATCACCACCTGCGCCGCCGCATTCTGCACCAGCTGCAATCTCCGGATGGTATGCAAGGGCAGTCCTAAGTAGAGAGCATTGCAGTAGACAAGTCTGGAGGTAACAAGGGCATGAGTAACTGTGCGCAGGGCATCCCGGTCCAGAAAAGGGCATAGTTGGCGAACTAGGCGGAGCTGGGCAAAGGCCCCCCTGGCGATGGCCCCCACCTGTTCCTCCAACCAAAGCCGTACATCCAGGAGGACCCCCAGATTCCGCGCCCTATCCACAGGGGGTAACACCACACCCCCTATGGTTAATGATGGACATTCCAGACTGGGCCGGGATGCCGGTATGCACAGCCACTCAGTCTTGGCCGGGTTGAGATGAAGCATGTTTCCGTTCATCCAGATCCATACCACATCCAAACACTGGGTCATCAGGGAGAGGGCAACACCGATCTGGTTCGGGGTGGAGATGTACAGCTGGGTGTCATCTGCGTACTGATGGAAACTCACCCCGAAACCACGGATGATCTCACCCAGCGGCTTCATATAGATGTTAAATAGCAGAGGGGAGAGAACCGACCCCTGAGGGACCCCACAGGAGAGCACCCTCAAGGTCGTCCTCTGTCCCCCTGCCAGTACCGACTGCGATCGCCCCGAGAGGTAGGAGGTGAACCACTGAAGTACAGTGCCCCCCATACCCAACCCCTCGAGGCATCGCAGAAGGATACCATGGTCAATGGTATCAAAAGCCGCTGAGAGGTCTAATAGGACCAGGACAGAGGAAAAACCCCTGTCCCGAGCCCTCCAGAGATCATCCATCAGCGCGACCAATGCCGTCTCCGTGCTGAAACCAGGTTGGAAGCCCGATTTATACGGATCCAGGTAGTCCTCTTCATCCAGGAAAAGTGGAAACTGCCGAGCCACCACACTCTCTACAACCTTCACCAAAAGCATATAACAAAAGAGAGAAAATGTCTGAAACCATTCTTCCCAGGGCAGTTTTTAAGATTTTTCCTAGCAAAAGGTAAAAAAAGCTTACTGACCTTTTCTGACAATGGAACTGTAGGGAGTTATCAAATATTAATAAAGAAACTGCTTTGGAGATATATGTATGTGTATGTGTGTGTATTCATACCTTCTTTCCTTTTGCCAATTTTGTTATGCTACAGCCTGATTCTACAGTTGTTGAAATTCATTTTTTCTCATTAATCTACACTAAGTACTCCATAATGACAAAGTGAAAACAGAATTTTAGAAATGTCTGTAATTTTATTACACACACCACACACACACACACACACACACAGAGTAAATAACAAACAGATTTTCCATAATAAAAGTGATAAGATACATTTTCAACAAAGGAAGAAACTAATATGCTTTAAATGGTTGGGTTTTTAAAAAAATGTTTTGACATAATGCCACTAATTTTGCAAAGTTATTGCCACTTCTATATCAATATAATTAGGATTCTTGTGATTGACTTTAGACTGCCAACCACACAGATATCTAATACTTACATGAAGTATTCAAGATAATGACTATTTTGGTTGTGGGGGAATTGAATATTTTCCAATTTATGGCCACTTCGAATTAAGAGAGCTTCTTTTTCAAGCATTTTGTTCATTCTTGAATTCAAGGGAATTGAAAGTCTTTCCTAAGATTTTAATTGTATAAATCAATTAAAATATTGGAAGCCACATATATAAGCTGCAATTCGTTTCATTATTCAATCAGAAGAAGAAACAACTGCAAAGATTTTCAGTGCCCTGAAAAATTGCTTCCTATAATTCTTCCTATACCTGTTGAGTGATTTTTATGCAGTTGTAATAATATTATCAATAATATAATAATATACACACGATTTTCTCTGCAGTAGAAAGAAGTAGGGGGAGAGAAAAGTGGACAACCACTTTTCTGGAATGGTGTGGGTCTTCTGCTTGAGTAGCGGGTTGGATTAAAGAAGATACCCACAATGTTTTGGGCATTAGAGACTGGCTCCATGGAGAGAGGTTTTTCCACAGACAGGAAGGGGCGTGGTTTCGTGTGCTGCCTGCATCCCACAGATGGGGCTCTACTTGTTTGCATGGCCCAGTTTCTGGCATGCCATGGATTGGTGCTGATCCATGGACTGGGGAGTTGGCAACCCCTGGACTAGAAAACCTCAAAGGTCCCTTCCAACTCTGTTATTCCAACTCTGTATTTCTTTCAAAAACTTCTTTCCCAAAGCTTGCATTGAAGAACCACATGTTGGTTTGGGCTACAAAGACTACTTTCTTCGCCTTAGATTTATCTCAGTCATAACGGAAGTATCCAAGAACAGGAAGCTAATTCCAAAAGCAGAGCTACATTTCCTACATCACTTCTCTAGAGGTTGCCCAGGGTGATGGTGGGGGCAGTGGGAGAGATTTCCCATAACACTACAGCACAGAGATTATATCAGGAACAAGTAATTTTTAAACCTGGCTTGACAACAAGTTTGGTGAGCAGATGGCAACTTTGAACCCACTAAACCTTGAAATAAAGTAGCAAATACAAGCAGCTGCCAAACCTCAATTGTACTGTACTAAAGGGAAATCAAGTTTTTATTGATGGGTTCACATAAACAAATGCATTACTTGATTGCAGTGCATTTGATGACTGCAGATTTTTTTCTTTTGCCCCCTAATTGAAAACCCAATCCCACCAAATTATTAAAAAGGCAACATTTTCCTTGAGTCGAATTCAGCCCTTGAGGCCACAGAGATCATGTAGTTGTCTTGGTACCAATATAGAAATATTGCTCTCCGTCATATAATTTTTCCCCTCCGGATCTAGCCCTGATATTTCCCGGTGATTTCCCATTCAAGCACTATAAAGAGCCAGTTCTGATAAGCTTGTCAAAATTAGCCAAGATCAGCTAGGTGCTGCCATATAACTCAGCCCTATCAGAGACCCAAAATTGAAATCCTTCCCCTCAAGTCGTCCTGTGTTGCATGCTACATGACATGGGGCAAGGTGGTGTTACTGGAAGGGATGTGTATATCTAAGAAGGGTATGCCAAGAATACACAGTCCCAGCAGGGTCACCAGAAGTGTGAAGAACATTCTAGCTGCCCAGCTAAAACAAACAGGCATGTATATTGGGCGGTAGCAACATAGCAATGCAATGGATCACTTTAATAATTAATAATTCCATGTAGGTAGTCCTCAATTTGGGTCTGTAATTTTGGTTGTTAGTCAGGGAAGTGGTTAAGTGGATCACCAGGTAGCCCAACCATTTTTACAAGGGTTATAAAGTGAGTCCCTGTGGTCATTAAGCAAACCATGAGGCTGTTTAGTGAGTCAAGCACATCCAGTAGGTGTCTTTTGCCATTTCCTTCCAGAATTGCTTCCCCAGCCAATTTTAAATCATAATTACATGACAACAGGATTCTGCAACTGATAGTAAACTAAGTGTGTTGCCAAGCACTCAAAATGTGATCAAGTAGCGGGGGACAGGTATGACATTTTTATGATGGTCCAAAAGTGCTTTGCAGGCTGTAACACATCTTTTCCAAGGCCATTTTTTTAAAAATGGTCATTAAGCAACCAATCATTAAGTGGACTAATGTACTGCAGGGGAAAAAGGCAGTTATTATTTGGAATATCTCTTGCCTGCAAGCAAGAACTGATGCACCACAAAATAGAATATAGAAAATGAAGATGCTGGAATGCTCTGGGATTTTAGAATTCAGACAGACAAGCACCTGCCACATAATACCCCAGACTTAAACATTATCAATAGAAAAGATTAAAAAATTCTGGATAGTGGATATGGCAGATCCTGGAAACAGCAGAAAAGAAGAGAAAGAACTGGAGAAAATAAAAAAAAGAACTGCAAATAGAATTGGCAAACTAAGGCAAAGGTAGTAACAAAAGTGATAGGCTCCTTGGGTGCAATCTCAAAACATCTGGAACATGACATGAACAATATTGGCATTGACAAAATCACCATTAGGCAATTGCAAAAGGCAGCTTTATGTGGAACAGTTAACATCCTGTGACGACACCTTTAACACCATCAAACAACATCTCCCTATCCCAGGTCTTTGGGAAAGACTCGATGGACATACACAAATTCCAAATCTACACTAAAGATCTGATTAACTATGTAATGAACCATACTAATAATAGTAAGTCAATAAGTGATTCATTGATTATAAAACAGCCTTTGTTTGTGTTGGTCATGTTACACTCCAGAATGTGCTTAGCAAAAGAGGAATCCCAGAAAACCTCACTTTCCCTATGCGAAATCCATATACAGACCAGGAAGCTACAATCAGGACAGAACACGGTGAAAGAGTCTGGCTCCAGGTTGGCAAAGGAGTGCAATAAAATATTTCAATACAATAATGTATTTCCCCCTTACAGAATTCCCCACACACAGAGAGTTTATAATAAGTGAAGCTGAATTGGGAGATGAGCATGATTTTAAAACTAGAGGAAGGAACATCAATACTCTGTGCTAAGATTAAATACAAAGATGAAACTCATGATAACAGATAAAGCAAGCAGCCTTAGAACTGACAATGATGATATTGAAGTGCTGGAGATCATCTATCTTTTGGAATTGACTATCAGTAGTGATAGAAGTAAAGAAATATGCTACAAATTAGCTCTTATTAAAGTAGGCATTAAGTTTTTGGAACAGATATTCAGATATTAAGATGTGTCTATGCCTACAAAGAAGAGAAAGCTACAAAGGAATGGTGTTCCCTGAGACAGTATGGAGGGGGAAAGTTAGACCTTGAAGAAATATTCTGGGAATAATATGGATAGCCAAAGAAGAAATGAATGGATCTTTGAAGAAATAAATCCAGAGTTCTCATGAATCGAAAGCAGATAGCTACAGTTACAGCAGAAATGGATTCAAGGTCTTGGAAAACCTAAAGGACCAGTTCGGGGACAGATCATCCTTGAGAAAATGTATTTATGTGGTCACCAAGAGTTGACATCAACAGAATGGCATTCAATCAATCTAACCAAAATGGAAATGAAATCAATAGTCAACAGAGTTCTCTAAATCTGTCTCACTACTTTAATACAAGATTAAAAATTTGCTTCAATTACAGGTTGTTTATGTCTATCCAATATTCATATTTAAATTTTATTTATGTATTTAGGAGGCCACAGTAATTTATGTAATTCATAATACAACTCATAATTACACATATGACTCATAACCAGTATAAAACCAATACTCTGTACCAAAGCAAACAAACCGATTATAGCAAAACAGACACCCCCCAACAGAATAGGGTCAATTACAATTCTGGCTCACCCATACCTTGAGAGGCAGGTCATGGGGAACTCATTGCAAAGAGTAGGTGCATCAACTTTTTGACCCTTTTTGTTATTTCCTATGTCATTCTCACTATCATAATCACATGATGTGCAAAGTAACTACTGAATATTCCTTTAGTATAACAGATTTGTCACATGTCTCTTGGAATTCTTGGGAGGACATGAATGCCCTGCCTAGACCTAATTTCTAACATTCGATTCATAAATACAAGGTTTCTGCACCTGAACTACAAGTAATAAACAATCCTGAGTAAAAGAGCTCTAAGAAATGATAGTGAAAATTGCTTACACTTATAGAGAAAAAAAATAAGCATAATAACTTTCCTAAATATTAATTGAGCATTGCAGAGATTATTTCTTCCCTGTGCCAAAAATAGCCTTATAAACAGTATCTTTGTTTATATAATTCTTTCCAACTGAAACGTATTTAATATTTAAGAGATTAATAGTGATGAGCTGAATAGTGCTCTTCTGATATAGTAGATTACAATTTCTATAAATCTCATCAAGTATGATTAGTGCAGGGATTGGAGATTAATACCAGGAATTATGTGAGAAGCAATCCAAAATATCTTTAAGATAATCACTTGTCTAATTCTTCCATATTGCATAGGTCCTCAATTCATTGTTTATTACCCTCAGCTTATGCCATTTGAGTATACAGGTTTGAGACCATGCATAAAACTCTGTGATTTCCTTTAGGGCTTTGACATTACAGATGAGACAGAGCTATTTTATCTTGGCTGCAAAAATCTAGAAGACCAGTTGATAGCAACAAAGATAGCAACAACAACCAAAAAAGTTCTAATGTTTGCTACTACCCTTGGCCATCAGGATTTTGACAGTCTAGATATGGTAGCTCTACAATGATATCGAGATGGTAATGGTGATGACTATTTTAAGTTGCTTACTCATTGGATTTTAATTGTTTTATGCATTCAAGTCAGCATCTATTTCTGGTGACTGCCTAGGAAAATCCCTGCAGTTTTCTTGCAAGTAGTTTGCATTGCCTCCTTCCTGAGACAGAGGGGGGGGAGGGGGGAGGGAGGGAGAGGGGGGAGGGGAGGGAGGGAGGAAGGGAGAGGGAGAGAGAGAGAGTATAAAATTGGCTGGGGGGGTGTCATCCAGTTGGCTTTCCTAAAGCTGAACCAAAACTCATGGTCTTCAGTTTTATAGCCTTAGTAACTTCAACAAAGAACCACTTCTTAACCTGTGCCATCTACCTGTAAGCCCTTACTGACCCATGCAACATCTCTTGCACATACCCACATGCCCTTCTCAACTCACATGGCACATCTTACACCCTCATGCATCCTTCCAATCCACATTCCTATACATTCACTTCACTTCCTTCCCCCACCAGCCACTTATGGTACCTGCCTCCTGGCCTTGGCCTTACAACTCCTGCTGGCTTCCCCATTGACTTTCTCCCTCTAAGTTTCCCACAAGCAAAATCAGTGGCAAAGTCAGCAGAAATTCCAGAGGAAAAAGGGAGGGAGGGGGGGAAGTAAGGAAGATTTTGATGGTCCCTGCCAGCTTCCCATGAGGAAACCCATTTGGAATGCCAGCAGAAATTTAGAAGTCATTCCCACTCCTACTGCTTTTTTGCTCACCCATTGTAGGAAATGACCAAGCTGAGCCACATCATCAGTTTGGAGTCTCTAATTAGCTAACCACATGTCCATTTTTAGCTTCAAAGTATATATTATTGAATCACTAAATCTCCCCTAGATATTTTGTAATAGTAGCCTAAATTCATCATGTGAAGTGCTGTAGTCCTAATGCCATTTTGCATAATCTCATTTATTTTGGGATTCAGAAAAGGTTATTCATAAAGGCTTTACCTAAAAGATATCAATGTATCAGGAACAAGAAGAGAAATAATATAGGCAGACTCTCTTATTCTTCCTGTCTCTCCTGTCTTATTTAGCTTCCATTCTATCAACAGTTTGCTATTTTGAAATCTATAGACAGCAAGTAGAGTTATGATGTATTTAGAATAATAATCAATATTGTTCTATATTTCAAATGAGAACAAACTTGAAAATATAGTTTCTTCATATTGGCAAATATTGCAACAATTTTCTTTCATCTTGACTGAACAATTTTTCATGCCCAGTAAGCCATATAATGACATGAAATGGCTTAAATTTATGACAGGATGTTAAGTATTAAAGCAATTCCCCCCCCAAAGGACAGAACAACTGTATTTGACTAAAATTCTGCTATTAGAATTTGACAGTGAGGGTAGGGTCAAATGCATTATCAGTCTGGAGTCCTTAACCTCTGAAAGAGACCTAAGTCCACCCCTGCCCCCCTGAAATTTGTTGATTCTTATCTGGCACCAGTTTGCCTTCACTGTGAGTAGTTCAGATTCTTGTATATACTGTAGGCAGCATGAAATAAACTTGTAGTACTTTTGAACTCTATCCTGGTTTCTAAATTCTTGCTCCTGACACCTGTGGTCATTCTTTTTCTCTGTTTCAGTAAGGAAAGGTCTTTAAAATAATGACCCAAGGGGTCACAGGCTGTCTAGTAAAATCTTATATATGGAAAGAAACCCCTGTGTATGACTATACTAACCATGTGTTTGAAAACATGTACCTTATATATACATTCATCTAGCAGTTGGAATTAGTTGCAGCTGTGCTCTCTTGGCCAGAAGCCCAGATTTACTACTGTGCAATGTGTGAAGCAAACCTAAAGAAATAAACAAAACTACTTAGTTGAAGCACTTAAAAATCTCTTCACTGTTTAGTATAAAATGCTGGATGGACTGATTTTTTTCTAATGTTCATTACACAGGCCTTTACAATGAATACTTAACAGCAGTAAGTAAGAATAATCTGTCACTTGGAACCATATTATACATTTCCCTTGTCTAATTAATCTGTTTTCAGTTTAGAGGAGATTATGTGAAGATGCAGATTGATAGAGGTATCAATGGCTGTTTGGAATAATACACTATAAAGGGATATGTCATTGATTTTTGTTGTTGTTTTGTCTTTCTGGGAAATAGATGAATGTATGGATGAATAGATTTACAGTGGGTATATAGTTTAAGCATCACCTTTAACTCTCCAGAATAAAAATTCATCAAGCTCTTGTTACAGTGAAACATCTTAATATGATGAATGTTCTTGTCAGCATTCAGTTAATCACTGAATCTAATCAATACCTCCCATTCTCTAAATGAATTTTAACAGTTTATCTCTCAGGAAGCATGATGATAAGAAGCGTTGAAAAATCCATTATACATTCATGAACAAGTGGCTCCCAGTGAAGTTTAATTGCAGCAGCTGTATTCTTATTACATTAATAATGGTGTCCCTGCACAGTTGACCTTAGATTACCTGCACACCACATAACTATGTCTCAGTAAATCAAATGACAGCTGGACTCCTGTTTCTGTTCAGTCCTTGATTGTTCAACCTGCTGCAATATTTTCAAGGAGATCTCATGGACTGCCATGAATAATTCAGGCAGGTATGTTGTCCATTTAGCAACCAATCAATTGCCAGGTTGATCAGCCTTCTGTTCTCTTTGATGGCCAAGCACAGAGTTAGGTTATTGGTCCTTAGGAAAGCAAATGAGCCTAGGGCTGATAGTTTGCACTTAGTTTTGATGTTGGATAGACTTTAGTGAAGACACAAGTATCTACTTATTAAATGAGGCCATACTTACTCAAGCTGTAATTAGTATCACAACTTTCACATGCTTATGCTAATTGTTTGAGTGCATATCTCCCAGGCACTAATTAGAGTAGGTAACTGTTGCGAGAATTTTCAATTACTAGAAACTTGGCAAGTTTTTTTTCCAGTCTAGGTATGCACACATAGTATAGAATCTTGAGAGCAAAATGAGTTGTTTTCCTTCCCATTTGCTTTGGAAAATTGTGGTTATTTAAAAAAACAGAACAAAATAAAGGCATGGTATTGTAGATAATGATTTTTTTGCTTGTAACAGGTTTGAACCTTGCAGTTAACTTCATGATATTTAGCAAGTTCATTTGCCACTACTGTAATCTTGCTTCACTTTCCAGAATAATTTCAGTTCAAGTGAAGTACATGCTATACTCATAAAGTCAGAAATTCCTTAATAATTCTAACATATGCTGTGATCCACCATAACATACAGACTGTGACATCATGCAGAAGTCTGCAATTTTAACGTATAAGAACCTTTCTAAGTTGGGAGTAAAAAACCAGTTAGTCCAATTTTTACCTTAACTGCTATCCAGCCAAATGTTTCTGAAAGTTAACAGGCCAACATGAAAGCAATAATTCTTCCCTGATGTTTGAACCATTTCCTCTTAATATGGATATTCTATTTACTAATCCTATCAATTGTTGATAAACTTGCCATTTGCAGATTAGATGAATCCTTTATAAACGTTAGTGATTGCCTCTTTTAGTATATGATCAGTACAAATGAACAAAACATAATTGAATTCCATTCAATAAATGCATACTCAATAGATACTGGATATTAATAAGAACCCACTTATGGCAATATAAGATATATGCAGGAAAAGAATTCATTGAAAGGGTGAGTAAGATCTATTTTTCCAGTGGAAAACTGACAAAGTGACATCCTTTAAGACAAAGATTTAAATTACTGAATAGTTTTAGGATATGATTTATTTGCTTGGTTTAGAATGCTCATTAATAATCCAGAGCAATGTAGCTACAAAGCAAAACATCCCTTATAATAACTTCTCAAATTCAGTGAATTATGGAGATTAATGTGAACCATTAATTGATGACAGGAGTGTTTTCTTGTTTAGCAGAGCATTAATTTGCTAAAATGATTTAAAATGCTATAATAAACAAAAGCCAAAACCACATTGTACAAAATTAATCCAGCATTTATACATATGTTGCTGCTACTTTTGGAATTATCCTACATGAAAGCATAGCATAAAAAAGAAGTGCTTCTGGAGATTTGCATTCTTCTTCAAGCCATTTTTTAAAAATACACCCACAGTTTTATTCTTAAACTCTGTAAAGTCTAGTAATTTACAGGTTCTATTTTAATGCATTGTAACAGTCTGAAATCATGTTTTCTGGCACAAAATATCTCAGCATATTATCTATTATCCCTATAATCCATTTAAATATATATTGGCCCAATATCACCACAGGTAATATGACTCTCAGTACTCAGATTACTCAGATGGGAAGACAAAGCTTAGAAGCTCACTGGAGTGTCACAGGGAATGGTGAATATATGGACATACAAGGTGACTGGCAACAAATAAATAACAATTTAATAGCAAAAAAAAAATCCTGAGATTTCAATCCAGTTCTAAAAACTTTAAGGAGAAACCTACAACCTCAAAGCTTCAGTTTTTGGAGATTTGGGAAACTTTTCTCAAGGATTCTTGGAAACTGCTGCAGAGAACATTCTTAAAAATATTTAGACTTAATGCCTACACTTGAATTATAAGTTCTAGAGTTCCATGGGAAATTATTATGGTTCATAGAAGGACTAAAGCTATAGAGTTAATTATGATTTCTCATCCTTACCTTCATCCCTAGTTTTTGTACAATACTTCCACAATATTCACATGGTAACAAGTGTGTTCAGATGTTTATTGTGTATTTGTTTCTATCTTAGAATAAAAGTGAATGCATCTTCCTCTGATCTTTCATGAAGAAAGGTATATAGAGATGACGAACAAAGGAAAGGATGAACTATTGAGGGAAGAGAAATTTAGTCACTAGATAGTGGAAAGCATGAGAAAGAAATTCAAAATAACCCTGTCTTGATTTTGTTTGGTATAAGATAGGACACAGAGAAGCTCTAAGAGGTTTTCATGATTGATGCTGGCCCTTTCAAATAATTCAGGACAGGATAAGTAATCATTCAGGACAGGGTAATATTTTCAAAATATTACTCTATTATTGTAGGTTATAATAACAGAACCTTGAAAGCCGATGCTGTTATCTTTCACTAATACCTGGTGTTTTATTTAAATTTTTCTTCAGTACATGTCACCTTTCTGCAACAATTCCAGTAAGCATTATTGTAAAACAACTCCATTTGTATGTTCTATTAATACACCTTTAAAAACACAACTGCATTTCATGTTCATTTTTGGAATGTGTGCTATTTTCTCAAATATTCACTTTTTTCTCATGTGAATTTGGTGGGATTGATTTCCAAGTAGATGATGTACAGTATTTCATGTCAACATATCATTAGAAGAACATATGATACCAAGCAACAAGAATGTTATTAAAGTTCAACAACACTTAATCAAGCTTAGCTGCTTAAGAAGCATTGTTGAATGGAAACTACCATAAAATATAGGGCAGACTGAGAAGTTAAAACAAAATCCAAGAAGGCTATGACAAACAATATTGTTATCAAAAGGACCACCAGGAGTTCTCAGGTATCATGCTTCATCTGGAGACTTCATATTTTGCTTATTACCCTAATTCACTTTGTTAATGTATACAAGTTATTGTTGTTATTTTCTGGGTTTTTTAATTGAGCTTTGGATCAGCTTTTCACTTAAAAGGTGCTTGAAGCCAACTATAAATAAATAAAACAAAAACAAAAACAAACTGAACAAGATAATAGGCATCATCCAGGAGCAAAGCCACATAACTATACTAATTGTGATAATATGTTTATTGCATAATTCAACAAAGACTCATTGCATAGATTATCTACATTCTTTGAACCTAGCAGTACTGTACCTGAGAATGGTGAAATATTTAAAGCAATGTATGGACAATATCAAAAAGACAGTGTGTCATTCAACATAATCTATGATTATTTTCTGTTCTTTTCTACAACTTTTAATGTGAGACTTATTAAAGAGCTGCTTTTGTTTGAAGGGAATGACCTCTAACAGAATTAGAATATTAATTTAAAATGAATATATAATTTCCTAGATTTACAGTGTATTGAAATTGTTTTATAGACAAGATACAATATCATAAAAGCTTATTTGTGGGTTAAGCTTTATGAATCCAATTCTTGTACTATTAATCATGCTCAAGTATTATTTTTTTCCTTCTCAGTTTGACCCATAATTTCAACTTCAATATTCATTATTTAAAAGTTCAAATGTACCATAAATATGTGGCTTTTAGAACAGGCTTCAGAATCCCTAATTTTCTTTCCTCTCTATTTGACCACTTCAAAAAAATAAAATAAAATAAACATTAATCTCATGGTTTATTTTTCTTTTCAAATCAAACAGTTCATATTTGAATAGCATATTTTCCTTCAGTATCATCCTCATCAAAATCAAAGGAATGCTCTTAACCACAATAAAAGTATACTTCAAATTATTATTATTATTTCAAAGTTGATTTGACTGCACCAATGCTATGTTTTGAACAGCAGAGGCCTACATCCAGACCTTATTGATTTCTTTGATCATTCATCCTGAACAAAAGGATTGATTTTTGACATAAAAATCACACAATCAAATGCACACTCAAGAATACAGCTTTTGACATCTTTGCAACTTCATGCCACCTGAAAATGGCTGCTGGTGAACCACAAACAGTTTATTCAACAGACATTAAGAACTTCAGTTAAGATATTGAGGTTCTCCATTCTGATTTAAGCAGAAAAGTCTAAAAAAACCTCTTTACTAAGGAGTAATATCACTTCATTGTCACTGTCTGTGGCTCTTAGGAGTTTATTTATTTATACTGTATGTTTTCTCTGAAAGTTGCCCATTCTTTATATCGGGACTTAGATGCAAATTTTTGTTTTGAAAGTACAGGATTGAAGGCTTCATGCAAGAGTAGAAAAAGAGAAAGGGTATATGATCAAAACATAGTGCATATATATGTATCAGTACACTACTGTATATGCATTCTAAAATATTTTTTCATTTTTTCCTATAAAGTGATTACCACCCTTCATCTTCCCCTCCATTCTTCAGCCTTACAGCTATCACAATCAACTAGAACATATATATTAAAAATATGGCTATTGAGGATATAGTAGAATAACAAAGCATTCCATTAGTATGTTGACTCAGCATTTGAGGCAAATCATGATTCTCTGAGCCGAATACAGCCCATTTTATTATAGTATATAGTAAGTCTATGCAAATCACTCAGTGTGGGTCTACTGAGGCTTTCTCTAAAGAAATGGCTGCATTTCAATGCCTGCAGATGACTTAAAATTTGGAGGACTGTCCCTGTTTAATGACTTGTATGGCTTGATACAAAAACCGTTTGTGTTTGCTCTTCCAATGAGAAGGATCAGTTTGCTTTCTGCTACTTGGGTTACAAATTTTGCAGGCTGACTTGCAATTTATTTGCTGGAGTAGCTAAATAAAACACATATTTAATTTACTTAAAAACTGTATTCTCTTCTAAGAGAGCAGAGACTAAGTACCTATTTTGAAATCTTCTATTTAAAAACTTTAAGTTACAAGGTGGGATATATAGCAACTATAGGTTTGTTATAAGCAATTTCAAAGCACCACACTAGCCTTAAACCATATTCTGCATTCCTAATTAGGGCAGCTCTACCTCCTGCAATTTTTCTGTGTTACAAATGACCAGAAGTCAGTCTAGGATATTGAATCCTATGCAAATATACAATTAATTCACAATCATCACATCATTTATATTTACTAAATAGTTAATGTATATATAAACAGATTCAATTCTTAAACGTCTCACTTCTGAAATATATACTTCCTTGGCAATCTTTATTTGTATAATATTTTGTTTGTAAAAGTTATTTGCCATGTTCAAGGGCACTGGAGACAGCAAAGAATTCAAAACCACATACATGCTCTGATGGTCATTGATTGAGCAATAAATCCAAGCCAAGAATTTTATGTTACAAAACTATTTTTAAGATAAGGTTAGAGTTTGGAGTAAAGGCCTAATGTTACAAAAAGGCTGCTTCAGACAACTATATGAACAGAAATATCAGAATAACTAGATGGATATTCTAACAAGATTTGAGAAAAAGAAAAGGAGGACCTGAATTATATCCGCATACTGAATTTTACAAATCTATTTTGCAGTTAAATATATACAAACAGATGTGCATGATATATCTGCAAGAAAAAAAATGCCTACACGAGAAAATGTATTCAAAATATTTTTCCCAAAGAAAATAAAAGCAATATGCAGTAGATTAAAAAAAAACATGTGTCTAACTTCATGTGGACCCAAAAGGTAAGTTGGGCTGATCAGCATTCAGTTGGGAGATCATCATAAAATCTTAGTTGGACTTTGGCTGCAAATAAACCCATGAGATTCGGAGACTGTGGGGTAGGTTGAGAAGTTGCAACAAGCAAACTCTCATGAAAGAACGCAACAGTAAATTATTTCTGTACAGTTGCCTAGAAAACAGCAAAGATGTAACCATGATGTCTCTTGAAGTCAAGCATAATGAAAGAGAGTTTAAACTGCATTTGTGGAGCCAAGAAAGTTTCCAAAACAAAATTGCCAGAACTGACAGCATAGACATATTTACACTGTACACTATACATTATCTCTAAAAATACTGAGACATGAATAATGTGTAGCACAATCTGGTTAAAATAAATGATAACTAAATCACATTGGAACAATAGTACAAGCCTAAACCATTTTTAATTGAGGAATATAGCTGAATATCTGTCCAAGGCTTTATAATACATAACCAAAGGAGTCCTGAGCACTTCAGCAAGACAAATGCAAAGTGATTTAGAGAATGTACTATATATACACATTTGAAGGAACTGAACAAATGAAGGGCATTTGAGAACAGAACAGAACATTGAAAGTAGTTCACGCATCATATAATGAAAAAAATACATCACAATAATGTTTATTTAAGCACAGCCACAATATTTTAAGTTGTGGAATTGGTCAAAGAGAGACCAGGTATTGAGCTCACGCCAAAACTATGCACAAATAAGGTGTTCCTATATTCTTAGCTGAGCCATGAAGGAGATCTGTTCTCCTATATCCACAATATATATTTCAGAAAATGGCAGGGCACAACACATAATTGTTTCTTCTATTGAAAAGGTCATTCTTTAATGGATTTGGGGAGCTTCTATGCAATGGCTTTTCAGGGGTTCTAAAATCACTCACAACTGATTCAGAAGCTGTATTTATTTTATATTTATTTTATTTATTTATTTATTTATTCGACTTATATGCCGCCCCCTCTCCCAAAGGACTCAGGGCGGCTCACAGATTAAAAGGAAATACAACAATAAATTACCTAAAAACCATATTAAACAAACTAAGCTGAATTAACATTAAAACCCCCAAAAATTAAAATCAAGAAAACCCAAGGACTTATATGCTGCCCAACTCCCAAAGGACTCCAGGTGGCTCACAGGAAAAAAAATGATACATACAAGTAGTCTGTTTATTTCTTTGTTCAAAAATTATGTTATTCAGAAGAATTTAGCAAGCCTTTTAAAGGGAGGGGAATTCAGCTGCTCTCCTAAAAACTTCTCAGAGATTATAGAAATGGATGGATAATGGAATCAATATATACAACACAGAGAAAGAACATGGATGAAGGAAGAAGTATGCACATTATTTTTAAAAATTCATTTTTATATAAAATGGGGATAAGATTTTTTTTTAATCTTTACTTTTTGCTCCAGTACCTACAGAAGCTTGAAAAATGTGATTTCTGTCCTTTGCTTCTCTCAGTGTTTAGAGATTAAAGCAGCGATGAAAGTGATTGTGGCTTATCCTTAAACTGTTTTTTGATGGAGTCGAAATGAGATATTATGTACTGTCTTAACCTCCTGAGAAGAAGGAGGCTATACAATGGCTAATAAATAAATAAATGATCAAGAGTCAGAGAGAGGAATGGAACACATACAATACAGCTAAAATATACTTCACAAACATCTTGGTCTGTAATAAACTAGAAAAAGCAGGAACTGCATGTGAGCTATTCTTGTATTTTCCTTCAGTTTTATCCAACTGGTGTTGGGCTCCTGTATTGTTTGACACCAGAATGATAGAGACAGTCTCAACAAAACTCTCCTAGCATGAAGATGAAATGAATGGCATCACCTCTTGAACGATAAACATCTCTAAAATACAAGGCTGCTTTGCTAAAATTAATGTCAGGAGAACTTTTCTGGGTCTTCAGCTGGACACAGTTTTGATTCATGCTGAACTGTGGCCATAGTAAAAAAACAAAGTGAAAATACCAGATCCTGCAATGCTTCTTAAGTGTCAGGAGTCCAAATCAAAGCATGGCTCATTGTTAAAGAAATAAATCTGTGACCTTTCAACCCTGTTATTCTGTTATTATTATTAAAATGTATGTGAATGTGTCACCCTATTTTCTAAAGCACGATAAGACATGTCAAGAAGCAATGGATAGAAACTAATCAAGGAGTGGAGCAATCTAGAACTAAGAAGAAATTTATTGATAATGAGAACAATCAACCAGTAGAATGCGTTGCCTTCAAAAGTTGTTAAATATGAGCCAGCAGTTTGCAGCAGCAGCCAAAAAAGCTAATGCAATCCTAAATTGCATTAACAGAGGGATACAATCAAGAGCAAGTGAGGTACTAATACCACTCTGTAAAGCCTTAGTAAGGCCACACCTAGAGTACTGCATCCAGTTTTAGTCACCACACTATAAAAAAAGATGATGAAGCTCTAGAAAAAGTACAGAGAAGAGCAACCAGGAAAATTAGGGGACTGGAGACTACAACATATGAAGAATGGTTACAGGAACTGGGCATGGCTAGTCTAGTGAAGAGAAGGACCAGGGGAGACATGATAGCAGTGTTCCAATATTTGAGGGGCTGCCACAGAGAAGAGGGGGTCAAATGATTTCTAAAGCACCTGTAGGCCAGACAAGGAACAATGGATGGAAACTGAAAAAGGACAGATTTAACCTGGAAATAAGGATAAACTTTCTGATAGAACAATCAACCAATGGAACAGCTTGCCCTTGGAAGTTGTGGGAGCATCATCACTTGAGATTTTCAAGAAGAAATTGGACTGTCATTTGTCAGAAATGGTGTAGGGTCTCCTGCTTGGGTGTGGGGCTGGACTATATGACCTACAAGGTGCCTTCCAACTCTGAAAATCTGATATCTGTTATCTGTTGTGGGTGCTCCATCTCTGGAGGTTTTTAAGAAGAGATTTGACAGCTATTTGTCCAGAATGGCACAGGGTCTCCTGCTTATGCAGAGAGTTAGATTGGAAGACCTTCATGGTTCCTTCCAACTCTGTTATTTTGTGGACAATGACCTGTATCAGTGAAAATGTGTGAAGCTGCAGAGCCAAAGTACAGTTCTAAGTTTGATATAAAACTTATATATAAATAATATGATGTGCAAAAAGCTCATGGCAGCAATTAAATACTTGATTACATTGAGACAATTAAATAGAGTAGAATAATGTATTAGTAAATCTGAAACTGATATAGACCAGTTTCATTTATTTTCACTTTCCGTTATCATTTGAGGCCTATTTTACGTAACAATACTAACTATTTTCTTACCTTTGATATAGAAGAGCCTGATAGACTTAAAGTGTGCATCATTCAATTTAGAACTGGATAGATTTTATTTTTCTTGTGTGTTTGGCAGCTTTAAATTACTTTGGACAGCCTTGATTTTAAATATTACCAACCAAAAATACAGCACTCAATTGCTTTTAACAATATTTGATTTTGGTATCAATTATATTTTCTAAGCGCTTTTCCCTTGAAGTGTTGTCGTAATTACTGAACTCCACCCTTCCCCTCAAAATACACTTTGATATTCTTTGGAAAAAGAAATTTAAAAACCTTCCCCTCTTTTCTGTTGGATACTACTACTAATTGAATTGTTTCTCCCTGTGTGATAATCAGAAGAAATGTTAATTTTGGCAAACTACATTTGTAAAAAAAAAATGACTGTTTCAAAACCTTTAAATTTGCTTTGCTTTTTTTCTGTAATTGTCCTTCAGAAGCTGTTTATTATCTCATCTAGTCTTTCAGTAAGAGTATTATCTCTTCAGTAAATCATCCAGTCTAATCATTAAAAGACAGAATTATAATCAGCAGTACCACTAATGCATTCATCAGCTTCGCTTTTATGACATTTGTCTGCCTTTTGAATGGATGTTCCTGAGAATCAGCTTTATATCTTCATAAATTGTTTATGTAGAGAGTATATTATGGGCTGGTTTTGGATGCATATCTTCCTTGGTAGGCTCAAAGCTTTCCATTTCCCTAAAGTTCAAATTAATAGCATTTTGAAATGTTATCAGGATACGCCAATCAGCACTTGCTTATTAAACATACAACCATTTTATTAATAATTATAATTAAGACAGCATATTACATACAAAATTAACATTTGAAATCCCTCTTCTATTGATTAACAGCAAAATGCAAATTAATTAGCTAAAATGAATACATAAGGAGCATTTTTAAACTGCAAAAATAATTTCATTCACATTTCAGATCTTAGAAAATTAGCTGGTTTGCTTGTGTTCAAGATGGAATAGAAAAAAAAATCTAAATAATCCCTTCCTTCCTTCCATCCTTCTGTACTTACTTACTTACTAAATTTATTCTCAGACAGTGATTCTGAGCAACTTACAGTATAATAAAAGAATAAATATAAAAAGGATTGATGACAAAGTTAAGTAGAGATTAAAAACCAAGAGGATGAATGGTATGGGGGTTGAATCTTCTCTCTTACCCCATCAACCACCTCCAGTGTAGAGTGTTCTCATTGGGCCCCCAAGACAATGAGCAGAGCTAAGGTCCTTCCAGAAGATCAAAAGGGTAGGAGGCAAATCTCAACTCCAGCAGCAGGATGTTCCAAAATGTGTGGGGATTACACCATAAAACTCTCTTCTCCTAGACTCTTGACTTGCAGTCAAAATTCATTGGCAGACAGGGTGTGCACAAAGCCCCTTCTGCTAGAGCAAGTGGAATGGCCAGTCCCATCGGAATGAGACAACCTCTCATATATCCTGGTTCCCTGCCATAAAGGTTCCCTGCCAACATCTTGAATTGGTCCCAAAAGCATACCGGCAATCAATGCAGCTTACATAAAAAGGTGCTACTCTAGGGGCCTATATTATATAGAATGGCTTTCTAAAGATGTCTTTATATACTAACATTTTAAATAGAGCATTAGGCTGTAGTTGAATTAACCCTAATCCTCTAATCCTTTAATTTCAGACTTAGATCTCTTCTTCCAATGATAGAAAGAGAGTTTGCCATCAGAGGGCAACACTCAAACCTAGATTTCCACCTATATCTCAATGTCAATGAAAATTTCATATCTTACGTATTTTTAATATTATTCTGAAGGTATGGCAGCAGTGATAGCAAAGACAAAAAAAATCTACAATCTTACCAGTCCTCAGATTTATCCATTTTGTTTTTGCCATAATTCTCAACTCATCCACCACAGTTTATCTTTCCCTCATTATATAATGAGTTAGACCCAAAAAGTTCACATAGATATTTATACACTGATTGACTGACTGACTGGCAGTCAATCAGTGATATGCCATCAAGTTGTTGTTGACTCTTAGCAACTACCTATATAAATTTTACTCCTTATCACAGAATGTGCACTCATATTCTCAGGAAGCTTTTCCAACAAAGCTTAAAAGAATCAATTCTCTTCCTGCCTGCTTTTTCCAGGTCAAAGCTTTACTTCTTTAGTCATAGGGAGTCATAGGGAATACCACAGCCTGTACAATTTTGAACATTGTACATATAGATACATTCATCACAGAAATTGAATACTTTTTCCAAGGCCTTCATAGCTGCTTTACCAAGTGCCAGTTTGCAACGTATTTTTAAAATGCTTGTTCTTTTACTTTTGAGGGTTGATCCTATATACATATATAGCAAGTAGATTGATGATATTCCTTTGCCAATCTTAAATCAGTCTGGTTTCATCATGTTATGCCTTTTCTGTGGTTTTCTGACCTACATATAACATATGTTTTTCATGAGGCCAATGTGGTGTTCTGAGATTTCTATTTTTCTTTCATACATTCCACAGTTTGATTTCAACAAGACAATCAAAGGCCTTTCTGTAATCAATAAAGTATAAATTGACTTATGTTTCTATCTTTTTATATATTCATATGCTAATATACATATAAATTGAATACTGATATTCAATTTTCCAAACTTTCCCATAGAAAATGGATGTTTCAGCAAAAGTTGAACTAATGTAAATTTACATAGAGATTTTACATTGATAAATCAATGAATCTTGGCATGTTCTACATATTCCATAGTCTCTTGTAATAACAGTAGCACTTAGACTTATACACCACTTCATAGCACTTTACAGTCCTCTCTAATTGGTTTACAGAGTCTAGCATAGCCCCAACAATGGGTCCTCAATAATTTTACTGGAGAAAGGATAGTGAAGAACTTGGAGTTAAGCTTGAGCTAGACTACATAAGGACATGCAAGACTCTTCAGTCAGCAGTTAGCAGAAATGGGTATATTCATTTAAAAGTTTTTATGGGCTGACTTTTTCATTTTCTTCTACTTTAGTCATTCTGAGACTCAAAGCGATCCCAACTTGGTGGCACTTTATACTTAATGTACACACTTGGAGTTCTAGTGGACAATCATTTAAATATGAGCCAGCATTGTGCTGCAGCTGCCAAAGAAGCCAATGCAGTCCTAGGCTGCATTAACAAAGGATAGAATCAAGATCACATGAAGTATTAATATCACTTCATAATGCCTTGACAAGACCTCATTGGAATATATCCAGTTTTGGTCACTGCACTATAAAAAAAAAGATGTTGAGACTCTAGAAAGAGTACAGAGGAGAGCAACAAAGATGATTAGGGGACTGGAGGATAAAAGATATGAAGAACAGTTGCAGGAATTCAATATGTCTAGTTTAATGAAAAGAAGAAGGGGTAAGGATAACATGATAGCAGTGTTCCAATACCTAAGGGGCTGCTACAAAGAAAGGCCAACCGATTCTGCAAAGCATCTGAAGGCAGGACAAGAAGCAGTGGATGAAAACTAATCAAGAGAAGCAACTTAGAGCTAAGGAGAAACTTCCTGGCAAAACAATCAGTGGAATGGCTTGCCCCCAGAAGTTTAGGCGCTCCCACACTGGAGGTTCTTAAGAACAGATTAGACAAGAGATTGTCTGAAATGTTACATGGCTTCCTACTTGGGCAGGGGGCTGGGCCAGAAGACCTCCAAGGTCCCTTCCAACTTTGTTATTCTGTTTTCTGTTATTCTGTTACATTAACTCCTGTCATTGAAGCCAACAGGATGAATATTTTAGTATCTAGTAGGAAGAGGGAAAAAATAAAAATGCCATGGCTCTTCTCTTAATGTATGCTTATGCCTGCTCCCCCATAGAAAAATAAAATCCTCTATTAAACTACATCCTGGGGGTATCTCAACATCTTTATAATCATCCTGTATTAAGTATACAGGATAGTATAGATGATAATAGTCTTATCCTGATATAAAAGGTCACTACTGAAGCAATACATCCACAATAAGCTCAGCTTTGTTGTCTCTTTTATATCTTTTGTAAATTTATCCAGATTAGTCTATCCTTCACTATTTAAATCAAATATATTGTATAAATTGCAGTTTCAGTGAACGATAAACAGAATTCATGGAATCGAGATCTGTGCAGTGTGTCTAACTGTTTTACTACTTCTTATCTCTTCTAAATAAGAGTCAGTAGTGGCTAAAATAATTAAGATTTGTTTTAATTATAATTATAATTAATTATAATAATTATAGTACACACACACACACACACACACACACTCAGAAACTGATTGCCTGAATCTTCTTAAAACTCATTCAAATCAGAACTGATCTGAAAAGAGAAACAGTTTCAGAGTGGAAATGGCTGGATTATATAAGGATGACCTAGAATGGAAGTGGATAGAGACAAGCAAAATTAATAGGTCAATTTAGGACACACTTGACAATTATTTTAATAGGGCAATAGTCTCTTTGAAAGATTAAACACTGTCTTCAGGAACTTTTGAGTCCTGTGCTACTTCTAGATGGGTAGATAATAGCACTAACAAGATGGTCCTACAGTTGCATCCAGTTGTTATCTCATTTGCATTCCTTTCTGGCAAAGCTATTTCTCATTTAGACTATTGTAATATATATTGTATAGTGGACTATCAGCACAATGTTGTCAAGTGGATTCTTCTTGTTCAGAGTTTAGCATAACTGGTCAGCCATATACAGTACGCCTATTTCTGATGTGCTATCTTTTCCAAATATTCTGTCCCACTCCAACTCCTTGCGAGCAATCAGTTACAATTTTGTTGCCCACTGAAAATATTTGATTTTTATTTATTTTACATCGAACCTATTAAAACACTGAATGTTTCTGAATTTTGGGGATTTGCAGAACCCATCAATGCATCCATTTCTATAAGGATGAGAAAAAAATGCTCATCAGCAACAATATAAAAATGATTTTATCTGAATAGAACATACTTGGGGGAGCAGTAACCCCTTCCCCATAAATTTGTTTAAGTTAAAGTTTGAAATTACTGTGATGAAAAGAAAATAATCAGAAGTAATATGCTTGAGAACAACAAAGATAACTGTGTGAGTTATATTTTCAATAAAAATTGCAATATGACAGACAATTTGGAAAAATGACAAAAATAAAAAATAAATATGAAATGGATTGCCTGGATTTCTGCTGAAATGATTATTAAATCTTTGATGGGAAATCAGAGCCTTAGTATCCTGCCATATGCACTGAGAGCATTGAACCAAGATTAATTTTGGTCTTAAATATCCTCTTGGGAACTACATCAGTTCTTACTCTTGAGGCTATAACTTTATGATTCATTTCAACAGTCAATAAACCTAACTGCTGTTTTAGACAAAATACAGCGAAGGTAGATTTGCTACATTTCCTCTGTATCTGCAGGAAAGTACCTTTTTTTTGTTTCTGAGACTTTTCCCATTGCAAAATGAAGTTGCCATGGTGCTCTGCTCATTTATTTATTTATTTTATTGCCCTATGGATTGGCCCTTGCTCACAGTGGCTGATTGTTCTGTGAATTTATATGTCTGCTTTTTCTCCCTCTCTGGGAAAAGCAAGCACAATATGGGAAGAATACAAGACATTGTGAGATTCTAGATTCCTATTTAATCAGCTGCATGAAAGAATGACAGTTCAGACAAGGTGGAAATAACATTCTGGTAGAGAGAAGTTTCCTGAGGATGGGCTCCAGCACGAGTCCAAAAACTCAGAAGACTAAACCGCTGGTCCCGGTGATCAACTCAGGTTGGATCCTGGAACATTATCCTGGAATGCGTATATTTGCCTTCATTCTTAAGGTGGAAATAATTGCTGAATGCTGTAACAGCTGAAAAATGTTTTTGGTAAAGGCCAAAAGAGCAACTCTGTGATAGGGGATTACCTTAGGACTCTACCTAAACTTCACTAAAACAATATTTAGAGGAAATGTGCAGTTTTTTCCTCCAGAAAACATTCAAGGAGCTGTGATGGAATGACAAGAATTTACATTGTGGAATTTTGGGGATGGATTCTGTACATCTTTGAGTGCAAATAGGAAACTTTTAGGTATGTTTCCTAGTCATTGGAACACAAGGGCAGCGTCAAGCTTTACTGTGTCAGAGAGAAGGTAACAATACAGTGACAATTGTTTATTTATTTATTTATTTATTTATTCAACTTATATGCCGCCCCCTCTCCAAAAGGACTCTCACAACTAAAATACAACAATAAATAAATTAATTAAAAGAATATTAAACATATTAAGCCAAATTAAAATTTAAAAACCTTTAGTTAAAATAACCCCAATCCTAGAGAATCAACACAGCCCAGATTGTAAAAAGAGCCAAGTCTTCAAATCGTGGCGGAAAGTGTGCAGATCGGGGCCAGGAGCTCCAGCAGAAGAAGATTCCACAAAGTGGGAGCCACAGAGTAGGCCTTCTCCGCCAGGCTGTGTAGACGGCACCCGAGGAGACCCCACCTGTGGGCCCGTACAGGCGGTTACATGATTATTACATGATTATTCATGTAAGATGCTGCTGCTGGCAATATATCGGCTGTTGTCCCTTATAATATTAGAAGCATGCCTGGAGCCATCACTGCCAACCATTCATGATTTAGTTATAAATTGGTTTATGACCAATGACCATGAGCCCTAACCTATTTAATTTGGTTTTGTCACCATAATCTCTACAATGCATTATCTGTTGCTTGTGCATTTATCAGAAACTTTCTTTCTTTGCAAGTTTGTATATAATGGAAATGAGATTAAATATTTGAGCCTGCTAATTTCAATAAGCATGCATGAGTGGATGTACCATTTTATTTTTATGCAATATTTTCTGCCTCGTGGCATTTCACTTGAAATTAGACCATTAAAGTTTCTAGATTTAATCTGCCTGTCAATGTGCTTTCTATTAGGCCAGTTTGCACTTCAATATTCAATAACGATTAGGAATAACTTTCTTTACTTTTTTATCCATGTCCATTTAGTTCTTATTTCCTTAGCATAGCATAATACTACAAAGGTAAACAGAAAATAAATGTGACATGTGTCCATAACATCTGAGCAAACATGCTATCAGAATGAATGATCAATATAAATATATAGGTTATTCTGTAATAAACCTTACAGGTTCCTTTGAGTTAATCCGTAAATGAGATAGGAATGAAGACTTGATTCATACCTACATAAGTTACAATTTGTTCTTTTTGTTGTCCAGGCAGAGTGTATCACTGAATGCCAGTCACTGGAGAGCAACATTGAAAAATGGCTTTTGACTTTAGGATCTGTTATAAAGAGACTTGGTGGCACAGTGGTTAGAATGCAGTATTGCAGGCTAACTCTGCCAACTCCCAACAATTCGATCCTGACTGGTGCAAAGTTGACTCAGCCTTCCATCCATCCAGCCTTCCAGTAAAATGAAGACACAGATTGTTGGGGGAAATATGCTGACACTGTAAATCGTTTAGAGAGGGTTGTAAAGCACTGTAAAGTGGTATATAAGTCTAAGTGCTATTGCTATTGCTACTGCTATTATTGAGCATCCCAGAATCATCTTGTAGGACACTACATAGGATATTGTGTGTTGGGCTTAAAAAAATAAGACTTCAATTTAAATTTGGGCTCATCCTCACACTTCATTTATGCAACCCCCACAACTGTTTTTAAGAGCCATATCTTCCACCTCCCTGAAGCTTAGCCCTGGCTCCCCACAGGGCTGTGTATTCAGTCCCTACCTGTACTCACTGTACACACATGATTGTGTATCTTCTGACCCATCCACTGTGATCATTAGTTTGCAGATGATACTACCATATTGGATCTCATTACAGGTGGAGACAAAACAGCATACAGGGGGTAGGTTCAAAAATTATCCTCATGGTGCCTAGAAAACAATCTGCATCTAAACATCAATAAGACAAAGGAGATGGTGTTAGACTTCTGGAAGAAAAGAGAGGAACCCACCCCACTTTACATCAAGGAGGGTTGTGTGGAGAGAGTTTCCTCCTTTAAATTCCTGGGAGCCTACTTCAGCGAAGATCTCACCTGGAAAATCAATACAACCCAGGTGGTCAGAAAGGCTCAACAGAGACTCCATTTCCTTAGGGTCTTGCAAAAGAATAAAGTGGAACAATGACTGATGACCTCCTTTTACTGGTCCACAATAAAATCCTCACATATTGCATTACAGTGTGGTATGCTGGCTTGACATCTGTGGATAGAAAGACATTATTACAGAGGGTGGTAAGCACAGTACAAAACATCGTGGGCTGTTCCCTGATACTGCTAGATGACATCGCTAGGGCTCGCTGCCTTAGAAGAGTGAGGAAAATTCTCAGGGATGACTCACACTCTGATCAGCACTTCTTCATTCTCCTACCATTATCTGAATAGAAAATAACTTCATGTCAACATAGTATGACAGGCTTGGGGGCTGGGGCATTGTGCAGGCTTGGGGGCCGGGGCATTGTGCAGCAAGGTCACATAGGCTAATAAGATTGGGTCTGGGTTAGGGACTTCTGTCCTCACTGTGAGTTGTGTGGGAGGGGGTGCATGAAGGGAGACTCAGCCAATCTCACTGTGCACATGTTGTACTCTGACAATAAAGATAATTAATTATAATTAATAAAATATGCTGCATATTGAAGGGTCCTGCATATTCCTTGGACAGCAAAGGTGAGTAACAAGCAAATACTGGAATGCATGATTATTCATGTTAGAATAACCAGACATGTCACTGGAAGGCAAAATCACAAAACTGCATTTATTTCAGCCATGTCATGCAGGGAAATTCATTGGAGAAAGGAAAATAATCCATCAAACAACACAGTGGATGGACACCAACAAAGCTGAAACTAGACAAAGCATAGAAAAACTCAAAAAAAATTACCATTTATGGTGGACATGTTGATTAAGCAAAGAAATTTTGGAATAAGATTCATATTATAATACAGAAAATTCTTAAAACAAAAATAAAAATGAAACCATAAACTTTTCTTTTGGGTTTAATGGAAAAAAGACCTGTAGAAAAAAAATTGGAACTTTGATCTTATATATGTTGACAGCAGCAAAAATATGCACAAAATGGGAAAGGTACTTTGATTCCCACTATGGATGAATGGCTACAGAAGCTGATGGAGTTGGCAGAAATGGCTAAATTGATCGTTTTGATTAGAGGAAAGAATATAAATACCTTTGTTTCTACATGGAGACTGCTTCTGAACTTTGTGCTTAAAGTGGAAAACAATGAAACTTTGATTTTGGGTTTTACCAGTTAGATTGATACGTTTTTATAGAAATGGCTACTTTATATTATTATGGAAAAACAAAAAGTTGTGGTTTGATGTTAATGCTTTTTTTTACTGCAACAGAGGGAATTGGAAGTCAATGTTTCTTCTTTTGTTTTCCCCAGTTTTTCCTCACTTTTCTCTCCCCCTTCCCTCCCCCACTGTGTCTCCCTATTTAATTTTGTATTTTATCTTATAGCCTAATAAAAATGTTAAACTGAAGAAAAAGAAAAGAAAAACTCAAAGAAATATGATTGGAAGATATGGAGCGATCCGGCCCATAAAATTGCCAAGAGTTGGATAAAACTGAATGGATAACATCATCATCATCATCATCATCATCATCATCATCATCATCATCATCATTTTCAATGCATCACAGCCATCTTATCTCAAGCCACTGGCAGCTCTAGGCTTTAATTGCCTTGTTGTTTCACTATTGAAACATTCCTCTTTTTTTTCCCTGCTGACACAAGTCTTACAATATTGTCATCCATTCTAGGTAGACCAGGCCTGGAGACCAATGTCATGTAGGTTAGTAATACTGTTACTTGGAATTTTAGGCTTCATTATTCGATCTTTAATAAAGGTGATATTAGTATTTTAGCATGGTGCCCATGCCTCATTTTGAAGTTCAGGAAACAATGACTTTGAGGCAAAGCCATTTTTCTTTTGTTATACAAGAATTAGCCTTTTCAGCAATTAAACAATAAGGAGTGTATTCTAGAAGCCCTCAAATACAATAGCAAGAATTAAGAAAGATGCAAACATGACTGAGAAAGGGAGTGATATAACTGATAAATTTGCCATTTTAGGAGTGCTCCCTAGGATAAATGTTTAATTTGCATATCTAATTAATGTTTTCTTGAACTTCAAAAGAAGTCATGGATGCCATGCTAAAATGCTAATACCACCTTTATTAAAGTGCTAATAAAGCTTAAAATCTATGTAACAGTTGCACACTATATCTCCAAGCTCTTGCTGTTAACTGAGGTTTGTTGCTGATGGATATATGTACTTTCTCCATCTGTTTATTGGGAAGTGTCCTCTGTAGTAATTTTGACTTGTGCTGCAAGAAAGATTGAACTCTTGTTTTGTGTGGAAACATCTGCCCACCTATGGAGAGCTACAAGCAACTTGAAGTTTAGCCTTGCTCAGGCATAGTAAGATCACACAATTAGGAGTATGTTTCAAAGATGACTAAACAAACTGTTTCATCTAGCCAACTGTGAAAAACTGCCAAAACAATGTGTAGATCACAGCATACTAGTGATTGGTAGATATTTCCATACCAGCAGGTGATCTCCAGCATGGTAGATCTTTGAAGTAATTGGGAAAAATATACACAATAATGAAGTTGAAACTTTTACCTCATTATTGAAATTTATAGTTAATGAAAATGAAAAATAGAGAAAAGTAAAAACAGAATCTGTTGGCATTGCTGATAAAAGGAAGCCTAAGATAAGAACATATGATGAAAAATCACATGCATTTTATGAAATTTTATGTCCATTTTTGCCCATATCTGAACCCATTTAAAACAATATTATTCAGGAATGGGGTTCCACATATTCAATTATATAGGAGGTCTCTGAATCATAAAGAACTCCTATCCTACATTTTCAAGGTTAGAAGTGATAAAGCTAGACAGTCGTAATAGTCTTACCGTTTGGGGCATCAATTTACCTTACATGGAAGTACATAATATTTTTTGTAAAAAGAAAATCTCTATCAAATCCATTGGACTTGGGGGGGGTTAATAAATTGAAATAAATAAATAAATAAAATCCATATAAATAGCATGCCGAGAAACTGCATTACTCATTTAGTTATTATGACATCCATCAATTATTATGACATCCATGAAGTCACACATAGTCTCATTAGGCTGATTTTTGTAGGGATGCTGAAATTTCTTATGCCAAGTAACTTTTAACTTTTCCATACTTTAATAAAGTGAACTTGGATGGAAGATTTATAGGCAAAGACAAACACCATACCCTTCAAATCCATAATTTTTCCTCTATGATGTAATGCTAAGTACAAACCTTCAAGCCCAAATAGATAGATCCCTTGGTGACAAAGGAGCTAACTATGATTGTTCACCTAAGTGAATAAATTAGAATAAATTCATTTATCTCATTCAATTAACCACCTTTAATATCCATTTGAGTATAGAGATAGAATATACATCACATGCATAAATCTGCCTAGGTCTTGGTGATACATGGCAAATTGGCACTCATGCATGATTTTATCTTATGAGCCGATGTATTCATTACAATTTCTTTCAAATCAACTGGGCAACTAGTATCAAAAGGGAGTAGGTTAATAGAGAAACCCAAATCTCCTGCTTTTATCTATGGTGATAACCAAGATAGTCTGGGCATCATAAAGGATATGTTTACAATTCAGCTACATGAATTTAGACAATATTTGATTGCATGCTAACAGGAGAAATTGTCCATTTTCTGGTTGCTATCTTAGAGCAAGCAATATGCTATTGAAGCAAGAGTTTTACATTAAAAATTGAGAAAGGAGTGCAATTTGAAGAGTAAGGTAGTTGAATGTCCTGGAGCTGTTGAAAGAAGAAGGATTTGAAGGTAATGATTCCAACTTAGATTCTGAATGTTGATCTGAAATGGTTATCAATTCTAATTATGAACAAATGGAACCAAGCCAGAGAAAAGTAAAATACCAATTGAGATAGTTTATATGCAATGATATAGCATATTGGTAGGCAAATGTCTTAGCATTTCTAATGGTCCTGCTATAAAATCTTCTAGTTTAGATGTTGCTTATTGGTTGTATTCTATCTATTGCTATTGAATTCCTTCATGAAATTTTAGGTTACTTTTTAAAAACCATTCTAATACAGCATACTAGGGAAAAGATCTTAATTGAATATCTCTTATTTTGTCATTGTTTGATTCATATTGTTGTTTAGTGTCCATGTCTGTGAATGTGTGCATGTGCATATATAGGTTCACCATAGAGTAGAAAAGCTATAATTGGCTTTTTCTTTTCATCTTTTAAAAACAATGTAAGCATTTGTCATTTTTATTCAAATATGTTATGCAATAAGAATGTTTAATTTTCAAAGACTGTTCCCCTAGGGATATATCTGTAATTATGAGCTCCAAAACACAATGAGGATTGCTTTCTACGGGTCATTCATTTGCTGATTTCTTTTAACCTTTTCATTCATTTGTCATTAGATAAGAAAAGCTTCTCATGAATATTAAATTTATCTCATTTTCCCTAAAGAAAAGCCATTGACTTTATAATATGTGTCTTAGATTAGCTATCCCCCCTCCACTTATAGTTGAAAGGATATCCAGCATAATTATGCACACAGATAATTCAAAGCTCACACTGTACTTCAGCTCTCTATAAGTTGGTATAATTGCTTTCAATCTTAAAATGCTGAGAACCAATTAAATTGGAACATTATGGGCATACTATTAATTTGGATAGCTATGCAAAGTGTGAGATACCTAAACTGTCCAAGAACTTAAAATGCCCAAGGGCAGTTTTGCAATTCTCACCCTACTTTGGGAATGGCATTCCTATCTCGGGCAAGATATATATTAATTATAACATTCAGAAGACAAGATCTTTATTAAAGAAAATAGTTGTTGCAGTTCCCAAGGTCAGAAAATAGATTTTTGGTGACCAACTCAAGTATGTCTAAAGTATCTTTTATTTTTACTGAATTTTACATAAGTAAATAATTATCATTTGCTCCTATTAAAAACAAGGTATATGAGACCTGAGTGGGATTTCATCTTGTCTTCACCATTATGGAAATAATGTCAAATTTCAAAAGAAAAAGTTTAGGTGAATAGCTGAAGGAGATGGTTTGATATAAATAGGAGTGACCATATAGCCTTTATGTCTTACAAAAAGACAGAGCCAGTTTGGTGC
The DNA here is from genome assembly GCA_009733165.1 of Naja naja. Taxonomy (NCBI): domain Eukaryota; kingdom Metazoa; phylum Chordata; class Lepidosauria; order Squamata; family Elapidae; genus Naja; species Naja naja. The sequence continues at coordinate 35,010,820 of CM019153.1, forward strand.
AGTGGTTAAGGTATTAGGATAGAAACTGGGAGACCTTAAGCTCTAGTCCTATCTAAGGCATAAAGCCAACTGGGTGTCTTTGGGCCAGTCACTCACTCTTAGCCTTAGGAAGGAAGCAATAGCAAGCCATGTCTGAAATCTTGCCAAGAAAACAGAAGGGACTTGACCAGGCAGTCATCAGTAGTCAATACTCACTTGAAAGCATAAAAACAAAATCACATAATGACTATTGGTAGCAGGAGGGTGAAAGATATTTAAAATGATTGCAAAGTGTCAGAGTTTCCCAGAAGCTCTGGATCCCTTTCTGGCATTCAGATGGATATTTCTTCCCTCACTCTGTCCCACTACAAGGCTAAGATTTTATCTAGTTTCCCCATGATGGAAATACAATTTCTTATAAGTTGGGCTACAGTTGGGACATTAGGTTATCTGCATGATGGAAAAAAATGGATAGGTTTGTTTTTTCTGCAAGAATGACTGCAGAGTTCATAATGTATTCCAGCACATTTTTATTCAGAAAAAACACTTCCTGTAACCTAGTAAATCTGTATACTTACAATTCTAACTCTACAAATCTTGCTTCAACATATGCAAATGACTTAGCAAAGTCTCTCTCTCTCTCTCTCCTTCTCACTTTCCCATATTCATTTAAGACTTTAAACTACCATTAGCAAATTATACAAATCAGCAGACTAACTCCAGTCTGAACTCAGCAAACTTCATTTAAAATAGCCTGAATAGATTTAATGCACTTTAAAAAAAGACAGGATTACAAATTATACCAATAATATATACTGTACCAAATTTTTTTTTTGAATAAACTTTATTAATCTTTTATAATTTTAAAAAAATAAACAACAGCAAAATAGATCTTATATCAACAGTTTGTGACATTCGTCTTATACTAATATTTTGAGCATTGTTTACAAATATACAAAATTGTGCAAATATAAATCATTAACCTATCTAGTACTTATCTCTATTTATTTACAATCCATTTATCTATCCACCATTCTGTCTTTGCTCAATCCAATCATACCATTTTCCCCACACCTTGTAATAGTCAGATTCCTCTTTCTCTTGTAAACTCAAGGTTTAGTTTGTCCATCTCGGCACAACTCATTATTTTTTGAATGGTCAGTTCCTCTGGTGGTATACATGTATGTTTCCAACATTGGGCATAGGCAATCCTGGCTGCAGTTAAAATGTGCAATGTTAAATATTTTATATTTCTCTCATATTTCTTTCTGAATATCCCCAATAAAAATAATTCTGGTTCTAATTCTATTTGCTCATTGGTAATCTCCTGTAGCCATTTTTGAATTTTTAACCAATATTTTTGGGTTTCCAAGCAGGACCACCACATATGATAAAATGTACCCTCTTTCTTTTTGCACTTCCAGCATGCTGGATTCATATTGGGATACATTTTCGCTAATGTTTGCTTTTCTGAGTGGGCTTCATAGTACTCCAGACTGTCCAATATAATTCTTAAATTATTTCTAATATATCTATTGGGAAGGAAACCATTCTGATCCGGATGTAAATACGCACTCATTATTTTTTTTAGTCTATTAGCAATAACTGTAGTGAAAATTTTGTAATCCACATTTAACAATGAAATTGGTCTGTAATTTTGTATCATTCTTGTATCTGAGTCCCCCTTCGGGATTAGCGAAATCAACGATTCTCTCCATGTGTTGGGCATATTAGAAGCTAATAATACATCATTATATACATCTACCATTATTGATCCTAATTGTTCCTCAAATGTCTTATAAAATTCTGCTGGAAAACCATCTGGGCTGGGGGTTTTATTACTTTTCTGGTTTGTAAGTGCTTGCTTTAATTCTGTCATAGTTATATCTTTTGTCAAATATTCTTTCATCTCTTCCCTAATTCCCATCCTTCCTTTCCCTTTTAGATATTCCCTTATCAAATCTTCTTCAACTATCTCTTTCTTATATAAATTTTTAAAATAGTCATATACGATCTCTTTCTTCTTCTCCATTGTATGGTGGTAATTCCCCTTTTCATCTTGTAATTGACAAATGAATCTTTTCTCCTTTTCTTTTTTAAGCCTGTAAGCAAGCCATCTGCCTGGTTTATTCACTTGTTCAAAATATATTTGTTTGGTTGTCTTCATATTTCTAAATAATTCTTCCTGTTCTGTCAAGTTAATTTTGTGTTTGTATAAAATCAGTTGTTCCTATATTTTACAGTTCTGTGGAGAAACTTGTAATTCACCTTCTAATTCCTTAATTTTTTGATATAATTTGTTCTGTTGGGTTTGTTTTTCCTTATTTTTCTGAACTGAGTAGGAGATTATAATTCCTCTTATAACCGCTTTCATAGCGTCCCATAAATTTTCGGTGGATGTATCTGCACTATTATTTTCTTTAAAATAAAAAGCAAATTCTTCCTTAATTTTTCTTATAAATTCATCATCTTTTAACAATTGGGTATCCAGCATCCATCTTCTCCTCGGTTTTTTCCTCCCTTTCCATATTATTTTAAGAGGGTTGTGGTCTGCCCAGGTGTTCATCAATATTTCTACCTCCTTTACTTCTTCTACTAAATTTCCAGATATCCACACCATATCAATGCGTGACCATGATTGATGGGGATTTGAGTAAAATGTATATTGGCTGTTATCGGGGTTCAATTTGCTCCACATGTCCTTCAAATTTAATTCATCAATCCATTCTCCACACATTTTTGATAACTCTCTCCTCTTTTTTTCTTTTCCCTTCTTGTTCACCCTTTCGTAATCTTTTTGGTACTCTGAAATTGCATTGAAATCCCCAATAATACAATTATTTTCTCTTTCTAATTCAATAATTTTAGTAAACAGAAATTTATAAAATTCTTTTTGATTTGAGTTTGGAGCATAAATAACTACTAGTAAGATTTTTTTAAAATTTATCTGCATATCAATTGCCAGAAATCTTCCCTTAGGGTCCACAAATGTTAATGCTGCTTCTATCTCTTCTTTAATATACAAAGCTATTCCATTTTTTTTCCTCCTCTGCTGAAGCCAAAAATACCTTCCCTAATTTTTTACATTCTAAACAATTTTCTTCTGCTCTCAACATATGAGTTTCTTGTAGGCAGACAATATCAACTTTTTGTTTGATTAGCCTTGCAAAAATCCTTTGCCTTTTAATTTTAGAGTTTAAGCCATTTATATTTAAAGATAAGAGTTTAACTTCTAAATCCATCTTTCTAGATATTTTGTTGCTATTGATTTCTAATCTTTTTTTTACAATGAATTATTCTAGATTACAAGTTTTATTCAGATTAATTCAACCTTCAATGTCCCTTTTAATCCTTTTATTCTTCAAGTCTGAGTCTGGTTAATTTTTGCCTGTTGCCTAGTTATTACTCCTTCTTTCTCCTTCTGCCGTTGTTGTTTGTTTTCTGAATTATCTACCGACTTCTGTCCTCTTCTTAACTGTGCTTGGTCATCCAGGGAGTCAGGGTCCAAGTTCTCTTTACTGGTCAGTTCTTCCGTATCTGTCAATTTATCATAAAAATCTTGTGCTTTCTCCAACAAATCCACTCTAAATTTCCTTTCTCTTCATGTAACCAACATTCCTTCTGGAACCAACCATTTAAATGTAATCCTTTTTTGGTTTAGAAGAGTTGCTAGCTGCTTATAATCTTTTCTAGCTTCTCTGACCCTTCTAGGTATTTGCTTCAAAACTATGATTTCCTTATCTTTATATTTAATTGTTCCATCCCTCGTCAATTTATAAATAATGTCCCGTACCTTACGTCTTACAAAGCGTACATGCACATCTCTAGGGCATTTATGTCTTCTTGCATAACCCGTGCTAACCCTATAGACATCGTCCAGTTCTTTCAGGATCTCTTCTTTATCTCTCTGTAAGACTTCTGCCAGGATTTCTGCCATTACTTGGTCTATGTCTTCTTCTCTTGTCTCTACTATATTTTGAAATCTGAGATATAACACTGCCCTATCCATCTCTAGGTATACCAGGGAGTCATCTGTTTCTTTGTTCACCATTCTTAGTTGTTCATCTACTCTCTCCAAATTATTTTCTGTTTGTTCTGTCTGTTTTTCTATTTCTCTTGTTGTCCTTTCATTTTTCTCTAATGCTTATTGCATCTTACCTATTTTCCCCTCTAATCTTGAGATATCTCCTTTCATTTCTTCTTTAAGTTTTCCCATTTCTTCTTTTATCTCATTTATGTCTGCCCTGGTTTCTTTATGATTTTTAAACATTGTCTCCTGTAATTTAGACATAGATTCCTGTAGTGATAGTAAAATCGAATGGATGTTAGCATTGGTTATGGAAGGTTGTTTCTCGGTTACCAAAGTTTCTTCTATTGTTTTTTGTGATGTCACTGAGGGTGAAGCTGCTGCAGTTGTCGTAGTCAACTTCTTTCCTGTCTTCAGCGTTGTGGTGGTTAAAGAAGTCATTTCTTCTAGGATTTGTTTTTGTTTGTATAGTAAATCCAGGACATTGTCCCAAATTAGCATTCAGTTCTTCTATCCCTGATTTTGTTGCACCTAGCTCTATGAGTTAATTTATCTAATCCTTCGGTTCTCTGTGTAGTCTATTATAATTTCTATTTAAATCCCCTTTTACATTAATTCTATTTTTGCTCTTCTTCAATCTTTATATATTATTTATCAATCTTAAATATTACCAGTTGAAATAAATACTTAATACTAATCTAAATAGGTATTTCTATATCTCTAAATATTATATTATATTATACTATAAGTCAGTATGCACTTATATCCTAAAATTCTAGAAAAGCAATTTACTCCTATATTCTAAATTTATCTAAAGTTATATAAATCTTAAATACTTATATGTAAATACTTTTTGTAAATATCACTGAATCAAACCACAGAAATTCAGTTTGAATTGATTATGCACACCAGTAATAATATTATGTTATATAATTGGTCCAAGTCCTCTCTATTAAAGTTCTTATCTTCTTCAATTTCTTTTTTTTTCCCCTCCAAGCAAAATCAACAATATAAGGGTGTAGAGAAATGTACAATATTCAAATAGTCATATCAGTCTATTTTCCTGCTTCCGCAGCTTCCAAGAGTTGCTGAGTCACTCTTATAAGTCTAATGATCTCTATGCACTTAACAAGTTTACCTCTCTTGTCTTCCTATTTTCACAAAAGTTCATTTATCCAACAACAGCTGCCAGGCTTCTTCCAGTCATTGATTATTTTCTGTCTGTAAGCTTTAAGTCTATCGTCTGGATTCTTTGTAACTTTGTAACTTCGTGACTCATCAAGCTCTAGTCTGCTTTCGATTTCAGTTCCTTTCTCTTTCCCCACAATGTCCTGATCCTTCTTCCTTTCTTTCCAGCTGGAAGCAATAGTAGATCAAAACAAAACAGAGTAAAATCCCACCCTCCGTGTGACCAATTATCAATTTTCCCCAAATAATAAGCAAGTAGCAGGTTCTCTCGATCCGAGCCTTCTCACCTCCACCGCAATGCTTTATCTTCGGCTCCTTCAGAGAGCCCTTTACTTTACTCTCCCTTTTTTGCCGCGTTAATCAGGCTCCTCTCAACACCTTGCCACTTCTGATCTCTCTCTCCCTCTCTCATTTCTCCCCCAGTTGAGATCTTAGGGAATTCCTCCTCAAGCTTTTAGATCTAATCACTCACCACCGCCGATTGCCTTTCACTCACTTTCCCTTTTGATGGCCGGTCAGGCTATGGGATCGCCGCGGCAATGCTGACGATCTATTGTTGTTCAGGCTCTCCTGGGTCTCTCTTCGTTCAGTGTGGGGTTGCCTTCCCCATCACCAATGCCATGCACCCCCAGGGGGTCGCACCAAACAACAAAGGGGTTTTCGAAGCCTCAGAGCTAGGCTTCTACACCACCATTCACCTTCTCTGCACCACCGGAAGTCTGATGTTTATATTTTATCATCTTACTCAAATCTAAGTTATTTGGATGAATCATTGCTTCCATCATAGATAGCCAAATTGGGCTTTTATGTAGTGTCTTTTCTTAATTTTAATCCAATTTTGTAATAAAGAGTCCCTAATTAAGTGCCTATGAAAATATTGTCGTTTTCTGGTCCCTGTATCCCACAAAAAGGCATGCCATCCTCTTTGTAGGTCGTGACCCTCTAACATCAATATTCTCTTATTGCTTAAATTGATCCAGTCAATCTAAGTCCAGATGAGTGCTGCTGCACTATAATATAACTCCTAATTTGGTAGCCCAAATCCTCCTCTGCTTTTCTTGTCTTGTAGTCACTTTATCTTTATTCTAAATTTTTTGCCTAACCAAATAAATGTTATCATAATTTTATTAAGTTCGTCAAAAATACTTTTTTTAAATCTAACAGAGATTGTTTGGAATAGATATAAAAATTTTGGTAAGATAGACATTTTTATGGCTGCTATCCTTCCCAGAAGTGATATTTGTAATTTGGCCCATAATTCTAAATCTTTTTTTGTTTGTTGTAATAATTTATCATAATTATTCTCCTTTATTGTTTTGCAGTGTCAGCCATATACCTAAATATTTTTTTTTTAATTGTTTGCAGTCCTGTTACCCTCTTTAATTCTATTTTTGGTAATTCTGTTAAATTTTTGGTTAGGAGTTTTGTTTTCTGTCTATTAATTTTCAAGAAGTTTTCAAAAACTTCTTTTTTCCTGCTTTTTCAACCTCAGCTGTGCCACACAAGGCAGCTGAGGTTGAAAAAGCAGGAAATAAAAGACAGGTAAGAACCCAGGTGGGCTTTGGTGGCTCAGGCTGTTAAATGCCTGCTCTTAAGATCCAGCTGTCTACAATTACTGTAGGCTCGAATCCCACCAGGCTCAAGGTTGACTCAGCCTTCCATCCTCTCGGGGTAGGTAAACTGAGGACCCAAGATTGTTAGGGGCAATTAGCTGACCTTGTAAAAATGCCACTTAGTAATAAGCAGGCTTATACAATGGAATGAAGGCTATTGCTGAGCACATTGGGTTGTTCTCCAAAATTGTAAGCCCCCTGAGTCTTCGGAGAAGGCGGCATATAAATGTAATTAAAAAAAAACAGCAGCAAACACAGAACCAGTTTGGTGTCTGCTGTTCTTGAGCTATCGGTTCTATAGAGCCAGGCAGAACCAGTAGCATCCACCCCTGATTTTATGGCTATAAAAGAAGCCTAATATTAATTGCCTTAACATTACTTGATTGTCAGGCAGGATAGGAGAAAAAGGATTTCTATGTGGGCAACCTGATACTGTGCTGTTTTTAAAGCTCTAAATGGAAATTAACTTGCTTTTAGGTATGATTCTCTGTCTTTATTCTTCCAGTAATGAATTTTTGGTGTTCCATCTAAAATGAATAAAAACATGAAGGTGAACACCTGGAACTCCTGTAAACACTTCTATTAGGAACAGGGATTTTAAAAAGGAGTCAGTGACCTGGATCCCACAATAGTCACAGATCACCTAGAATGGCAGGTAAAATTCTCACATCTTCTCACATGACCTTGAGCTCATTGCTGAGATTAAATGGAAACAGTTCAAATCTTTAGCTGCCAATCATGACTGGCAACCAATCCAACCTCTGTGCCAAGGCTCAGCTTGTGTTATTTATTCCCTTTAAAAATATGCAAATATGCTCACATTCTGGTATTAGTTCTAGCTTCACATGCTGGTTATTTTCAGCAACTATGATAATTTCCCCAAACTGGAAAATTTCTTATTTTTCTAGAAACACCTGCTGCTCATAACAAAGTTATTCACCTCTACATTTGTAATATGTTAGCTATTTTTAATCAATCCTAAATAGCAATCTCTCTAAGAAGTATGACATCCCCATGACCTTACAATCTTTTCTGTCATTGATCATTTCCTTGGAATTTGCTATGGCTTGGATTTCATTATTCTACTAAATGGCTTAGTTTATTTCACACAAGTTTTAAACTTATTTTAAGCTGCACATTTATTTTGTATAAAGCAGCATGAAATGTTTGCCCATTTCAATTATGCAGCCCAAGGTCAGGAAGGAAGAAAGGAAGAATTGTTTTTCTCTCTTACTTACTCATCCCCCAATTTTTCATTTAGCACAGATACTCTCTTCTTTGTTGCTGGGAAATATTTCTTCTTCCTAGAATAATTTCAGCCAATCAAATGCAGCATAGTCCCTAGAGTGGTATCATGAAATGTAATGGCCAGTTCAAGGTTGGCTGCTCCCAAACATTACCAAAATATAGTTATCAGATATCATGAAACCATATCATTCAAATGGCAAGATAATTACTAATACAAAGCATACAGACCCAATTCAGTTCAAAAGGGGAAGAAGGAGGAGGAGGAGGAAGAGGAGGAGGAGGAGAAGGTCAGTAAAACATATTTTTGCAATATTGTGGAAGACACCTAATTTTCGCAGAGCTAGGTGGTGTCACAGATGTTGATTTTGTCAGGCAATGCACTTAATACTATCTGTGGACTAGAGTTATTATTTCAATGTAATTGGAATACTTCTAGTAGAATCCTACTGCTATAGCTGGAATGGGGTGTTCAAAAGAGAATTCCAGAAGACCATATCAAAGCATTTCCATTTCACTGTGCTTTTGCTTTCTATTGTTTTTTACGGCCTTTATTGTATTAAAATGTTTTTACTATTTTAATGTTTTAATGTTTTTGGATTGTAAACAAGCCAGAGTCATTGACTGAGATGGGCAGCTACAGAAATGAATGAATGAATAAATGAATGAACGAATGAATGTTGCTAAGAAGACTACATGGATAAATACAGGAAGTTAAAGGAACTGAGCTCATTTTAAAGGGGAGAATTGACTTGACTTTTACTACTATATCAGCAATAATATAAGTGTCAGGGTTTTTAAGGATGCACCAATTAATTCATGAGCCTCGAGCCAAGTTTTAAAAGAAATCCAATTATTCCCAATAAAAAGATCTCTGATTTAAAGTCTATATGTTGTTTTATCACTTTTCCAACCATCTGTGGATTTTAGTCCAATATTTTTTTTGCATCCGAACAAGACCACCACATATGGTAATATGAACCAGGTATCTGATGACATTTCCAACATTTATCCGATTTGTTCTTAAACATTCTCGCAATTCTCGTCGGGGGTAGATGCCACCTGTAAAACATCTTATACAAATTTTCTTTATATGCAGTTGACATTGTCATTTTATAATTTTGAGACCACAGTTTTTGCCACTTCTCTAAATCAATCCCATATCCAAAATTCCCCCCCCCAAGCAACCATCGTTTCTTTAACTTGTTCTTCTTCCAATTTAAATTCTAATAAATGTCCATAAAGTTTTTTAATTACCTTTTCACCAGTACCCATCAAAATTTTATCTAAATCAGTCAACTTATCATAAATAGGGCCTTGGTGGTGCAGGCTGTTAATAGCCTAGCACTTAGTTCCAGCTGCCTGTAATTATTGCAGGCTCAATCCCACCAGGCTCAAGGTTGACTCAGCCTTCCATCCTCTCGGGGTAGGTAAATTGAGGACCCAAGATTGTTGGGGGCAATAAGCTGACTTGGTAAAAATGCTGCTTAGTAATAAGCAGGCATATACAATGGAATGAAGGCTATTGCTGAGCACATTGGGTTGTATCCCAAAAATTGTAAGCCACCCTGAGTCTCCAGAGAAGGGCGAGCTATAAATATGAATAAAAAACATACCTTCTGTTTTAAAAACTTTATCAAATCTAGATTGTACTTGCAAATATGAAAACCAATTCATTTTACACCTTGTTCTTCCAATGCTTGCATAGATTTAAGTTCACCCTTTTCATTCAATATCTCACCATATCTAACTGTTTGTTCCTTTTTATATATTACTAGATATGAAAAAGCTTCAATAGTAGATATCCATAATGGAATTTTTACATAATATTGTCTTTTGTCTTCTCCCAGTTCAAAAACAGTGCCTCTCGAATATAATGTCTTCTAAAATACCCCTGTGTTTTAGTTCCCTTATACCAAAGGAAAGCATGCCATCCTAGCAGCAAGTCATGTCCTTGTAAAGTCAATAGTCTAGTATTTCTAGTATTTGTTGGGGGCAATAAGCTGACTTTGTAAAAATTCTTTTCTATTTTCTGTTTGAAGTCTTTTCCTTTGGTATCGTATTATTTAAAATCCATCTAGATCTTCTCTTATATCCTTTCCAAATAACTGTCATTGGATTGTGGTCTGCCCAAGTGCTTGTTTCTATTTCAATTTCTTGTATGTTAGTAAGTAGTTCTGCTAACATCCATATCATATCAATTTAGACCATGATGCATGTCTGTTTGAGTAAAAAGTATATTGCTTACTTTCCACATTTCTCTCTCTCCATGCATCTTTTAAGTTTAATTCTTCTATCATTCAAAAGAAAGATTTTGGTAATATCTTTCTAGCTTTCTTTGTTGATTTCTGCATTTTATAGTCCAATCGATCATTAATTATTCCATTAAGATCTCCCATCATACAAATATTAACATAGTCCAATTCAATTATTTTCATACGTAATTTCCTATAGAATTCTTCTTGATTATCATTTGGAGAATAAATTGCAATTAAAAGTGTTTTGACATTATTGCCCATTATTTTCACCATCAAAATCCTTCCGTTGTCATCTGTATAAATTAATTCTGCCACAATTGTATCCCTGGGATCAGCAGGACATGCCCTTATTGATCACCATCTCTACGGGACAGTTTAGGTCTGACAGGACTGACCAGCAGCTGAGATATAGATGGCGATTTTAGAGAATTAAGATCGCGACGTCGTATGGCCATGACACCAGCTCCCCACCAGCTCATTTTAAAGGGGAGAATTGACTTGACTTTCACTTCTATATCACCAATAATATAAGTGTCAGGGTTCCTACAGATGTGCTAATTAATTCATGAGCCTCGAGCCAAGTTTTAAAAGAAATCCGATTATTTATTAGAAGCAACATGTCGGCACTTTTCCCAAGTGCAGTCAGCTCTGCCCTACATAATTTACTGTTCACCTATGACCCTGTTTCCCTCTCCTCCCAGGGTGTGTCATAAATCACCTTCTCCAATGAAGCACTTTCGGGGCTGTGAAAAACACACCTCTGTGGAAAACATGGCTGGATTTGGTAACTTGAGATACAATCTGGAGAAAGGTATGCGTGGAATGTGCTTCTGATCATAGCAATGAACTGCTCCATCAGATTTCCCCCCTCCTTCTTATGGCAACTTAAGGGCAACCCAGGAATGCCTTGCGAGTTGACTATAAACTCTTATATATTAAAAAGAAAACTAATTTGACCTATACATTAACAAATGGAAAATATATTGTCTGCTTATTAACAAAAAGGGGATTGTAAGAAGTTTCTTCAGCTTGGAGGGAACACAGGAAAAAAGTAATGTTAGAAAGCAGATGGGCTAGCTGACTATTTGATTCTTTTTAAAAAAAATCTGCATGATTGATAGGTCACTAAAGCCTTAAAAATGCAATTAGGCCAGCATCTGTGTAGTGTTCTAATGCAGTGGTGGGATTCAATTTTTTTACTACCGGTTCTGTGGGTGTGGCTTATTTGGTGGGCGTGGCTTGGTGGTCATGTGACTGGGTAGGTGGCTTGGTCATGTGACTGGGTGGGTGTGCTTGGTGGTCATGTGACTGGGTGGCGTGGCCAACTCAATGTCACTCACATCAAGGGCCTCCCTGGCCCCTCCCCTCCCAGCCATTCCTTGTCATACCCAGCCTCAACGTATCTATAGTTCTGTAAAAATGTTGTTCACCTTTTTGACTTTATTATCTGCATACTATAGATGTACTTTCATGGACCACTGAAAGGAGGAAATGGCTCACATGCTTTACCCAAGAGTGTGATAGGCAACAGGCTTTTAAGGGCTGCCACAAAGAAAGGGGCAATGTATTTTCCAAAGAAGCAGAATGCAATGGATGGAAACTGAACAGAGAGAAGCAACCTAAACTAAGGAGAAACTTCCTGACAGTGAGAACAATTAACCAGTGGAACTGCTTGTCTCCAGAAGTTCTGGGTGCTCAATCACTGGAAGTTTTAAGAAAAGACTGGACAGCCATTTCTCTGAAATGGTATAGGGTTCACCCAAGGTCCCTTCTAAGTGTTATTCTGTTATTCTGACACCTTTCCCAGGATCTCTACTGAGAGTTTGGCATCCTCAGTTTTCTTGCCTGAGCTGGGGGTTGGACTAGAAGACCTCCAAAGTCCCTTTCAACTCTTGTTAAACACATGTATTTTATGCTCTGGACTATTGACATTGAATGCATGTAAACCCTGAAAAATATGTGGTAGCCCTGGGCAAAAGAAAGGCAGAAAAATCACTCTAGGTGTAGGGACAGTGTAAAATATTAACATGTGATAAATAATGGAACAATTAAAAATAATAGCACAGAGTTTTCTCTCTCTCTCTTCCTATTTCTTTCTCTCTCTCTCTCTCTCTCTCTCTCACACACACACACACACACACACACACACACAGAGCACTTTTTGTAACAGACATGCATTTTGAAGCAGCTCCTTTAAATTTCTCCAAGGCTGGAGTGGATTCCCCCACCCCCTCTGTCAGACCGCACTCCTCACTCCAGGCACTTTAACTCACAAGGGTAAAGCGATACTTGCAGCATCCATGGGGAATCTTTGAAGAAGTTTTTAAAGGACCTGCTTCAAAATGCATTTCTTTTACATTGCAAAAGTGCTCCAAGGCTGGATTCACCCCCACCCACTCTGTCAGTCCACACTCCCTCTCATTCCAGTCACTTTTAACTCACACAGGGAAAGCGATACTTGCAGCGTCCATGCCTTTCTTCCTTTCCCCCAGGGAGAAAGAGGACGTGGGGAACGGAAAGCTAGGAGAGTGATTGGGGCAAGTGAGCAATCAGGTGACCCAGTTTGGGGGCGTGGCCAGCCAGGGGTCACCACCAGTTCAGCGACTCATGCCAAATAGCCACTACCGGTTTGCCCAAATAGATGCGAACTGGTTGAATACCACCTCTGTTCTAATGGAATATTTGTTTACATTGTGAATCAAAAGGATTTTGAATGCCTTTTCTAACTTAAAAATCTGAAACTCCAAATAACTATCTTCTTTTTATTCAGCAATGATTATCTTAATTCCCCTTTATTGCACTCCTCATGCCTTAACTGATTTTTAATCTTCAGTAGCTAATTATGCTTTACTTGGTTTCATAAACCAATTATAGATTGGTTATGCTAGATGTAAGAGACATCATAATCTGATATATTTGATACATTTGTATATCTAGATGGATAACATTTATGGAGATTTAAAGTACATGGCCTGTGTCACTGTGTTTTTTTGAGATTTGTCTGTTCAGCTCCTAAGCTAATATTATAGCAGGCAGGTGTCTGCTAGCTAGAATTGTTATCTTGCCTCCATAGTAATGAGATAATGCAGTCTTGTGACTTTTGATTTACTGCGCATGCCTGAAAGAGTTTTTACTTCACTTCCTGTAACTTCCTTTATTCTTTTTCTTATTAAGCTGCCAGTATGTAGCTCATTAGGTTTTATTATTTTTGTACAATAAAAAATGTTTCTTAGATTACTTTCCAGGTCTTATTTTATCAAAGTTGACAGCAAAGAAAGGCACGGTCTATCACCTCTAATTAGCAGGGATATTTGGAAGATTTTTACTCCCTGACAAATGGTAGCAGAGGATGGTTAGGGAGTAAAAATCTTTAAAAATCAACCACTTTAGTTTCCCATAAACAATATCGACTAGTTAATAATAGCTATCCACCAACATCTGCTCCACTTTAAGTAATACATATACAACACATCACATCTTCAACTTAGCAGGATCATTTTAAGTACTGTGAAAGTCATCTGGATAAAAAACCTTTCTAGGTATTCACAGGAAAGAAGAAACATCTTAACTGATCTGACTTCACAAGTAATGAAGATTGCTCTATTAAAAAAGGAAAACTTCAAGTCAAGCTTGACTTCCACTTACAATGTGACACTTCCATGTGGTTTTCTTGTCAGTATCATGGAAATGGCTTCTTATGGCCTTGCTTTCTCTAGCATTTGATACTACCAAATCTTTCAAAATTATTCACCCTTCATTTCAACATAGCATTTTATTATAATATTCCTCAGATAAATTTTAACTCTTAGCTTTATTGAGCAGCTCTCCAAAACATTCTTATCTTCATTATTGTTAGGATCTGAGTTATACAACAAACAACAACCACTACCATAACAATTAAAGAATAGTCTGCCTCAGAAATTATATATTTATTCATCAGGATTATTTATTGATGTATTTTTAACCAAGGCAAAACACAAACATACAATCCAATATGCTAAATAAAGAACAATGTAATGTCAATAAATTTAATATTGACATAACAGCAACATCTTCAGAAACATTGGGCAATAGTATATTTCAGTCTTTTTGTTGCTATTGTTTTAATAGTGCAATGAAAAACTCAAGGATTTCACTCTTAATAAAAAGGTTTTGAAAGCTTACAACCTCCAATTTGAGTTAATAGGCATGAAAAGCCCTTATGAAAAAACAGTCTTACTGAGATGCTGGAGACTTACAAAGCCAATTCAAAGTGATTTTACCAACCAATTTATTACCACTATCCTACTGTTGAGAAAAGATTTACTTTACTGAATGTGTACTTTTATTCATCTTTTATGCCTTTGGTAATGATTACTCATTTACAGAGAATACATCCATTTGAGAAGAAACTTTACAGAAAGCAAATATTTGACACAAGATAAAGGATGTGAGCAGTGAATGAGGGAAGAATGTAGAATGTAGTTTTTTTTTCTTTTCCTGGCATAGTACTGAAAATAGATTTCATCTGTATTACTTAAACTGGTGAACTAAAAAGTACAAGATGTTTAGAAATCAGCTCCTCTTATAGCCACAGTTGTGATCATAGAAGAACAAATTTTGGATATATACACATAAATCAAATACATCACATAGTTTCATTCATTTAATTAGTTAATGTCAAAATTCACATGGTATGAAGATATCCACAAAACAATAGTATTAGCAATATAAACATAAAATATTGTGTTTGTTAGTTAATATTAAGAATTCTTGTGACAAGATTTCTTGCCAATAGCAAAATGCAAAACATGGAAATCCGTAGCAATGTAATTGGATTTTAAAAAATGGCCTTGATTTTAGATTGTTTGGTCATGGCCTAGCTTTCCACTAAGAACTCTATCTTCTTAGTTAAGCTAGTGTACAGGAAAAAGAAGTTCTATATGAGAGCATTCAGTGTTGATAAAATGATTTTTTAATCCAATTTATACATATTCCGGTATCAACATGTTTCTGTTTAACATTTTTTTCAAGAGTGCCTGGAATGTGATAAGTGACTATCTTAGGCCTCAGTTTGAGGTGCTATTTTGTTTTACATATTTATAAATTACTTGGAGGCAAGCTTAAAATGTGATAATCAAACCTGCAGAAATCACAAAGATAGCAAACATAAATTCAGGAGGGTCTTGACAAGCTGGCATGATAGGAAAAAACAACAAGATGAATTTTAGCAAGTATAATGTAAAAGATAATATATCACTGGCTCAGGACCAGGTTATCTCCAGAATCATCTCCTACCCTGCATCTACCTGCAATCGGTAAGATCCCACAGAGTCTCTCTCCTCTGGGTTGCATCAGCTAAACAATGCCGGTTGGCGGGCCCGCGGGAGAAGGCCTTCTCTGTGGTTGCTCTGGCTCTCTGGAACCAGCTACCTCCCGAGGTCCAGACTGCCTCCACCCTACTGGCCTTCCGCGAAGCAGTCAAAATCTGGTTTTTCCGATAGGCATGGGGCTGTTGATCTCGTGACTGAG
This sequence comes from Naja naja, assembly GCA_009733165.1. NCBI lineage: Eukaryota > Metazoa > Chordata > Lepidosauria > Squamata > Elapidae > Naja > Naja naja. Next base: position 35,026,641 of record CM019153.1, read on the forward strand.
ATCTAGCGAGATCCGGCCCTTCTGTTGTTTGCTGTTTTTTAAATTGTTTTTAGACTTTTTATAATGTAATTCTTTGTGTTTTTTGCTGTGAGCTGCCTGGAGTCCTTCGGGAGTTGGGCAGCATATAAGTTTAATTAAATAAATAAATAAATAAAGATAATATATCAAAAGTATAAACATACAACACAGGAGATTGTATGCCAAAAGAGTACATGTGAAAAGATTCTGGGTGTCTTGTATCACAAGCTGAACATGTGCCAACAATATGATGCTGCTGCAAAATCAAAACAAATTAAGAATGACACATTCAGTCAAGGTCATAAGGATCAACAGTACTCATTTTTCCTACCTATTCTATGTTGGCCAGTTCGTCACATTTTAGGAGGGAGAAAGGAAATATGAAATTCATATTTCAAAACTGGTTTTCATGGAAAAATTTAATCAAACAATTGCCTGTCATATTCCTCATCTGAAGTTCAAAACTGCCAGTGATGCTTGCTTATGCTTGGCTGCCAACTTTTGCATTCAAATTACCAGTATGTATGTACACAATGTCTTTCCTGGGCACTTGCTTGGGAGTTTTTGATGCTGGCATAGAAATCCTCCATTTCAAGCTCCATTGCATCAGTTGTTGGGGCATAGACTTGGCCAACTATGATTTTGAGGGGCCTGGCACAGATTCAGCTGCTAATAATGTGACCATTAACCACCAAGATGCTTTCCATTGCTTGGATGAACTTCTGGCTTCTCATAAATGTCACTCCATTCATTTTCTTGGTGTAGCATCCCAAGTCAAATATAGTGAATTCCTCAGACTAAAAATAGACTATTGTCTATTTCTTTCTGAAGTGAAAATCCTTGCTTTCACCAATGGCTGGGATTTCTGCTGGATTTTCCCCAGGCATATCATCAATTTGCGGGAGCGTCTCCTGCCGATATCGAATATTATTCGCCCTGTGCGGGCACACAGACGGGGACTCCCCGGGGTGCCATCTGCAAGACAGTGTCGACTGGCGGTGCCCCGGGAAAGGGCCTACTCTGTTGCAGCTCCCGCCTTGTGGAACCAACAACCTCTGGAGCTCTGTTTGGCTTCTGATCTCCACTCTTTCCGCCGCGATTTGAAAACCTGGCTGTTTGATCAGGCCGGGCTGGACTGACCTCTTTGGTGGGGGGGCGGGGTTTAAATCATTTTAAATTTTAAATTAGTTTTAAATTAGTTTACCTATTGGGCTTGTTTGTTTAATTCTTTTTAAATATATTTATTGTTGTATTTTAGTTGTGAGCTGCCCTGAGTCCTTTCAGAGAGGGGGAGGCATACAAGTCCAATTATAAAAATAAAATAAAATAAATGCCTGGGCTTTGCATTGTGATCCTTCTGGCTCCTAATACCTTTTTTGGTATCTTCCAGCATTTGCGGGGGCAGGTTCCTACCATTGGGCACCATACCCTATCTGATTCATTTGAGAAGAGTTCCATTCCATTTTCTTAGTGAGGTGTTTATAAGATACTTTGCCATGTATTACCTCAACCCTCCCTATTCATCCAGACTTGAGACTGGTGGACAAATGCATGGCTGGATTCAGTTTCACGAAGAGCTTCCTAAATGCAATACAAATTTTGCTTCTTTGGTAAAGTTGTCAAGAATCACAACTCAAGAAATGTAGTTGACAGACATTTCATGAAACAAAGTAAAGTTTTCCATGCAGCTCATCAGAATAGCCTCTGGCTAGTGTTCTAGTAGAGAGCACTTCTTAAGACTGACTTTAACCAAGAAGCAAACTGTTTCCAAAGGTGTTTTTCTTGGCAAAAGGTGCTATCTAAATGCTTTCATCAGTAAGAATCCTCATGTAGCATGTGTGTTGGATTCATTCTTCGGTAGTTCTTTTTAAAAAAAACAAAATTCTACATTATACTATTCAGAAAGAGAAAGCTGTTTCAACAAAAAGTCTTATTCATGAAGGCAACTTTTCTTATAGCAAAAGAAGACAATCAATCAGTGTTTTAAACACAGCAAGGCATTTAATAAATCAAAACTGTTTGAGTAAATATAAGGTTATCCCTGCAATGGAAAACACAAAAACAGTCAAACCAGCAGTCTGCCTTCCTTGCAGTTCTTTGCCCAAGGGGATCCAAATTTCTTCCTTTGTTTGCTAACATAACTTGCCCTCCCATTTCTCTCACTGCACAGCATGGATTATATTTGCTGTATTTCTTGATATATTTGCAGCCATACAGTATGTTGAAGGTTCACAGCTTCATAAGAACACACAGGCAGTAAATGATACTACCACTGAATATTAGACTGGGACAAAAACAAACCTTTGGATGATTTTTTTTTTTACAAAATATGATTAGAGCAGAGATTAATAACTACAAAACTCTATTACTTTAGGTGAAAACTGTACCTGACAATACACTGAGAGGGGAAAAAAAGAACTGTATACAATAAAGTTATATAGGTTTACTTTCTAACCTGGGTTTCAATTTAGAATAATAGAGTTGAAAGGGACCTTGGAGGTCTTCTGGTCCAAGCACCTGCTCACAGCCGAGACCCTATACCATTCTAGCAAGTGACTGTTCAGTCTCTTCTTGAAAACCTCCAGTGACCTACAACTTCCAGAGATAAGACATTTCACTGATTGTTCAAATTATCAGGGCATTTTTCCTTAGTTCTAGGTTGAATCTCTCTTTAATGATCTTGAACCTGTTACTTCTTGTCCTGCCCATAATTTAGGCAATACTTAAGTATATATATTCAAATTTCTAATGTTTTCCATGCAATGGAAATAAATTTGTTCAATAGTTTTAGCCATTCCAAGTAAAATATCTGTTTTCAGCAGTGGTGGGGTTCACGTTTTTTTTACTACCGGTTCTGTGGGCATGGCAGGGGAAGGATACTGTGAAATCTCCAGTCAGAGGTGGTATTTACCAGTTCTCTGAACTACTCAAAATTTCCACTACCGGTTCTCCAGAACTGGTCAGAACCTGCTGAATACCACCTCTGGTTTTCAGTAAAGTTCAGATCTTGGAAGCGATCTTGGCATTAGTACAGAAAATAGGTAGATCCATTTTGTAGCATGTTTTTTTATTTTTTTTCCCTCTCTCTAGGATCAAAAGTATGGATCAAAATTATGTGCAATACCTGAGATACAATATAAATTTTCAATAAGGAGTTTAGCTGTATTTTCATTATCTATGTTTCTGAGTATCATAGTGCTTAAAATTCATTTGGAGAAACAAATTATTAAATAAAAATGTCAAGGTTGTTGATGTTGTTGAGGTGTTTTAACAAAGAAGGGGATTAAACATGGAAGGGGATTGACTTCCATACAGATTTTTTTCCCAACTTTTTCCCAACTTCTTCAGTTGGAGCCTTATCCCTTGTCTCTCTTGGCCATGTCCCCTTCAAATTTCTGATGCTGCTTAGCCTTCTGCAATTTGCCAAGTTAAGCTAGGTGTTACCACCTTGCTATACTTTTGCAACTACTAATCATGATCAGTAAACCAATAAGTAAATATTGAACAAAAGGGGTAATTATTCAAGTGTGTAGTAGTGGAAATATTAAATTTACTTATTTTGAAATACTTGAAGAGTAATGATAAAATATAAATGTTATTTTTAATACAATATTAAAACACTTTTATTATGTTTTGGAATCATAGTCTGAACTATATCAATGCAGAATGTGGTTTAAGAAAGACTACTTACTATTAATAACAAACTGATATAGTATTTAAACCCTGTATAATAACATCTAACTCCCCACATCTGAAGAGTCCTCATGAGGATGAAACTGAGAACCTGGTGTCTCCTGGTGAATTTAATTGAAAACCAAGAATGAGCAGGATATGGACATTGTCAAAAAGGAGACTCCCACCAGCCATATAAAAATTATGCTGTAACGTAACATTTGTATCTGTCTGTTTTGAGAGCTTAAAGAAAAGTGGATTGTATATACAGTACAATTATGATAACCTCCTAGGACAATAATGACCTGAAAATGAACAATTAAATTGGAATTGAGCAGTATTTATATATGGAATACAGAATATATTCTATATATTCTATTTCTGAAGGAGTCAGTCAAAGAAGAGAAAGCAAAGCACAATGAACTATACAATAAAAGAATTCTCGGAAGTTGGTGCTCCGTCTGTATTTATCCTTATTACTCTGTTCATTTTTTTAAGCACCATTTATTTTTATGCTGTATGTGACATCTATACTGCTGTATTCAACAATTGGTCTGAAACTAAGTATATATAGTTGGGCCTATCAATATCTAAATGAGAAACCACTGGGAAATATCAGAGTTAAAGACTAGGCTGGAAAACAGCAACAGCAACAATAACAGAAACAGAAACACAAAGACCTTTTTTTTTTAAATTACATTTATATGCCGCCCTTCTCCGGAGACTCAGAGGCTTACAATTTTGGGATACAACCCAGTGTGCTCAGCAATAGCCTTCATTCCATTGTATATGCCTGCTTATTACTAAGCAGCATTTTTTACAAAGTCAGCTTATTGCCCCCAACAATCTTGGGTCCTCAATTTACCTACCCTGAGAGGATGGAAGGCTGAGCCTGGTGGGATTCAAGCCTACAGCAGTTGAGCCTGGTGGGATTCAAGCCTACAGCAGTTGAAGGCAGCTGGAACTTAAGTGCAGGCAATTAACAGCTTGAGCCACCAAGACCCTTCAAAAAGAAGTAGAATGACTGTGGCAAAAGAAAGACATGCTAGTACCAATAGTAATAGATGCATTGGGTGGAATCCTAAAACATCTGGAGCATCACTTGAAGACCATTGCCATTGACAAAATCACCACCAGTGAATTGCAAAAGACAGCTTAGCTTGGAATTCTGGGTAAAAACTTCATCCAGAAGATGTAACCCTTGTGATTAACTTGATTGTGTTCTGACACAAATGTTATGTGACAGCATTGAATACAGGAGGAGGAAGAGGAGGAGACTTGTGCAGTAATAACATTGCATAAACCCCAAAGGTTGTTTAAGGTTATTTCTTGGAACAACGCAGTTGGTAAATATATTTCACCCCCTCAGTTTTCATTTCCGTTTTGTATATCTTTACCCTTCAGTGATTCCACACCATTAATAAAACATGAATGCATAAATAGGGTGTTGAAAAGGACTATCTTTCAAATGCTATGGCAGTTTTATGGCAAAGGCATTCAAGTGGAATCTTTTTGATGCAGTCAATTGACTTTTTTAAGGAACTTTTTTTGAGAGGGGGTAATCTGTTTTGGTACAAAATGATCTTACAAAAATTAATACAGAATCATTATTCAGCAGGGAAACAGTGATCTTATCAAAAATTGAGATGATGGACTGCAACTGAGAGATTTGAGTCGTAACTTAAATAACCCAATATATTGAAAGCCGCAGCAGCTTTGCAAACTCATTACTACCTTCCTTGCCTGGACCCAGATCAAAGCGAATCAGATCACATCTATATCAAAACAATTTTTTAAAAGTTAGATTGGAAGTTTATTCAAGACAATGTCCTGTTTTCCTCCCTCTTCCACTTCCTGTTCCCTTATTGGTACCTACTTGTAGCACCATTGTTATTCACTATAAAAATTAAGACTGAAATTCTGTCTTTTTAATTCTTTTTTTAAATTCAAATATATATTTATTGTAATAAAGAAAAAATTGTTTTGGAAGCCCAAGATCACAGTGACAATGTGTTTCATTGTAAAATTATTAAGTGAAAACGTATCCAAGGCAAAAACAAACAGCTTTGCATTCAATTGTACATATAATTTAATACATTAAAATGTTCTTTTCCCATATGTTTTAAATACTAGAAGAGGATTTTCTGGCTAGGTTCCCAAATGGTTCAACCATAATTTTATGCAAAATGAAACTCATGCTAATTAAAAAACTACCACAAAATAGCTTTGCGTGTTCTCATTGGTCTGTTCAACTGTCATTTGAAGTCATTATTCTTCTGTAACCCTATTCATTTGAACACGTAGTATTAGTTCATGTCACATTCATTTCTTCTTTTTTCCTTTATTTTTTTTGCCACCTTCTTGCTGTAGATTTGGGTCAATGCCTTCCATTTTTATGTCCTTGTTTTCAGTTTGGGAATTGTTTCTGCTGCATCACTGCCCTTACATGTTGGAAACTGAGGCCGACATAGATTACCATCTTCCTGTTTCAGCTGAATGCGAACTCTACCCCTATATTGCGCATCGTGGTTCCATTTCCTGGAATACATTTTGTTTTTCTTCAAAAGCACAATAAGACCAACTGCTGCAGAAACATCTTGGATTTCTGCAGATGTAGGATTTTCAATAGCTTTGTCAAGAGGTGTTCTTCTTCCTTCTGCTATTGTCTTCTTGTTATTTATGTAGGCTGGATACAGATAAACCAAGATTTATCGGAGGGTAAAGAGGGCACAACCCAAGCCATGGCCTTTGCATTGGCAGGTGGCACCGGCTTTTTGTGATTCAGCCATTCACCGGCCATGGCAGTGTTTTTTAATTCTTATGAGCTGTGGAATGCTTACAGATTTTGCTTGCTAATTATAGATCATAGAGCTTTAATTTCTGTATATTGTTTTCCCCCTTTTTTGGGGGGGAGGAGTGGGGAGATGTTGCATTATAATGTATTATTGCATGAACATTATTCCATTTAGACAATATTTCTGCAAGTTGCATAGCTGATAATTACCAATTGTTATCCCCCTAGATACAAAATGAGCGAAAGGGGGGCTTGAATTGAGTTTTCATTGCTTCCTATTGCAAGAAATTTCAAACTAGTTTGAGCTTTACTCTCTTAGACTATAACCACAGAAAATGTTCTAACAACCTTTGAAAAGAAAGTTTTGGTCCAAGGTCAGAGTTTGACCTAAGAGCAGAAATTCAAAACAGGCATTCTTTATTTCAAACTTGGAACACTTCAAAAAGTCACTGAATAAAAAAACAGTTCTGTTGTTCCTACTAAGCACTATAGTTATATAAAATATACTCATTCAATCTATATAATGAGCTTTGTTTTGAAAAAAAAGTGGGGGATACCCTTACTGCTCCTTTTCCCCAATAACTACATATCCAAGATTGTTATGAACCAATTTATTTTAATGTCGGATACACTGGTATAAAAATAGCAAGAACTGTGACAAAAGATCCCCATCCTATTATTACTTCAGAGTGCTCATTGAACATATTGAGGCTTGGGGGAGAGGAAATTTTATATTTGGTGCAGGGTTTCATTGACAGTTAGAGTTTCCCAGAGCAGGAACACATCTTATGTCAATAATCAACTGCGATTTAGCACCAGGCCTGAGAATCACAAAGCAAAGTATCCATTAAGCTGTGGGAAAAGCAAGGGAGAAAAACGTACCAGATTTAAACTGCAGGGAATACAACAGGAAACTGCCTTCTCATACTGATACAAAGCAATTTATTCTTGTATCCTGAATTCTATTAGGCAATAAAGCATTTTATTTAGCTATGTCTTGTTGAGTGTCTGGATAGCTTCTATCAAGCTTGAGCTAGGGAGGCTATGTACCTTCTATTAACATGATTAGATTCTCTATTAATAAGATTATAGCTCTATTTTACTGTATTGGAAAAATATGTGCATTTTATTATGCACTTTGTAAGAGCGGATACCGTGTCTTCCCTACAAAACATTATATTGTGCTACAAATCAATCCCATCATGTCACACTTTTTCTCTCCTCTTTGCTTATTAAGGTTTAAAGTCACATGTCTTTGCCAAATGGCACCCAAAACAATATAGAAACAATATAAAACAATAAAACGCTCCAACATCATAAGAACACACTGACACAACAAATAACACATTGTAGTCATAAAATCAGCACTCCACCAACACAGCCATCTGATCACTACTTCTCCTGAAGTTCACAGTCACCAAATAACTAACAACAAACATAAATTTAGTTTCAGCAGTCAAGGGGGAAATTCTCTGTTATACTCTGCCTTAGAAGAGATAAGTTCCTGAAAGTTTGTGTGCAATGCGAGAGAATGTATTTTGTTTTTGTCTTATGGAAGCTTAAACAATTCCAAACAATTTCTTAAAATATTTACTTCTGTGTATTGTGTTTAAAGTGTAGATGACCTTAACAAATAATGATGATGATGATGATGATGATGATGATGATGATGATCATCATCATCATCATCATCATCATCATCATCAAAATGGTTTTCCGGCTAAATTGGAAAACCTGGACCAGAAAACGCGTAAACTTTTGAACATTTACAACGCTTTATATCCAAGATGTGACATCGACAGGTTATACCTGCCATGAAGAATAGGGGGCAGAGGGCTATTGCAAATCCATCAAACTGTAAAAGAAGAAAAACAAAGTCTGAATGATTATGTGAATCAAAGTATAGAAAAAATGCTGCAAGCTGTGAAAATGGAGAACATTATAAAAACAACAGAAACAAAGGCAGAAATAAGGAAAAATGACAAAGTTGAAACTGTTTCACACTATTTATTTATTTATTTATTTATTTATTTATTTATTTATTTATTTGACTTAATATGTGAATGCAGCAAAATTGTGCAAAATAGTCAAAGCTAGACGTGATTGAGTTGCTAAATTAATCCACTGGTCATTATGTAAAATATATGTCCTACCTGTATCCAAAAAGTCATGGGAACATAAAGTGGAAAAAGTTGTCGAAAATGAGATGGTGAAGATCTTGTGGGGCTTTCTAATATAGACGGATCACCATTTGGAACACAACACACCAGATATTACGGTTGTGGAGTGCTGAAGCATACAATTTATTGATATCACTGTATCAGGAAACACCAGAAGAAAAAGAACTGGAAAAAATCATAAAATATTGCAACCTGGACATCAAAACTGCACAGTAATGAATGAAACATGTAACAGTGATACCCATTGTCATCAGGGCACTTGGTACCATGTCCAAGAATTTTACAAAACACATCAAGAAATTGCAGCTTTCTGCAATAACACCAGCAAAACTGCAAAAATCTGTGCTACTCGTAACATTGTATATTTTAAGAAGATACTTGGTTGATACCTAGGACGCTGGCAGCAACCATTAGCACCAGTCACTGGTATTTGTGATACATTTTTAAATGTTCAGTTGACTAAATTGTATGTTTAATGAATAAAAAAGACAACAACAACAACAACAACAACAACAACAACAACAACAATAATAATAATAATAATAATAATAAACAACTGCATGGAGAGTTCCTTGAAAAGATCCAAGGAAAAGTAGATAAGGAAAAGACCTGGTTATGGCTGACCAATGGAACACTGAAGAAAGAGACAGAAGGCCTGATTCTTGCAGCCCATGAACAAACCATCAGAACAAATGCAATCAAAGCCAGAATAGAAAAATCTGCTGATGACCCCAAATGCAGACTCTGCAAAGAAGCAAATGAAACCATTGATCACATAATGAGCTGTTGTAAGGCTCAGACTGACTACAAACAACGTCACAACACAGTCACTCAGATGGTCCACTGGAACTTGTGTCACAACTACCATCTGCCCGTAGCAAAGAACTGGTGGGATCATAAGCCTGAAAAAGTGGTCAAAAATGAACATGCAAAACTACTGTGGGACTTCCAAATACAGACTGACAAAGTTTTGGAACACAATATCCCAGATATCATGATTGTAGAGGATAAAAAAGTGTGGATTGTCGACATTGCCATACCTGGTGACAGCAGAATTGATGAGAAACAACTTGAAAAAATCACCAGATATCAGGACTTGAAAATTGAACTGCAGAGATTCTGGCATAAACCAGTGCAGGTGGTTTCAGTGGTACTCAGCACACTGGGTGCTGTGCCTAAAGACCTAGGCAAGCACTTAAAAACAATTGGCGCTGACAAAATCACCATTGGTCAGCTGCAGAAGGCTACGTTGCTGGGATCTGCTCACATAATCCGCCGATACATCACACAGTCCTAAACGCTTGGGAAGTGTTCGACTAGTGATTTGTGAAACAAAACCCAGCATAGTCATCTTGTTTGCTGTGTACGCTGTCATTTTTTTGTGAATAAAATCATCATCATCATCATCATCATCATCATCATCATCATCAACCATGGAACGCTATTGCTAAACAGAAGCATCACACACAGGGACAGTTTTATTCTGTGCATCAGATACCAAAAACAAAATTGGTTTAACTGCACAGATCTCTCTCAGGCCTGTAACTGGTTATGATTATAAAAACAGTATTTGCTTCCTGCTGATATTGAATTCAGGATGCAATTAAATATGCAACATTTTTATATTGGTTTGAGGTACTTTCCTGAGGCTCAAGGAGATGTACCTTTTGTGTGATTTTTTTTTAAATTTGCATTTATATGCCACCCTTCTCCAGAGACTCAGGGCGGCTTACAATTTTTTGGAGCACAACCCAATGCGCTCAGCAATAGCCTTCATTCCATTGCATATGACTGCTTATTACTAAGTGGCATTTTTACAAAGTTAGCTTATTGCCCCCAACAATCTTGAGTCCTCAATTTACCTATCCCGAGAGGATGGAAGGCTGAGTCAACCTTGAGCCTGGTGGGATTCAAGCCTGCACTAATTGCAGGCAGCTGGAGCTAAGTGCTAGGTGTTTAACAGCCTGAATCACCAAGGCTCGTTTTTGACCCTATCAGTGTTGAAATTCTAGATTATATTTAAAATTGCTAATATATTTATTTATTATATATTAGGTGTCTCCCATCTTGTCCAGAGATTACTCTAGGTGGCTTAAAAACATTAACACTATTATCCATTAAAACAATAAAGCAAAAATAGTAACAGTAATAAATACTATTGAAAGATAGGGAGGAGGGTAGCACAAATCCTCCTACTCCTCACCTAGAAGAAGGCAAAGAGCAAACCTCTTCCACCTGGTTGCCAAAAAAACTACAGGAATATATATAGAGGAACATCAAGAATCAAGTTTAATTCAAGGGGCATTTCATCTTTGTTGTTGTTGTTTCAGAGAGGAAACTAGTTAGAAATTATGTAATGTTAAATGGATATGTCCCAAAGATGCTTCTTCAAGAGGCAACTGGACTTTCTTATTTTACTTTGAGGACATTTTGCTTGTCATCCAAGAAGCTCTTCAGCTTTGACTGGATGGTGGGGAATGGAAGGATTTACATTCCTTGCAGATAGCTGGTCATTTGTATTCTTTTGGAGAGTCGTTGAGGTTGGAGGTTTGTCTGTATCCTCAAGGTTACAGAGTAGTGCAAATCAGAGGTGGTCTTCAGCAGATTCTGACCAGTTCTGGAGAACCGGTAGTGGAAATTTTGAGTAGTTTGGAGAACCGGCAAATACCATCTCTGACTGGAGATATTACAGTATCCTTCCTCTGCCACGCCCACCAAGCCACACCCACAGAACCAGTAGTAAATTTTTTTGAATCCCACCACTGGTGCAAATAGATGTGGTGCCTTCTTGGAACTGATGAAAGAACTGCAGACTGTTAGACTGGAGAGAGATGATGTTGTATACCTCCCCCTCTGTTAAGGGATATGACCTCATCTACCTCCAAGTCTACATCCAGAAGAAGCACCTAAGGGGGACAACCATGACCTGGATGACTGAGAATCTACAGAAACATTTAGCTAGATGGATACAGGGGTAGTTTTTCTTATTGCCATGAAAAGAATTTGAACATAGCATGTAAATAAATAAATAAATAAATTCAGGTAGGTGACTTAGATATAGATATAAATAATGTAGATGTAGATAGAAGTAGATGTAGATGATCTCCTGAAAAAAAATTTATTTATTTATTTTTATTTAATTCATATTTATATCCCGCCCTTCTCCGGAGACTCAGGGCGGCTTACAGTTTTTGGGATACAACCCAATGCGCTCAGCAAAAGCCTTCATTCCATTGTATATGCCTGCTTATTACTAAGCGGCATTTTTTACAAAGTCAGCTTATTGCCCCCAACAATCTTGGGTCCTCAATTTACCTACCCCGAGAGGATGGAAGGCTGAGTCAACCTTGAGCCTGGTGGGATTCGAGCCTGCAACTATTACAGGCAGCTGGAGCTAAGTGCTAGGCTATTAATAGCCTGCACCACCAAGGCCCTGAATTTTCCAGTGAGCTTTGCCAAAGATAAAGCTGTCAAGAGGATTATGGGATTAGGTCCCATTAGGTCATATTAGGTCCCATTTTGTAGAGAATGGGGGAATGATTTTGAATGGTGAAATGCTCACCTCAAAGTTAGAAGTGAATATTAGGGCTGCTGGAGAAAGTTTGCGTAGTGCTGACAGAGGGGAGAATGAATGGGAGAGTTTGCGCTTTTTAAAAGTATGCTTCTGAGAACATTTGAAAAGAATTCATGCGCAGAATTTAAAATTAAGAAATGCCAGAGCTTCTTGAAATGCTACTTAGAAATAATAGATATCATGTATCTCTTTAAAAATTGCTTTGATTCAGAAACTGCAAAGAAAAAAATAAATATTGAATTATGTCATTTTTATTCACCTCTTGTCAAAACACTATGGAGACCTCAGCAAAATACTCCACACTTCTTTAGACATGTGTATATTACATTTAACATTAAATTGTGATCTAGATAAAAATAATCAGATTATTACTCAGGCAATGTTAGCAAATATATGTTGGGAAGGAGGCATATTGTTTCTTGGTGAAATTCAGTGCTATACCCATCTTCTGATGCAGTAGATGGAAAGAGCTTTTCCTATGCAATGCAACATCTCACCCACCCTCAGCATCTGTGGCAGAACATTCTCCCAACTCTCTTAGTCAGATTATGAGAGAGTTATAGGATAGAGAAATGAATTTGACATACTTGAGAAGATCTTCAGAAGCCTCCATGCCTCGTTGCCCCAACTGATCTGCAACCTGTCTATTTTTACTTGAGGACATCCCTTTGACAATGATCACATCTTCTCTTCCTTACTTTCTGCTTCTGTCCCTGCTGAGCAGCATGAAACTGAAAAGAGATACTATACAAAATATAAGATATTCATGCACAGTGGTGGGATTCAAAATTTTTTACTACTGGTTCTGTGGGCGTGGCTTGGTGGGCATGGCAGGGAAGGATACTGTAAAATCTCCAGTCAAAGGTGGTATTTGCCGGTTCCCCAAACTACTCAAAATTTCTGCTACCAGTTCTCCAGAACTGGTCAGAACTTGCTGAATACCACCTCTGTTCATGCATAACTATTGACCTCTCACAATTCAGTAAGTTCAAGAATATCACAGTCCACCTGTGCACATTTCTTCAAAGAGTTCTACTCTTTGAAAAGCAAATTCTGTTTATCACTTCTTGAATGAGGACTACCTAAAAGGGGGGAGCAGGATGAGATAATAGCAGGCAATTCTATAATTGCCAAGGGCTAAAAATTGAATTACATGAGTCCATCCAGACTACTGCATGGATGGAATCTATCAGGGAACTGCATATGTAGTACCTTAAGGTATTGGCAAGGATAAAACAAAATGAATTAGTTCTTATGAGCATTTTCATCCTGTTCCCACCACTCTTAGTGAAAGAGTCATGTGGATGTCTATGGAGATCCTCAGTCATCCAAGTCATGGTTGTCCCAAAGGTGCTTTTCAAAAAGGCAACTAGATTTTCTTTGTTTTTTCCTTGAAGAAGTTTCTCTTCTCCTCCAAGTTGAGAAACAAAACATCTTCAAGGAAAATCAAAGAAAGTCCAGTTGCCTTTTGAAAAAAGCACCTATAGGACAGTTATGTGGATACCTTCTTTGGTCTGTATAGCTTGCTTTATTTATTTATTTATTTATTTATTTATTTATTTATTTATTTATTTATTTATTTATCTATTTATCTATCTATCTATCTATCTATCTATCTATCTATCTATCTATCTATCTATCTATTTATTTGATTTATATGCTGCCCTATCCCCTGAGGGACTCAGGGCGGCTTACAATTAAAATAGGATTTAATACAATCAGACAAATAAATTGATGAGTCGAGGTCTCACTACTGATTAGGATAATTTAGGATATGTTCAGAACCCTTTCCCATTCTCCCTTAGTCTGGACAGGCTAGTTGGAATAGCCAGGTTTTTAACTCACGGCGGAAGGAGCGGAGGTCAGGGGCCGTCCGGAGCCCCAGGGGAAGTTGATTCCATAGGGTGGGTGCTCCCACTGAGAAGGCCCTACTCCTGGGGACAGCCAGATGACATTGTTGTGTCGATGGCACCTGGAGAAGGCACTCTCTATGGGAACGCACAGGATGTTTTACTTTATTCAAACAGTTACAATGTTTTCTTCTTGCACCAGTGGTTAATTTGCCTAATAGTTCCTATCTTTACATGCAAGTATTCTGTTTCTTTATCAGTGGTGGGCTAAAGAAAAGAATCAGGAGCTAGAACAATCCAATTCTCAGAGCAGAAACTACAAATCTTCATATATTGAGTAGCAAAAACTGAATGTAGATACTAATCATTTTTTATCTGTTTGACTTTCCTAATTCTGGTGTTCAAATCACTATCTGGAGTTTTAAAAAAAAGGTTTGCTTGAATGCACAAATAGAATTCATTCTGGCACCTGCTTTTTGGAACACTTTCCTTATGGAGATCTGAATGATCCCAATGCTGCTAAGCATCTGAAAGAATGTAAAAACCTGGCTTTTCCCATAGGTATTAGAACCAAATTGGTTAATAGAGCATGACATTGATGAATTTGTAATTGAAGTTTATGTATGAGGTGCCTTGGCCTTGCTATTTTGATTTAGATTTTTCTTTAAAAAGCTTTTGAATGTATATGATTTCTGTTTTGTATTGGGAGCTACTCAAAATTGTTTAAGATGGGCCGTATAAATTTCTGAATGAATGAATGAAAGATGGAGAGAACAACAATAGGTTATTAAAGCAATTAAAGCACTCATGCTAAGCATGCCTTCTTCATTCACACATCTTAGGGCCATTCATCAGGTTTATCCTCTGCTTCATTAACTTACATGAATTTCAAGATAAAGATGAGCGACTTCTCAAGATCAACTTGTGAGCTTTATAATAATGCAGGGTTTTAACATAGGATTCTAATTATTTAGTTCATGAATTCTAAACTCTATCTACTTATATATCTATTAATTCATTATTCATCTGCTTCTCTATTTTTATGCATTACATTGTTGCAGTGAGGTTTGGATCTCCACCACTTTACTTTCCAACTATGCTGCCTTCTCACTCATTGTCTTTCACAATTTTCAGGCATGTTCCAGGCAAGGATCTCAGCACCTTGCATACTCCATCAATTAGAGCAGATGGGCAACTTTTTAAAAATTTGGTTCTGGACGTTTATTCTATTTGTAGACTAAGCTTCTCATAAGCCAAGTATTAAATATATGCTTATAAGGGACTCCAAGGTCCACTTAACAGAAATAATTATGCCCCTGAATTTCAAGCAATTGTCCAGATCAATTAATATGGGCCAGAAAAGCATGATAATTGTTACTGATAAAAACAAAATATGAGAAAAATATTTCAATCAACATTTGGTTGGTTAATGCAGTGGTTCTTAACCTTTTTGAAAGAATCGCCCCCTTGAGCCATTGAGGAAGTTGTCATCCCCCAACATAACCACCCCCCTGCCACCTCTTAGCATCCCCAAGGGGGCCAGCAGAGGGGTGCTAAGAGGCAGCAGGGGAGCATTCAAGGCGCCGGCTCTGCAGGTTCACCCACTGACTGTAGTAATGCTCCAGAGCTGGTGCCTCCAATGTGGAAGTGGTGGCGCGTTATGTGCCACCACGGCTGCATTCGACGCGCCGCCCACCTGCCACCTCTTAGCATCCCCAAGGCCAAGGGGGCCAGCAGAGGGGTGCTAAGAGGTGGCAGGGGGGCATTCGAGGTGCCGGCTGGCCCTGCAGTTTCACCCATTTTGGCGCCGGTTCCAGAGCGGTGCTACAGTCAATGGGTGAGCCTGCAGGGCTGGTGTCTTGAACACCCCTCTGCTGCCTCTTAGTGTCCCCAAGGGGGCCAGCAGAGGGGTGCTAAGAGGTGGCAGGGGGGTGTCAAACGTGGCCACGGTGGCACTCAATGTGCCACTGCTTCCTCATTGGAGGCGCTGGCTCCGGAGCAGTGCTAGTCAATGGGTGAACCTGCAGGGCCAGCTGGCACCTCGAACGCCCCCGTCGCCTCTTAGTGCCCCTCTGCCGGCCCCCTTGGGGATGCTAAGAGGGGGCAGGGGGGTGTTTGAGGCGCCGGCCCTGCAGGCTCACCCCATTGACTGTTGTATCGCACATGAACCAGTACCTCGAATGTGGCAGCATGTTGGGAAAAGCTGCCACCACCGCTTTCCCAAAATGCTGCCACTCTCGCATTCTTTCTGTCTGTCTGTCTGTCCGTCCGTCCATCCATCCATCCATCCAAAAGGTCTGTCTGTTTGCCTGCCTGCCTTCCTGCCTATCTGCCTACCTGTCTTTTTTTTCTATCTTTCTTTCTCTCTCTCTCTCTCTCTCTCTCTCTCTCTCTCTCCCAATATATCTCGCTCCATCACCCCCATATCGCCCCACTTCCATTCCTTCACCCCCACGTCTCCCCTTTTTGTTCCATCACCCCCCTGAAAAACAAAAACGCCTCCTGGGGGGCGATATCGCCCAGGTTAAGAACCACTGGGTTAATGTATTGTTGCAATATTTGGAAAACAGAGAAATGGTTCAAGGTTGACTCAGCCTTCCATCCTCTTGGGGTAGGTAAAGTGAGGACCCAAGATTGTTGGGGGCAATAAGCTGACTTTGTAAAAATGCCGCTTAGTAATAAGCAGGCATATACAATGGAATGAAGGCTATTGCTGAGTGTATTGGGTTGCGCTCCAAAAATTGTAAGCCGCCCTGAGTCTCCGGAGAAGGGCGGCATATAAATATGAATAATTTTAAAAAAAGTGGAAAGCAGTATAAGATGCAATCTCTATAGGCCCTTGGAAAAGAAAACATGCTTGCCTCAGTCTTTTTATGAGATTGTGAAGTTGTTGTGACAATGGAATGGTAAGAGGAATTTATATCTAGAGCCTGAATCAGAGTTTTCCTTCCTAATAACTACATTTAAAAAGTGGAATTGAGACAAAACTAAATTGATATTTTTTTAATGGCCTTGAATCCAGGTACACTTTTAGACATATTTTTGAACGATCTCTGACAATCAGGGATAAAGAAGCTAACCTAATATCATAATGTATATGTTGTCACTACAACTTCTACCTATGACGATTATTATTAATGCTTCCGTTTCTTCATAGGGAACACAGTTGGAATGTTCAATATTTCTATTATACATATTTCAGAATTTGTTTTCTTTATTTTCCTATTCCAAGTCAGAAGAAAAGCCCAAAACCCATCAGCAGCAGCAGTATTTTGGGGATCTGGGGGTTCAAGAAGGATCTGATAGAAATTGCCTCAAATTTTGTTACACCCATGAACAATAACACCTGAGGTCACCGAAAAACTATCTGAAAACAGTTAGAGTCAAATAGATGTAAATGGCTCCCGAAGAAAAGTGCACTATCCATAACTACTTTAAATATTAATCTAGATTAATTTTTGAGAAGTGTTCTACATTTTGAAAACACTCTCATATCTCAATATTTTCAGGTACTACTTTCTATGACCCAGAGAAAGGACAATCTTTATTCTCTGACTCCCCCCCACACCTCTTTTCCTTCTTTTTTATTTTTTCTGCCTCTGCTACAAATGTTCTACATCTAAGAGAATATTCCTCTTCATTTCTAATGCAACATGACACTAGCGTCATAGAAAGTTAATGACAATGGAGTGCGACTTTGAAGAAAGTTCAAAGACTAGCAAAGATTGAAAAAGATTAGATGTCTATTTTTGTGATTTGAAAGGTGGGAAGGAAAACATTTTTCATGATGCAGTAGAATATTTAACTGGCATACAGTGAACCAAAAAAAAAAAAAAAGACTTTCAAATCTGTGTGCTGTCTAATATAATGAAAACTACACTTACATTATTTTCCCAATCTAATGGACTTTTTTTTAGTTAATGCTTCATTAGTACATTGTTCATCATTAATTTCATCTAGAACTTGAATTAACTGAACATTTAGACATTATCATGACGAGTGTCACAATAAAGCCTTTAAAAGAATATAGAACGCAGTAAAAATACTCACAGTGAAGCTGAGTATATCTCCTGAATTATGTATAATACAGAAACATTAGTATCCTTAGAAATAGATTCTGAAATGCATGGAATGATGTACAAAAATAAGCAAACATACAGATACAGTTTTAGCTTTGGGCTACCATGAACCCCAGTTCAGACTAAAACTCTTGAAATTCAAACTGCAATTAGGAATTCTGAAGCTTGCTATGGTTATCAAAGGAAAATTCTCTAATAATTCTATCTCAGGACTGCCATCTCCTGGTAGCTTGTTCATCTGTGCTAAAAGAGGACAAACTCTAGATTGATGAGACCACAGAATGTTGGAAAACATCACTCCAAAGATGATTGTGGTAAAATTCCTAGACACTATATTCACCCAGAGCCTTTTGTGTAAATATGTACCCATTTCATTAAATGATCATCTTTTTTGTTCAGTTAACATTTGATCTCCAATTTCATGAAAAGAATTTCATGATTTGCCACTTATTGAGGGTTTCAGGAATATCACGTACATTGAGATTTCTGTTCATAAAGAGATACATGTACATTTCAAAGCATTGAAAGAAAGCTCTTTATTGAGGGTGGGTGAATGTGTGCGTGTGTGTATGCATGTATGTGTGTATGCAAATTTGAGTCAATGTTGACTCCTGTAGAGGGCTGAGAGCCTTCAGGGGTAGAAGGAATTGCTGATATCAAGACAATGATCAGATGAAATGGTTCCCTGGTTCACACAAAAATAAAGGGAGAGAGATGGGAAGCACATTCAGATTTGCAAGATTCTATTACTATAAGTTTACAATAAAAATAGTACTGGTCTACATGGAATTGGTTTCCTACCCTTATTGATCTTAAAGAACTGAGAACTCATGGCAACTGCCTGAAGAAGCCCTTTCAGTTTGGTATTTTTGAGGGTGAAAAGATTTCAGAATTGGTTTGTTATTGCCTTCTTCCTGGCTCTTACACGGAAGCTGGCTCTCAACACACCCATATTATATATAAGTCTTGTTGGACTAAAAACCATTGCTATATGTCACATGGAACTGTATATTATCCATACTTTTTATTTTGTATCCAGAAAAAAAAAACACAGTCCATCTGATAAAAAATTAAAGAATTCACAATGAAATTCTGATCAACAAGAGAGCTTATTTTCTGTAGTGCTTAAAGTACCAAACTAGAAAGCCCATGAGTTCTAGTTCTGCCTCAGGTACACATTTACACGCATATATAGACCATTTATCTCTCTATATTTAAACTTCTGCATTCCAGCTCTACAAATTCAAATTCTATTAATAATATGATCTTTATCAGTTACAGAAGTTTTTAATAGCCATATTGGAACAAACCAACATATGGTACATCAGAGAGCAGTAAAGAGAGATTGGTTTTATGTACTCTAAATTTCAGAATACTAGCTCGTTTTTACAGAAATATTTAGTTTATAGTTTTAATGAGAAAAAGAAGTACCCAGAATTAGTGAAAATACAGAGAGAAAAATGTGTTTTAGGTCTTTGCAGCTGCCTTTCTGAAAAGTTCATTTTGTCAAATGAGCAAGAGCTGTTAGTCTGTTATAAATAATCAGTGAGGATTATTCAAACTGATGGGCAAATTTAATCAAAGGCCACCACATGTGGGAGGAAGTTAGTGGCATGCTAGAAACTCATATAATTAGCACTATGCTTGAGTCATCATGGATTAGACAAGGATGCTGAAGAAATCCAGAAGAGGACAGCAGGAGAAGTTGAAGTATGTCCTGCTGCCTGTATCCAACCATCTTTCTTTCCTTTTGTTTTAATTAATGACTTCTGTTTTCTGTTTCTTAGAAAATCCTTTTGTTCATCAAGTGCTGTATTATTTACACTGACATTTGGTGAGGATAAGGGAGAGGCAACAGACATGATTCTGGCTTCTAGCAAACACTTAAGATTTGCTACTCAAACTGTAAATTGTTATGCAAGACATGGGAGATAACACTTTTACTTCATTGATTATCTATCTATCTATCTATCTATCTATCTATCTATCTATCTATCATCTATCTATTATCTATCTATCTAATTCTACTTTTATATATATTTTTATTGAGAAAAAAGTTACAAGATTAAAATCTTGTAAAAAACATTAAAAGAAGTATAAAGGAATAATTAGGAAAAAAGACACAAAAAGATAAAAACCTAAGTCAAAAAAGAGAAGAAAAAAGAGAAATATTTTAAAAGAGACTTTTGCTCTTTATTTCAGTTACAAACACAATCATTACTATTTACACTCTCCTAAATTATACATCATAGTTCTCTTCACTCATAAAAAAACTACTTTAATCAGTAAACCCTATGATCATCTCTTTATTTTTGCCCATTTTCAGCAAAAAGTCCATGTCTCCAGGCTTTTATCAAAGTTCCTTTCCTAATCAGATAAGTCAAATTTGGTATTTCAGCAAGTTCTGCCATTTTTGCAATTATTGTGGGTATTTCTATATTTTTGCATCTTTAACCATAGCCTTGTTGGGGTTATCATATATAAAGCAATCAGCCTTTTTAGTTGACTATTCATACGTCCTAGTAAAGAACCCTGATTTCAAATGAAAGTTAAGTTTTAAAATTCTATGCATCATCATATATACAGTATTTCCATTTTTTTAACTTTCTCACAAGTTCTCCATGCATGATAAAATATATCAATAGAAGAGGACATATGCAGATGAGTGTTAAACTGCAGAGTCATTGGCACTTCGAGCTTGTTTGTTTGATTGCAAACATTTCATTACCTGTCTAGGCAACAACTTCAGTGGAAGAACAAAGTAGGGTTTGCTCTCTGCTTCTATGCAGTAGGTTTCCCTGTCAGTGCTGCTGGGGTGTTGTTTTCTCCCTGGTTTATTTATTTATTTTTTATTTATTTGTTTGGACTTGTATGCCGCCCCCTCTCCGCGAGGACTCGGGGCGGCTCACAGTTAAAACACAATAATACAAACAATAACTATTTAAAAGAGAAATTAAATCAGACAAGCCCAATCTCTAAAACCCAATTAAAATAATTTTAAAAAACCCCGGAGGTCAGTCCAGCCTGGCCTGTTCAAACAACCAGGTCTTCAGATCGCAACGGAAGGAGCAAAGATCAGGAGCCAAGTGGAGCTCCAAAGGGAGTTGGTTCCACAAGGCGGGGGCCACAACAGAATAGGCCCTTCCTTGGGGCACCGCCAGCTGACATTGTCTAGCCGACGGCACCCCATCTGTGTGCGTGCACAGGGCGATCGGTATTTGATATTGGCAGGAGACGCTCCCGCAAGTACCCTGGACCCATATCGTACAGGACTTCGAATGTTAACACCAACACCTTGAATCTCACCCAGAGGGCAACCGGTAACCAATGCAGCTCACGCAGGAGGGGTGTCACATGGGAGTATCGGGAAACTCCCATCACAGCCCACGCAGCCACATTCTGCACCAGCTGAAGCCTCCGGATGGTATGCAAGGGCAGCCCTAGATAGCGAGCATTGCAGTAGTCCAGTCGGGAAGTCACAAGTGCATGAGTGATGCATCTCGGTCCAGATATCCAGACCTGGGCATCCACCAAGATGGATGATGATGCCCTCACCCCAAAACCACGGATGATCTCACCCAGCCTCACCCTCACCTAGTTTCTTGATTAGGTTATTGCTTACTTGATTGATTGTCTGAGCTGGTAGTTCAATCAAGCAGTAAACAACAACCCAATCAAGGAACTACGAAGGACAACCAAGCTCAGAGAGCACCAAAGACTCCATGGTAAAAATGTATTTCATGATTTTCATATTTCCAGCAACAGTTAGAAATACCTTTATACATCTTAGATAGTCTATCTGGTGACAAATACCAAAGACACACCATCACACACCTTGATCTTTGAAAAAAATAAAGTTAGACAGAATAAAGGTTGGTACCTTTTTACATGCAAAACAAATGTGTCACTACTAAGTTTAATTATTCTGCTCTTTTTACCACTTTCTATCTGTACAGCTCAGGCAGCTACTTCAAAATCTGTATGTGCATATGTGCATTTGCAACTACTTCCCAGGTGGTATGTTTCCTAAGTAGACAGATGCACAAGATTGTCTGAAAAAGCACATTTACAAAACATCTTTTTGGAAGCTTTTGGACAGCAGTGCTAGAAAATAAGTCAAAGAGTACTTTTTAGTTCACATACTTAGCAGCTATGATACATGTCCTCTGAAATCCATCAGCAGCCCTGCAGAAAATAGATGTAGCTTGATAATGATATCTCATCACTTGTTGTGGGCATATTTATATGTACTTTACAACTCCTTTCATTATGGCAATTGCCCTTTTTCTTATGCACTTTGTTCAGAATCCTTAATGTCTCTTTCCACTGATCCTTAGGGATCTTTATAAATCAGCTAGAATTTAAAAAAAAACTTTTAAAAAACTGCTATATGGATAGCTTCCTTCTAAATACATATTGCAATGTTGGTAGCATCAACTTTTGGGGTTTCTGCCCAAATACACCAATGGTTTTAAAATAGTATTTTTTTATTTGCACTATTTCTCCTTCCTCTAAATGAATTCCATCTCCACAGTTTAATTTCTATGGAAAAAAAATAACAAGGGACACCATCACCATCATCAGCACCACTATTTTTTCTCCTTCTTTTTCAATGTGATATTTCAGTTTTCCTTTCCTTTCCTTTCCTTTCCTTTCCTTTCCTTTCCTTTCCTTTCCTTTCCTTTCCTTTCCTTTCCTTTCCTTTCCTTTCCTTTCCTTTCCCTTCCTTTCCTTTCCTTTCCATTCCACTCCTGTTTTCTCACAGCTCCAGAATGGAAGATCTTCTTTATGTCTCTGGTTATCTTAATGTGCTAAGAGAGGTTTTAATTGCTGCGTCAAACAAATAGACAGACAGACAGACAGGATACTATTTGAGTCAACTGTTTAAAAAAGAATATAAAACTATGATTGGTTCGTGCTATTCCCTGCCTGATCTCAACATTTCAAGAGTATTAATAGATCAACTGTGGATCTGCATGTATGGATGTGTTTTAGATTAAATGTAAACATCACAATGCAATACCTGGAACAGTCTAGTATATGTTCAGGTAATCATATAAGCAAAGAGGATTTTAAATGTTATAATCAGTTTTTACTCTCTTTCATAACCTTTAAAAAGCTTCCTGGCTTAATTTTCCTTCCTTATATAAGCAGCCTGCATCAAAAACGTTTTGATTCACATGAGCCATTAGCACACATATCCTTACACACCCATGGCTTTCTCCCACCTATTCAAATGGTAAAAAAGCTGTGTCACAACTATGGTTTGCAGTATTAGAAAACCATGTTGCAACAATGCCAAAATGATGTCCTTGCTCTGACATAGCTAGTAGAACTGTTCCCACAAGAACAAAAAGTACAATTGTTTTATTTTATTTTTTTGCAAATGGCCAGACAAATCAACACAACTGCAATGTGTCCTGGGCATAGTAAGAAGCACTGATAATTCCCTCCTCTTTTTTTCTGGGTCAAGTGGGGACAAGATCATTTTGGTTCTAGAAGCTATAGCATTTAAAGTTAAACAAACAAATGGATAAATAAGCAGGAGACAATTTGAACCAATTGTTTTAAAAACAACAACAATCATAATAAAATCTGATGGATTCATACTGTTCTTTGCCTGTTTTCAACATTTCAAGACCAGCTTGTGATTTGTAGGGTGGAGGGGAAGAGTCAAGATGCTGATCATGTCTACACAGTATAAAAAGAATGAGCTCTATCTTGTTTTTTCCCCACACACATTCAATTCAGATGCCATCCTATTTCCTTATCTTAAACACCTCTGGAGCAGGATGATCACAACAGGATCAGAACTTTCTTTTACCTCCAGTGATGAAACACCCACAACTTCTGAAGGCAAGCCATTCCACTGGTTCTCACTGTTAATAAGTTTCTTCTTAATTCCAGGTTGCTCCTCTCCCTGATCAGTTTCTATCCATTGTTTCTTGTCCTGCCCTCTGGTGCTTTCCAAAATAAGTTGACCCTCTCTTCTTTGTGACAACTCTTCAAATACTGGAATACTGCTTTCATGTCATTGAGGATCTATATGACAGTTTGAGATTGTCTATCTGTTGAAATGTTAAAATCCTATTGGATTTACTTTCCAGTACACATGAATAGTCTTGTATTATTATAGCACCATACAGCATGTATTTAAATATGTGTCATGGAAGAAGCAAATAAATTGTAGCATATACCAAGATCTTGATATGGTCTCCTGAACAGCTTGCATATTTATATGTGTGTTGTTTGCTATCTCTTGGTCTTCCCCAACTCCTAATTAAAGTGTGTGTGTGTGTGTGTGTGTGTGTGTGTTGTGTGTCTGTCTGTCTGTCCGTCTGTCTGTTTGTCTGTGTCTGTCTGTATGGTTTGTTGACATGAGGCATGCTGCAGGGTGAAGTCTTGGCTTCCAGTCATACTCACCAACTGGGACACCAGAGATGCTGAGTGCCAAAGCATTTTTGCAACATGTTTTCTGTGAAAAGAGGAGGAGGATGACATAAACAACTCTGTGGCCAGCAGGATGTAGTGCAGTGCAGTGTACTGTAGTGCATATTGTTTGTTTCTAATTACTCAGTTTGAAACAAGTAAAATAACCAATAGCTGTCTCCCACACACAGCTCAAACAAAAAAGCTTGACTTTTGTATGTTGGAGGAACAACCTAAAAATGTCTTCTCACTGTCACATTATTTGTTTACTTCAAGATAAGAAGAATATTAACGATTGTAACCAATGTATTCTGAGGTTGTTCAACTTTCTTTCTAACCACAGCCCTTATGTTTAGGTTACTCAACCAGTGGTGGGATTCAAATTTTTTTACTACCAGTTCTGTGGGTGTGACTTGGTGGGCATGGTGTGGCTTGGTGGGGCATGGCAGGGAAGGATACTGTAAAATCTCCATTCCCACCCCACTCCTGGGGGAAGGTTACTGCAAAATCCCATTCCCTACCCACCCCACCAACCTGCTTTCCAGGTCCGTTCTCCTGTACAAGGTAACAAAAGAAGACCCAGCCAATCAGCTGGGACTTGGGAAACAGTGAATAGATGGGGGTGGGGCCAGTCAGAAACAGTATTTGCTGGTTCTCTGAACTACTCAAAATTTCTGCTCCCGGTTCTCCAGAACTGATCAGAACCTGCTGAATACCATCTCTGTACTCAACCCAAAAATTATTTCTAATGATATTTTTTAGAAAGATAAATGTACTACAGACCAGGAAATCAAAATACTGTACATTCAAAATCTTCTGTAATATTTGTTATAAACAAAGAATTTCAAGAAATAAAATCCCTCTCTCTGCCACCAAGGTGGTTGATAGGAATAATGTTTGTGACATGTTGGACATTCTATTTTATAAGAAATGCAGGGAAGGCAGCTTTTAGACTCATGTTTGTGTTTCTTACTAGTCTCTGTCCTGCTTAATATTTCATTATTTGCCTATCCACATAATGTGAATATGTCACCCAAGCTTAAATGAGCAATTGGAAACTTAAAAGCATAGATATTTGAAACATAAGGAGAGTAGGAAGCAACAGCCCCCATTTATTGAACTGAGTAAACAATAGTTAACTACTTCATACAAGAAATGAACTATGGTTGGAAAGAATAATAATTTTCCCTACCTCTTTCAGGGGAAGCAAAAAGCAAACACACACAAACACACACAATTGATTTTACAATGTAGAGTGGGGTGTTCTGCATTGGCAGGAACTCTCCTTCATTCTCATATCCCAGCTTCCGT
The DNA here is from genome assembly GCA_009733165.1 of Naja naja. Lineage (NCBI taxonomy): Eukaryota > Metazoa > Chordata > Lepidosauria > Squamata > Elapidae > Naja > Naja naja. The sequence goes on from CM019153.1 coordinate 35,052,548, forward strand.
GTTTCCTCTCCCCTCAGGCCCTAATTTTGTTCACTATCTATTGGTCAATAATCATTTTATATTTTTTATATATATACAATTGAAGGAAAGAGAAGAATAGGGCGACCAACAACAAATTGGATTAACTGAGTTACACTAGCAATTGATGCACCATTGGAAGATTTGAAAGGCCAGTTGCAGACAGGTCATGATGGAGATAGAATAGAATAACAAAATTGGAAGGGACCTTTGAGGTCTTCTAGTCCAACCCCCTCCTTAGGCAGGAAACCCTACACCGCTTCAGGCAAATGGTTATCCAACATCTTTTTAAAAAACTTCCAGTGTTGGAACATTCACAACTTCTGGAGGCAAGTTGTTCCACTGATTAATTGTTCTAATTGTCAGGAAATTTGTCCTTAATTCTAAGTTGCTTCTCTCCTTGATTAGTTTCCACCAATTGTTTCTTATCTTGCTTTCAGGTGCTTTGGAGAATAGATGATTCCCTCTTCTTTGTTGCAGCCCCTGAGATCTTGGAACACTGCTATCATATCACCCCTAATCCTTCTTTTCACTACACTAGACATATCCAGTTCCTACAACTGTTCTTCATGTTTTAGCCTCCAGTCCCCTAATCCTCTTCGTTGCTCTTCTCTGCACTCTTTTCTAGAGTCCCAACATCTTTTTTTACATCGTGGCCACCAAAACTGAAGAAACCTAAATACCATACATATAAATGTCTGTGAAAACATAAGAAAACACACACCCCTTTTAAGTTTGACAAGCAAAAAACACAGTTAATATTTCTCACAAATATTTTCCCTCTTCTACTTTGTGGTTTGATATTTAACATACAAAATTATGTGTTGTGTTACTATTCAGGCAGTTTGCAAACTTGTGTTTTTTGTTATTGGAAGGCAACTCTTTAATTTGAAGATGGTGGTAAATTCTTGGTAATAAAATGGCAAGTAGAAAGGCTCACTTCTACTTGCCATTTAGAAAGGGTTAAGAAAGAATGAGAAGGTTAACCTTTGCTTTGTTTCCAATCTCCTTTTCTTCATAAAAAGTAGCTTTGGAATTGAAGCCATATGTCTTAAAATATAATTCTTTCTGTTTAAGTACAAGTATGCAAAAAGTTCCAAGATTAATCCAAGATGTTTAATGGGTTTAAATATCTGAGTCTTGTACTAAGGTTTAAGTCAGAGGTCTTCAAACTTGGTAACTTTAAGACAGTCTTAAAGTTGCCAAGTTTGGGGACCCCTGGTTTAAGCAGAAAGAGGTTCCAGCTGAAAATATACCATGAATAGCATAGAGATGCATAGTAGCTTTCTTTCTTTCTTTCTTTCTTTCTTTCTTTCTTTCTTTCTTTCTTTCTTTCTTTCTTTCTATCTCTTAAAAGGAAGAAGAAAAAGAAAGAGGGAGGGATGGGAGAAAGAAAGAAAGGAAGGAAATGGAGAAAGAGAGAAGGGAAAGGAATGTAAATGAGATATAGATGGATGGATGGATAGAGGGAGGGAGGGAAGGAGGGAGGGAAAGAAAAAGGAGAGGAAGGAAGGACCACAAACCCTGGCACTAGATGCAGCTTCAGAGGATGCTTTGAAACAGCACAGCAATCCAGGGCTGGAAAGGACCTCAGAGGTCATCTAGTCCAACCCCGCACCAAGACCATTGTTAAAGTGAGTTTCTATCTTTTGACCCACCCAGTCCCATGACTACCAAGCCATGCTCAGCCAGTCACATGACCAAGCCACACCCAGCCAGCCAGTGATGCCCAGCCAGTCACATGACCAGCAAGCCATACCTACAAATTAGGTCACACCCACAGAACTGGTTGTTAAGAAATTTGAATCCCACACTTGGTGAGAACTGTGCATTTTCTACTACTAAATCTGCTCTATTTCAGCAGAAATTAAAATATATTAAAATAATTTGCCACGTGTCCATTTACTCACTTATTTATACATTCACAAAGGAGCAGCAAAAAAAGTTTGTGATGTCAGTCCTTGCATGGAGAAACTCTGATTCATAAGCCACAACTGTTTTATAGATCAATCATTATGCATTATTGTATAATAATTAATAAGTATAATAGACAATCACAAATTTCAGGCTCATTAGCAAGATATATGCATGAGCCACAGTTTCAACAAACTATAGTAAACATACCAACTCAACATGCAGAAACAAAGATACAGATCATTTTTAAAGGTGTTTTCCAAGGCATAGATCTAATTATATTTTGCTGATGTTAAGGTATAAGAAATAGTGTAGACAATGATTTAATATACCACTTGCTGAAATTTTATACATAGGTTTACACTAAGCTTGGATTTATAAATCATATATTGAGTTGTATTTAATTAACTTGTGTCTTGTTTTATTTGTAAGAAAATTATTTTCTCCTATATAATACAGTCCTACAGATAGCAGCAGTTAAAACTGAACTTTCAAATTATATATCATCCTACTTAAAATACTTTGTTTATTATGAGCTAGAAAAAATAAACTGATATCGTAAATATGTATAGCATAGTATTGTAAAATATACACATTTATTAGAGCTTGATGTACAGTAAATTTACTTTTTTTTCTCATGCTTCTTTATCATAATGCCTAACTACTGAACTTTTTCTTTTCTTTTCTAGAAACTTATCAATGTAATCCAAACTCAGAAGCGGGTACAAGTCATTCCACCTCCTATCAGAAAGTACTTTATTTTCTGCCTAGTAAACAAAAAATGTGTCAGAAAGGTACTGATGACCAAATATGTTGAATGTTGATTTCTGCCATTGTTTCTGATTCTCAAAAATGAATGTAGAGTTGATAGAACACAAGAGCTAAACTTACAATCACTTCCAGATGAAGACTTACTTATAATGTTGCAACCAAGGTAGACCATGCTGATTAAATTTCAAATTCATTTCCAGCTTAATGAATCTGATGGAAGCTACATATAGGAAGTTCCTACCCATATTAAATGACATCCAAGTATTTCAGACAGCCAGAGGTTATCTTACCTATTTAGTATTAGGGCAACCACTAGCAACTCCAGTTTCTTTTTGTATATTGCAGAATTTGTGTTGTGGATTTTCAGAATCACAATTTCCTGGATTGTTATGTTTGCAAATGTACAGTTTATTGCCTCATGGAACCTGATGGAAAAGTAGCATATAAATAATGGAAATATGGGATTAAATTCAGAATGATCATGTGTCCAGCAAGTAAAACTCAAAGCTAGGCAGGAAGCCTCTAATCATGCCAAAAATTGCATTCAGTAAATTCAACAGGTGGCAGCAATACCACTAATCTCCAGATTTGGGGGCAGTCATGGCTACTACCTCAAAGGGATATAGTAAGCATCTAGTCAGTGGAATGATTTCTGTAGTGAAGGAGGAGAACACATCTCAAATGGTTATTCTAGTGTAGTGAAGAAGACAATGTATCCCAAGAGGTTCAGATATGAAAAAGATAATCTTCCTGTATTTCATATATCCCAGTCACTCTGCTAAGTTAAGGCTGCTGAGCAAAGGAACTCTATTCTTTTTCTATTTTCTTTCTCCAAGGTAAAAGTGCAGAAAGGAATTTCCTATAGAAGATCAAGCTATTCCCAGAACTGTAAGATACTTCATCAGCAGTGATTGTAAGAGATGGGAAGGTTTAGGATTACTTTCTTGAAGGAACCAGAAAAGCCAACATCATTCCACTGTATTTGGCTTTGGAACATTGTAATGAGAGGACTCACAATGTAATGGGATTCGCAAGACTACATCTGATTTCCTTTGGCCATGTCATGCATGCAAATTAATTGGATAAGTCAATGATGCTAGGAATGGTTAGTGGAACAAGAAGGGGCAAGAAAAAGAACATGCTGGCTTGATAACATCAAAACTGATACAAAGTTGAACATCAAACGATTGAAAGAAGCTGTGCTTGACAAAGTATCATAGAGAGCACTTGCCTATAAAGTCGCCAAGAGACAGACATGACTGAATGGTGAAAACAACAACAATGGAAGGACTCACATCTTCTCCTGCTCAATCACTATGTCTTCACATATATAATTGAAAGTGTCCTCTAAAATTATGTTAGAATAGAATAGAATAGAATTCTTTGTTGGCCAAATGTGGTTGGACACACAAGGAATTTGTCTTGGTACAAATACTCTCAGTGTACATAAAAGAAAAGATACATTCATCAAGAATCATAAGGTACAACACTTAATGATAGTCACAGGGTACAATAATGTTTGAGACACAAGTTTAGACACTTGGTATTTTCACTGGTAAGCACTTCTGTAAGTGAAGTACAGAACCTATTTTCCCATTAAAAATGTGTGAGGTAGGACTAACTGTGAGAGAAAATGACTGGTGCAAAGTCACCCAGTTAACTATTGTGGCTAATGAGTATTAGACCTTATCTCTTCCTGCTTCTTGTCCAACAGTTAAACCACCAAACCCCATTGGCTATCAATTTGCTTCAATTTAACAACAAAATAAAAAATGGTTCTTTCAGCTGGAGAAATGTCAAGCACAAAGAAGTATAGAATTGCATTCAAAAAGGGTAATTATATGGGGGAGGGTTTAAGGAGTAAATAAAATTTGCACTATTGAAGTCTAAATTAGGTAAAAGTAGGCAATTTAAGAGCACCAAGAAAATTTGCATTATTATAAAAAGTTTTGTATATATGCTAATTAGCTAGTGCATATTAATTTAGGTTGTATATGAGTTGTCAGTCCTCATGGTTAACCAGACAGGAAACATAACTAGATGAGCCAATTTTATTTTATTGTAAAGATATATTAATAGAAGCTTGCAAGTCTGAAAGTGTAAATCTCCTGCAGTCACTTTTTATAGGCTGATCAATTTGGGTGGGTTCTTCCTTTGTTCTCTGACTGCCAAGCAACTGTGAGCTCCTGCCTCTGTTATCTGACCATTCCTTAAGCAGATTTTTTTCCTTTATCCATCAAGATTATTCCCACTTACCATCACATAAGGTTTTCTGAATACTTTAGGGAAAATTGCAAATAAAAATTGATGCAGGTCTCTTACAAAACATAAAAGATGGGCAACAAAACAGATTAAATGTATCATGATTCCCCTCTTCCTCTCTCTCTCTCTCTGAGGGAGAGAAGGCAAGAGGAACATATATCTACAGAGAAGGTGGGAGGGAGAGAGAGAGGGAGAGGTGGGGGGAGGGAGGGAATCATTGCTTGTTTTAAAGAAACATGGATTTAATTTCTGGCCTTTAAGATAACTTGTGAGCTTCTTACCTCATACCTCTTTTCAAATGCACTAAATCTACAAATAATTTCACTCTTAAGAGTGCGGGGAGAGGAGGAGAAAACTATGCAAACTGGAAGACCATGGATATAATTCCTGAACACCATGTTACTTTTTATACTATTCAAGCATGCATGTACCAAAGTATAGCCACAAAGGACAGCTAGATCTCTAGCTTAATAAGTGTGCAAACGGCATTTAGTCAGACAAGCCTGAAATAAACTGTTGACAAACTTGTCAAACTTGGCTGATGCAGCAATGCAGCTGAAGATAATTCTGAACCGTATTTGTGGTTGGGGATTTGGTTTTAACTTTGATTTTGAGATCAATCAAGTTTAATGATTCTCAGCGTTCTTTTTTTTTTTTATAAAAGCTACAACTCTTCGGTTAAAAATGTACTTTAATTTGAAGGATAAATGATGATAAAAAGATTTTAAATATGATCTTATAATTTTCTTCAACCAAAATAAATAAATAAATAAAAATAAGCTGCAGCCGGCTATATTATATCCCAAAAGTAAGTTTGCCAAAACTCAGTGATATTTACTTCTTAGTTGACAGGCACTAGATTTCATATTGGTTTTAATAAGACTCTAGAGACTGTTTCTAGATGTACTGTATAAAATATCATTTTAAATGTCCATGTTTTGTTTTCAGCTTTCTCTAAAGTAACACAGTGATTTCTCTATTATAAATTGGCTTGTTTTGGGGTGGAAATTTCTGTTCCCCAGAAATGCTGTTATTTAGGAGAGAAGACGAACATTAAAATAGACTCAATAGGTTTTCATGATTGTTCATTCCCAGTGCTTAGTTTCTATTATGTTTTCCTTATAGATGTCCTAGTTTTAAAATGCATGTTTACTCTATTCAAACTCCCATTAATTTTAATGCTATACCTAATTTTCCCTCATTAAACTGAATGCAAACAAAAAGCTCCTTTCTGAAATCTGATCCCCCCTCCCGAATACAGATGGAATTAGTAGATACCAGATATGAGGTAATTCCAAAGTGTTGACCCCATACTGAAGCTAAGCTTTTACTGGGGAAGTTTTTTTTTGCTATCGTTGGTCAAAGCCAGAAATAGTGTCAGGGAACGGTGCAGTAGATGTGCAGTTGAAGTCAGAGATGTTGACACAAGCTTGTAGTTTTATATAAATAAATATATTTTATATCCATATTTAGATGCAAACAAGATAGGCAAACAGGAGTGCCATGAGGTAAAATCACACGGCACACAGAGGACACAGAAAAAAAAAGGCGGGAAAAAAGGAAACTCCCCCTCCACACCGACAGCAACCAATCACAGTGCAGATTGCCTCATACAGGAGCCAACACTCTCCAGTGGATCAACCACAACTGTGTGTTCTGGCTCACTGCACAACCTCACTGCTCCAGCTACTAAATTTAAATATCTTAAATAATAGACAGAGCTTTCTCACAAAAGTCTTCTTCATTTCAATGGAAGGAGCTCATTTACTTGGTTTAAAATTAAAATGCTTACGTAATATATCCTAAGTGGTGAAACTTTCCAATGTATTCCAGAGATGAATCAATTCTGAGTTTGTTCTGAAGAAAGATGAATGTCTTTGCTTAATCTGCACTGAACAGATGAATACATTTTATGCCATCTTTCTGCCACTCATTGCTTAACTCCTTTGTCATAACTCCTATTATCTGCTTGATTTTCCAAATTAAAGTATCTCAATTCATTCAAGCTTAATATTTGTCATTACCCCTAAACTTCCTCCATATTAGTTCTGCTGCTGTTGCTGAAGTCATGTAGAAAAAGACACAGGCTTTCAAAAAAATATGTTTCTTTCACTCGAGTCTTAGACAAATGAGCAGTATTTTCAACAAGCAATTGCAATAAGACTTTATTTCTTTTTTTGTTTGCTTACAAAAGTAAACAACTCTCTACTTTCACCTTCTACATTTATTATACACATTTCTGGGATGATAGCAGGTAGTTTAGTTTGTCTTGTTTATTTCCCCACTAGTCCTGAAGTTAGCAGTGCAGAGGCCACTAATTATTATATATTAAAATTGTTTATATTGGGGGTTTCCTGATACCTATGTGTTGCAGATATACATCTAATTTGGTCCTTACAAAGCTTAAAAACCTCTAAGATCTTGGGGCTTTTAGTAAAACATTCCAGAAGGATTCATTTGTTTATTTTAAAGGGATATTTACCAATTGTTTTTATGCAGTCACTTACCTCTTTCTGAGTTACAATTAATCTAGATTCTCCATAGGCAAAAACATAAAAAATATGCTGATGTGGTACAATTAACATCATAAATCCATTTAGAATTCTTAAAAGTTACAACAGCACTGAAAAAAGGGACTTACAACTGGTCCTTGCATCTACAATTATTGATGCATCCCATGGTCACATGATCAAAATTTAGATGCTTCACAATTGGCATGTATTTATGGCTGTTGCAGCATCTTGGGGGTCATATGATTGCCATTTGCAACCTTTCCAGCCAACTTCCAACAAGCAGAATCAATGGGGGAAGCCAGATTCGCTTAATGACCACACAATCCATTTAATAACTACATGATTCGCTTAGCAATGATAGCAAAAAAGTGCAACTCAGTACAACATGCATAGAAGCTAGTTTTATGATGATGGAGTAATCCCAAATATGACACTGCAAGCTATAACAGTCTACATCTGCCTTTGCGTGTTACTACCTACCTCCTTCTTGGGGCACTGGTGGCTGACTTAAAATCAGAGCAACATAAGGTGAATAAGAGTCATACTGTATGCTACATCCTTGAGATTATTCAATTGATGTGAGAAGGAGACATCCTTCTGGCATTTCTGCACTGCTTGGGTAGATTAAAATTAAGAATGTAAACCCTCAGGGCCTCCTGACTTGAGATAAAGGACAAACAAAACAGGTACAAGAAAAAATGTTCACATTTTCATTTTAAAACCTCTCTCCATTCCTCAAGAGAAGTGGTGCATTTTCATGAAACAATTAGGATATTAATTAGTCAGCAAGCTAAGCATAAAATAATTATTTAATTTGGCACTTTCCCACCCACCCACCCACCCTTTTTAAAGAGTGCAATTATTTTTATAGAGAAGTCTGTCTTGTAATATGCAATAGGTTTACAAATCAAATAGTTCAAGAAACTTATACATATTCCTCATTTATGCAAGTATCTGTAACAATATAAGAATTTATGCCTTGGGAATTGAGATTGTTGGCTTTGAGGGTTTTGTTTAGCCTAAATACTCCCCCCTCATTTTTTTCTGAACGTTGGACCTACAAATAAAATTCCATTGTGATTTACATCATCTCTGTGATGAAATCACTATGCAATTAAACAAAATTATGTCTATCAGATCCTGTAAAATTATGTCATTTATACAAAAGCTTCATCCACATCTTTGCAATGAGAAACTCTCAAATGTAACAATTTTGGAAAATAATAATCACCAGTTCCCCCACTAGTCTGCTATAATACAATTTCATTGTACTATCTTGTTAAAAAATAAATTGCAGAAGAAAATTGGGCTAAATACTTTATGGTTCTTTTATATTATTCCTATAGCAATTTCTGGTTTTTTTTTCTTTTTTTCTTCGCACAATCATTATAGGTGTTACATCTTCTGTGGGATGCTATCAACAATGTAAATTGCCATCCACTTTAAAAACTTTGCATTTATGTATAATTTGGATAAATAATTGCTTTCAGCACATAATTGCATATACTGGGTGAATTACAATTCACAAGTGATAAGAAAGTTCTATTTTTCAGTGATTTTATACAAGAAAGATTTTCACAGCCAGAAATGCTTTTCATGCTGTAGTGGAAAAGTGAGACATCCACTATTGGGTATAGGGGCATTTTCAGGGGTTGGTGGTAGGAAGTCAAGATGGCAACTGTTGAGTGTACAATTAAACTCAGTGGTTTTTTTTAATGTGTGCCAAATACACAGCACCCCAGTTGTATGTTTGTGGCTATCATCTTGACTTTTTGAAAGCCTGTTGCAGATAGTTCTATATACAAACAATTAAAGAAAGCAAATTTCTGCTCTTTGTGCCACTGTAACCATACTCTGATTTTACCCTTGCAGAATAGTCTGGCACCCAATGAATTGTTAAAAAAATACAATTGTTATGGCCAGTTGAACAACAACAACAAAATCACTGCAGATCAATAATTCTTGTAATTCCATTTGTTCAAGAGATCCTAAAAACTTTATATTATTATTATTATTTTATTAGACTTGTATGCCGCCCTTCTCCCAAGGGACTCAGGGCGGCGAACATATAAAAAGACCCATATATACAATAAAAAGATATTAAATAAAGACAAGTCTAAGTTACAAAAAACTACATTAAAAACAATTAAAATTACAGTTATAAACAATGCTATAAAACCACCCGCCCCCCCATGGTCAATCCAGGCCAGCTTGCTGAAACAGCCAGGTCTTCAGGTCTCGGCGAAAGGAGCAGAGATCAGGGGCCAAACGAAGATCTGCAGGAAGCTGATTCCATAGGGCGGGCGCTCCCACAGAAAAGGCCCTAGCCCTGGGAACCGTCAGCCAACAATGCCTGACCGACGGTATTCCCAGGAGGCCGCTCCTGTGGGAGCGCACGGGGCAATCGGAATGTGATGCAGGCAGAAGGCGTTCCCACAAGTATCCTGGACCCAAGCCATTTAGGGCATTATAAGTTGTTACTAACACCTTGAAGGAAACCCGGAAGGCAACCGGCAACCAATGCAAGTCGTGCAGGAGGGGTGTAACATGGGAGTATCAGGATACCCCCATCACAGCCTGCGCGGCCGCATTCTGCACCAGCTGCAACCTCCGAGTAATCCGCAAGGGTAGCCCCATGTAGAGAGCATTGCAGTAGTCGATTCTGGAAGTGATGAGCGCATGAGTGACCATTTGAAGGGCATCTCGGTTCAGGTAAGGACGGAGCTGGCGAACCAGCCGAACCTGGGCAAAAGCCCCCCTGGCCACAGATCCCACTTGCTCCTCTAGACTGAGCTGTGCATCCAGGAGGACGTCCAGATTCCTCGCCCTATCCACGGGGGGTAACACCTCCCCCCCATGACCAAAGATGGCACATCCACTGAGCACCGAGATGTCGGTAAGAACAGCCACTCAGTCTGAGCCTGAGTCTGTTACTCCCCATCCAGACCTGCACTGCCTCCAGGCACCGGGACATCACCAAGAGAGCATCACTGATCTGGTCTGGGGTGGTGATATACAACTGGGTATCATCTGCATATTGATGATACCTCACCCCAAAACCATGGATGATCTCGCCCAGCGGTTTCATGTAGATATTAAACAGTAGAGGTGAGAGAACCGACCCCTGAGGCACCCCACAAGTAAGGGGCCTCGGGGAAGATCTCTGCTCTCCTGCCAACACCGACTGCGAGCGGTCCGAAAGGTAGGAGGAGAACCACCGTAAGACGGTGCCCCCCACTCCCAACCCCTGGAGCCGCCGCAGAAGGATACCATGGTCAATGGTATCGAAAGCCGCTGAGAGATCAAAAAGGACCAGGACAGAGGAAAAACCCCTGTCCCGAGCCCTCCAGAGATCATCCACCAGTGCGACCAATGCTGTCTCGGTGCTGTGTCCGGGCCTGAAACCAGATTGGTACAGGTCAAGGTAATTAGTTTCCTCCAGGAACAGCGGAAGCTGCTGAACCACCACGCTCTCAACAACCTTCGCTAAAAAGCGAAGGTTGGAGACTGGACGGTAGTTATTCAAAACGGTTGGGTCCAAGGCAGGCTTCTTGAGGAGGGGTCTCACCACCACCTCTTTCAAGGTGGCGGGAAAAAACCCCTCACTCAAAAAAGCGTTGACAACTGCCTGGAGCCAACCGCGTGTAACCTCCCTGGAGGCATAAACCAACCAGGAAGGACAAGGGTCAAATAAACACGTGGTGGAAAACAGCCTCCGCATGATCCTGTCCACTTCATCCAGGGAGATGAAAATGATCTCTTTTTTCCCCTGGGATTTCAAAATATGTTATGCAATTTTAAAGTAAACAGGACACTGTAACCTACAATTTTAAAAGAAGACATTTGGCTCAAAAATAGTTTGATTTGACTGTCCCTGCACAGTTTCCAAGGAAGTCTGTAAAATAACATTTCTGTATGTTGAATAGGCTGTCTAAGTGATCCAAAATTATGTTGCATAAACCAGGCTCAAATTAGCTAAAGATTGTATTTTGTTTCTTTACATTTTACATTTTTTTTAAAAAAAATACTTATTAGAAGAATTAGGATGCTTATTTCTTGGAGCAACTAGAAACTTCAGTGGGGCAGGAGTTCCTGTGGCTGCTCTCTAATCATGCATCTTCATATGTTTATGGGGAGGGGGGGAAGCATTTGCTCTAACACTAATAAACACTATATGTACCATGCTGAATTTCAGAAGGTTGCTTAGCAACCTGTTTGGCCTCATTTCTCAACAAGGAAGCCACATATGCTATGGACTGGGGAAAAAGCAACAATCGCTATGCATAACGTTTTGCTGCCCATGGCAAAAGACAAGGAGAGTTCTGTCCATCAAACCCTCAGAGACAAGTCTACCAGATTGTCAGCTGAGTCTTCTTTCTGTATCGGGGATGGAATAAAGTGCCTCACCACCCGAGGTCAACAAACTCACTGCCAGCCAGAAATCTATTAGTTCCTTCCCCTCAACATCAGTTGCCTAAGGTGGTTAACTCTCCCTGGTCTAGGCAAGTAGGTCTGGTCCTGCAAAAAATGCTTAGACCTCAGTAGAAAATTTTTCTATAACTCTCTGTAAGATGAACACTGATGTTACTAAAATTTAAAACAAAAACAATATTGATACTTCCTATAAGATGAACACTGGGGTTATTAAAATTTAAAAAGAAACCCAACAGTCTCCAGCTCTGCTTAAAAACAGTCAGCTTAACATAATTCATACCAGCTGGTCAATGAAGGTTTATCCTACAAGTGCCACACAAACTCTTTTTGTTATTTATCACCCCTTCCCTCCAAAATGCTGAAAATTAATTTACAAAGAACCCTGGATATACAATTGTACAATAATGAAAATCAGAGAAGCAGACAGACTTTAGAGGGCCTCATAAAATACCAGTTTTCATATTAAGTTTTTTACGATACAATTTATTTCCAGTGTAATGCATTCCTCATGTAGCAACTATTAGGCAAATGCACTCTTAGTTTGCAGTCTTTTTGCAAATAACCATGTCTGATTAAGATTATTAAAATAAAGCAGTTGCAATCTTTAATGGTAGCAAAGCATAGATAGATCGATGATAGATAGATAAATAGATAGACAGATGGACGGACTGACAGACAGACAGACAGACAGACAGACAGACAGACAGACAGACAGACAGAATCTATTCAGATAGAATTTAAGAATCTCTTCTTGAAAGTCTCCAGTGATGGAGCACCCACAACTTCTGGAGATAAGCGATTCCACTGATTATTTGTTCTCACTGTCAGGAAATTTCTCCTTAGTTCCAAGTTGGATCTCTTTTTAATGAGCTTCCACCCATTGCTTCTTGTCCTGCCCTCAGGTGCTTTGGAGAATAAGTTGATATTGTCTTCTTTATGACACAATCTTAAAGTACAAGAAGACTGTTATTATAACAGTCATGGTACTTCTCTTTGTTGGGCTAGACATACCTAGTTCCCTCGATTGTTCATCATATGGTTTAATCTCCAGACCCCTTATCATCTTTGTTGCTCTTCTCTACATACTTTCTAGTGGCTCAACATCTATTTTTATACCATAGTGAACAGAACTGGACACAGTATTCCAAGTGTGGTCTCACCAGTACAAGTCAGTACTATCATTTCATCTTGAAACTAATCCTCTGTTGATGAAACCTAGGACTACATTAGCTTTTCTAGCAGCTGCAACACCCTACTGGTTCATACTTAAGTGGTGGTTGGTCGGTCTGTCTGTCTGTCTGTCTGTCTGTCTGTCTGTCTGTCTAACTAACTAGCTATTTGCTCATAGTTTGCTTTCCATAATAATTGTGTGTGATCTTAAGTCATCCTTAAGGCTACCAGAACTGCTATTTAAAAATCCAGCTCACCGCTAAATAGAAGCAAAAAATAGGTGTGCTCTGTATATTTTCATTACCTTCTACAGTTTGTCTAGATTATACGCAGTTTTAGCTTTAGCTTTTGTTTTATTTAGCCTGCAAATGACATGTCTGCTATGTTGTCCATTAATTCTATGCCATTTCAAAAGGTTTTCTACCTGAAGGAGATTTTAGTCAGACATATAGACACAGCAAGGAGTTAGAAAAATAAATGTTATTTTTCAATATCAACCTGAAAGAAGAAGAAGAATTTATGGAAGATGTAAATTGTGACAAAATATATTATAGGATAAGGATTTGAAAAATAGCATAGATATAGTAGACATACCATTATTAGCATAAACTGCATTAAAATGTAGAAATAATATTACCAGCAGACATAAGAAACAGATGGTAAGAATTATAACATGTAGTTTAATTGACCCAAAACCAAAACCACCTATTCTAGTGTCATCCTGTGTCTTACATTGAAAAGATGTTTAGAGCCATCAATTAAGAATAATATCACAGTATTTTTGTTGTTGTTCGGTCATTAAGTCATGCCCAACTCTCCACAATTCCATGGACAGTAAGCCAGGCCCCCCTATTTCCTAAATCCATGCCTACTATGTCAATGACATTATCTAACCATCTCATCCTCTTCTATCCCATTTCTCCTTTGGCTTCAATCTTTCCAAACATCAACGTCTTTTCCAATTAGTCCTCTCCAGGGGTGGGATTCAACTGGTGTTACTACTGGTTTGGCAACTATGTTTTGCGCACGCATGCACGCTTTGCATGCACGTGCGCCTGATAATGTGTAAAAAACATTAAGCTGTGCTGCCCAGACAGCTGAAAAGCGCTGCACGCGGGTGCACAGCATTTGAAAAGTTTTAGGTTGAAAAAGCAGGAAATAAAGGACAGGTAAGAGCCCAGGCAGGTGAGTGGGCCAAACAGCAGCAAACACAGAACCGGTTCAGTGTCTCTTTTTAGAGCTTACCGGTTCTATAGAGCCGGGCAGAACCGGTAGCATCCCACCCCTGGTCCTCTCCTCTCGTTTGGTGGCCAAAGTATTTGAGCTTTAGCTTCTGTATGTGTCCTTCCAAAGAAGTTTCTTATTTTAAGATGGCATATTATCAAACATGGTCTCCACACTATTTAGTTTTTAAAAGATAGGCCTTTTTAATATTCAGAGACTACAGTATAATGTTCAAAGCATACCTGGAGCGAAATCAAACTATGATAAAATAAAATATTTGTATGTCTCATTTTTCCTCCCCTTGGGGAAGAATGGATGAAATAATTTCCTTTTGGCTATGCCCCTTAATATATTTTGTATAATGTTCTAAGAGAAACATTTATTAACAGCCATAAACTGGTGTGAAAGTATACAAGGTATTTGTTTAGACATTCTTTCTGTAGGAGGCAAGAAAACATCATTTTATTGAAATTTCAGAAAGAATTCATTCTCTTTATCCAGAATACCATCTACCAAGCCAGGAAATGTAAAAAGCCTCTGGCAGCAACTTTTAATATTCTTTTATCTTCAGAGCTGTGATGTCCAAAGTGATGTGATGTTGGTAATAATGTCACTTGTCATCTGCTCCCCGTGCAAAGAGATTTTCCCTATCTTTAGATGAAGAGAATAAAGGAGAACTGGTTGTCAGAAATGAAAACAAGAAAGAAAAACCAGTCCCACAGCTGAAAACAACAAACAGTTTATACAAGGTGACCTTACATATTCCATTTATTTCAGCAAACACAGAAGCAACCTTAGCTTTGGATAAAACAAGTTGCATGTTTAGAAGCTGGCAAATTTATTCTCTTTTTTCTTTGAACACCACTGATACGAACACAACACATATCTCCAAATCATGTTGTTAGTGGTGATGGGGGTGATTTTCCTCTCTTTTTGTCATAAGTTAAATTTTAAAAACTATTTTCTCTATATGTATTTCAAGGTGGCCCAAACAAGGAATTGGCAATTTCAACCCTTTTCATTCAATTAATCAATTGCTAGTTATCCCATAGATTCTTATTTGGGATTAATTAAACCCCAAATATGACTAATACTTCATAGTGAGCAAGGGAAAACACTTTTATAAAATCTTTTTGTTTGAATATATTTAGCTGTTTGATAATATAATAATTAGTCCCATTAACTCCCCAGACATTCTCCTATAGCTGCCACATATTCCCCTTCATAATTATATATTATTTTATTTATTTAAAAAACCAGATAGTCAAATATTTTATGCCACATTTCATGGGGATCTCAATAGAAGTGGAGTATAATATTTTACATATTACTGAACTTTTTCACATAATAAAACTTTCCTATAAATGTACCATCTCTAGAGATTCATATAAAGAGGAATCTCCCCAGGCACAGAGAAATTTGACATACATACAGTTGAACTGTACATCTAGTTGAAGAGAAGGCTCACAAAAAGCACGATCACTAAAGAGTGACAGAAATAAAAACACTTTTCCTTTTCTATTATATTGTTTCACCTTGAATGAATGTTTTGAGAAGGAGTTAGCCAACCATTAAGGTGTATTACATACCATCTAGTTTCATATCAAATTTCATTAGCAAACACAATACACTTTCAATATTTAGTTGATGGTCACATTCAGGGGTGGAATTCAGCTGGTTCGGGCCGGTTCAGGTGAACCAGATATTAATTTTACACCCAGTTTGGCGAACCAGTAGTTCCGAAGACGAGCTGGCCCCACCCTGCCCTGTCCCCACCCTTCCCAGGAGTCCCCACATGCCTGATTCTGGTTCCCAAGTAAGTGAAGGGAGGCTTGCTAGCCCCAAAACAGGGCACCGGGAGGTGGAAAGAAAGAAAGAAAGAAAGAAAGAAAGAAAGAAAGAAAGAAAGAAAGAAAGAAAGAGAGGGAGGGAAGGGAGGGAGAAGGGAGGAGGAGGAAGGGAAAGAAAAAGGAAAAAGGAAGGGAAAAAAAAGGAAGGGAAGAAAGGAAAAAAAAGAAGGAAAAGAAAAAAAAAAAGGAAGGAAAGAGGAAAAAAGGAAAAAAAAGGGAGAAGGAATGAATGGAGAAATAAGGAAGAAGGGAAAAGAGAGGAAAAGGACCACAATCCCTGGCACTAGATGCAGCTTCAGAGGATGCTTTGAAACAGCACAGCAATCCAGGGCTGGAAGGGACCTTGGAGGTCATCTAGTCCAACCCCCCGCTCCAAGAGCATTGTTAAAGTGAGTTTCTCTCTTTTGACCCACCCAGTCACATGGCCACCAAGCCATGCCCACCAAGCCATACCCACAGAACTAGCTGTTAAAAAATTTGAATCCCACTCCTGGTCACATTGCCAGAAACACAACTCCATTCAATCTTTCCTGCTGAGTTTTTTGGTTTTGTTTTGTTTTTTTAAATCCATGGCAAGTTGTATCAAATAATACTTGGTCAGTTAAAAGAAAGCTTTAATACGGATAAAAAGATAGTTGGAATTGGAAAAACATAAACCAGAACTTGAATTGTGTTCAAATGATGAATGTGTGTAGCAAAAGCACATAAATTCTTGTTAATATTTGATCAGGAAGGGGAGTTAAAGATTGCATTTCAAACTGGGCTATTAATTTTGGACAGTTCATATACAGATGGACACTTGGGAAAGAAAGTCTGTAATTAGCATTAAATTTACATTGTATCATAATTTAAGAGATTTATTTTTTTAAAAATGAGGCATGGTTGGCATATT
Organism: Naja naja; assembly: GCA_009733165.1. NCBI lineage: Eukaryota > Metazoa > Chordata > Lepidosauria > Squamata > Elapidae > Naja > Naja naja. The sequence continues at coordinate 35,069,596 of CM019153.1, forward strand.
ACACCAGAGAAATCATAAAAAATGTTCAAAGATATTTCAAACCAGAGATGGAAATGTCAAGAACATAAGGGAATATTTTATCACGCATGGTGAATTGTGAGAAGGCTCATAAATTCTGGATACAAATTCACACAACAATGCAAAGGATTTTAATGATAAACATAGCGAGGAAACCAAATTTCCTTTAATTGGGACTTACAGACAGTGATAGAAAAGACTCACAGCAAATTCATTGTGCATGTGGTAACTACAGCAAGACTATTTTATGTTATGCTCAACAATGGAAGAATGATGAAATCCTCACAGTAGAAGAATAGATTTTCAAAATGTCAGAATTGGCTGAGATGGCAAATCTGATCGGTTTGGTTGGAGGGAAAAATCGGTTTTGAAAGTCATGAAATTTTATATGGGCTTTTTGCTGGAAGAAGAAGAAAAAATGATAAAATGATTAAACAAGATGTGGATCAAATGTAGGACTGAAGGGATGTTTATACTATAGCAACAAAGAGGAAGGAGGGATTACATTACAATTGTAATTAGCTGTTAATGAGAAGGTCAGCCTCATAGTCCCACAGGAATTCCCATTACAGGTTGTCCTCAATTTACACCCAGTCATTTAGTGACTATTCAAAGAGTGGTGCAGTGGCCTAGAGGTGGAACTCTTGCCTCAGAATCAGGAGGCTGGGAGTTCAATCCTAGGTAGAGGCAGATATTTCTCTCTCTGGGCAAAATGAGAATACATGGGCTGAAAAAAAAACTCCACATTGGTGACAGGAAGGGCATCCAAGCCAGTAAACACTCAGCTCCATTCAGCTGCCCAGATTCCACCCCACAAGGGGTTATGGGCCATTGAAAGAAGAAGAAGATTTAATGACTGTTCAAAGTTACAATGGCACTTTAAAAAATGACTTACGATTGTTTTTCACAAATGACTGTTGCAACAACCCCCAAGGTCACATGATCAAAATTCAGGTGCTTGGCAACTGGTTCTTATTTATGATGGGTACAGTATCCTGGGATCATGTGATCACCTTTGCGACCTTCTGACAAGGAAAAACAATGGGTAAACTAGATTCACTTAACAGTCATGTTACTAACTTCACAAGTATTAAGTGATTCACTTAACAGATATGACAAGAAAGGTCATAAAAGGGAACAAAACTCATTTAACATCTCTCATGCTTAGCAACAGAAAATGTGGACTAAATTTTGGTTATAAGTTGGGACTACCTGTACAGGTGCAGTTTCCAAAAACATAAGCACTATCATAGAAAATATAACTAATGTTACCTGTGAACTTATGTATTTATCTGTTTGTTTCCCTTGCTGCAGATAATTCTGTATCTGAAGCAATGCACTAATAGGATTAATGAGAGACTATTAAGGAAACAGAGAAAACTACTTTGACTTAGTCCATATCTTGTTTATTCATTTATTATATTTATATATATATTTCCATTAACAAATGTGGATCAACAATAAAGTAAAGGTAAATGATAAAGTTACAATTCAAACTCAGAAAAAGAAACACATATGTGCGCTCCCACAGGAGGGGCCTCCTTGGGATTCTGTCGGTTAGACATTGTTGGCTGGCAGTTCCCAGGGCTAGGGCCTTTTCTGTGGGAGCGCCCGCCCTATGGAATCAGCTCCCCGTGGATCTCCGTTTGGCTCCTGATCTCCGATCCTTTCGCCAAGACCTGAAGACCTGGTTGTTTCAGCAGGCTGGTCTGGATTAACCCAGGGGTGGGTTATTTTAGTTGTTTTAATTTAATTTTTAATTTTTTAATTGATTCTAGACTTGTAGTTGTTTAATTCAGTTTTATTGTAATTTGCATGGTTTTTTAAATGTTCGCCGCCCTGAGTCCTTAGGGAGAAGGGCGGCATACAAGTCTAAATAAATAATAATAATATGCAATTAAATCTACAAACATAAACCTATCAAAAAGAAAAGCTCACCAAATAAAGCCTGTATAGAGAAGCTCAATATTTTATTTTATTTAACTTATGCAACCAAAAAGTGTTTACTGGGTGTCTGTAGATTAGATACTATCCATTGGAATTGTTGTAGGAAAATTTAAAAACTTCCAAAATAAAGGCAAAATTAAATCAGTTCAAATAAATATTGATTAGCTCAAAATTTGCATTGCTCTGCAATACTAAATAAAGCATGGAAAAGATGTCACTTGAAACAATTGAAGATGCCCTTCCCAAAATTATCTGGCTACAGCTGGGGAAAGGTGTTCTCTCAAGTAATGATTTATTTACCTCAGTGCTGTCTATAGTCCTAGTTACAAAGATAAACTGACATTATGTTGGTCAGCCTTAATTTTGATTTAAAGTGAGAAGCATTTATTATGTAAAGTTGGATTGAGTGATTACCAGTTTACAGAAACAGTTGTTTGATTATTTGACTTTTCCATTGTACCTATAAAAGAAAAGAGCTGCTGATTGATTGATAATGAAAGTAATCATACAGAAATGTAATAGATTTTGGCAGAGAAAGTTACAAGGACAAAGAACCAGGTTCTATTAAAACCTAAAGAAAAATTGAAATGAAAATGAAATTAGAGACATAACACTGAAAGAAATGAAACAGATTTTTTTATTCCTGTTGGTTTCCGAAGGGTATGTATGTATGTATGTATGTATGTATGTATGTACAGTTGTGCTCATAAGTTTACATACCCTGGCAGAATTTATGATTTCTTGGCCATTTTTCAGAGTATATGAATGATAACACAAAAACTTTTCTTTCACTCATGGTTAGTGGTTGGCTGAAGCCATTTATTATCAATCAACTGTGATTACTCTTTTTAAATCATAATGACAACAGAAACTACCCAAATGACCTTGATCAAAAGTTTACATACTCTGGTGATTTGGCCTGATAACATGCACACAGGTTGGCACAAAGGGGTTTGAATGGCTATTAAAGGTAACCATCCTCACCTGTGATCTGTTTGCTTGTAATTAGTGTGTGTGTATAAAAGGTCAATGAGTTCCTGGACTTCTGATAGACCCTTGCATCTTTCATCCAGTGCTGCACTGACATTTGTGGCTTCTGAGTCATGGGGAAAGCAAAAGAATTATCAAAGGATATGCGGGAAAAGGTAGTTGAACTGTATAAAACAGGAAAGGGATATAAAAAGATATCCAAGGAATTGAGAATGCCAATCAGCAGTGTTCAAACACTAATAAGAAGTGGAAAATGAGGGGTTCTGTTGAAACCAAACCACGGTCAAGTAGACCAATTAAAATTTCAGCCACAACTGCCAGGAAAATTATTTGGGATGCAAAGAAAAACCCACAAATAACTTCAGGTGAAATACAGGACTCTTTGAAAACATGTGGTGTGGCTGTTTCAAGATGAACAATAAGGAGGCACAGGAAGAAAGATGGGCTGCGTGGTCGAGTTGCCAGAAGAAAGCCATTACTACATAAATGCCACAAAGTATCCTTCTTATAATATGCCAAACAGCACAGAGACAAGCCTCAAACCTTCTGGCACTAAGTCATTGGGAGTGATGAGACCAAAACTGAGCTTTTTGGCCACAACCATAAAACGCTACATTTGGAGAGGAGTCAACAAGGCCTATGATGAAAAGTACACCATTCCTACTGTGAAACATGGAGTTGGATCACTGATGTTTTTCCTACAAAGGGACAGGAAATTTGGTCAGAACTGATGGCAAGATGAATGCAGTATGTTATCAAAAGATACTGGAGGAAAATTTGCATTCATTAGCCCGGAAGCTGCGCATGGGACATACTTGGACATTCCAACATGACAATGATCCTAAACACAAGGCCAAGTCAACCTGTCATTGGCTACAGCAGACTAAAGTGAAGATTCTGGAGTGGCCAACTCAGTCTCCTGACCTCAATATCACTGAGCCACTCGGGGGAGATCTCAAACTTGCAGTTCATGCAAGACAGCCAAAGAATTTAAAGGAACTGAAGGCTTTTTGCCAGGAAGAATAGGCAGCTTTACCATCTGAGAAGATAAAGAGTCTCATCCACACATACCACAAAAGACTTTAAGCTGTCATTGATGTTAAAGGGGGCAATACACTGTATTAAGAACTGGGGTATATAAACTTTTGATCAGGGACATTTGGGTAGTTTCTGTTGTCATTATGATTTAAAAAGAATAAACACAGTTGATTGATAATAAATGGCTTCAACCAACCACTAATCATGAGTGAAAGAAAAGTTTTTGTGTTATCATTCATATACTCTGAAAAATGGCCAAGAAATCCCCCACTATGGTATACTTGGTTAGTCTTGGTCTTAGCCTTCTTCTGAACTTGGTTGGTTGCTTGCAGACATTCATTATCCAGCTAGGTAACACAAGCTCTTTCCCTCCTTTCATATGCCCTGCCAGGGTTCTAAACAGAAGACTGAAGCAAAATACATCCACACCAAAAAGAAGAGAGTGAACAAAATAGGTGAGATTGCTTCCTGGCCTCTTGGTTAAGCTCAGGTGTAGTGTCTGTTCTTATCAGTTGAATATAAATTTGAGTCAAACTTAATTTGTATAAGTTGCACAAATTCTGGCTCTCATCACTTTTAAAATTCTCACTACACACATTCTGGAAGCATAACATACCTTGGTCAAAATAAATATCTGAGCATCTCTCTATATCTCTCTCTAAAAATTATGCCTATCAGTTTGGAAAATATTAGTCCTTAAGTTCTGACACTACAGTGAACCTGACTCACAGACATAGCCTTGAAATGGAAAGAATTTCAAGTAAGAATTAGTTTTCTAAAGAATGACTGTCCTGTCAAACCAAGAATACAGGATGAAATTGTATAGGAAGTCACAAAGAACATTCAGAAGATCATCTTGGGATCTGCAGGTCTCTCTTTTACTTGTTTATAAAAAGGCATCAATAATGAAGGAATGCGAAAGCTGTTCCAAGATGAAAGACACAGTAAATGCAATTTCAGTGCTGGGAAAAATTATAAGCATAAAGAAGGCACTCAAAATAACCCTGCCTTCAGAGGTGGGATTCATCAGGTTCTGACAAGTTCTGGAGAACTGGTAAATTCTAACAGCTTTCAATGTCCTATTCTTAAACCCTACAACATTAGTGCTCCAGTGGTCCTTGCAGTGTCTGTTTTCCTACTTCAGGAATGTATGAATAATTTATGGCAGGGGAGATGAAAGTGAAACATTTGGGGATACTTCAGTGATATCTTGGAGAAATCAGTTACTGCACATGTCACAATAAGAGACTTCTATCTAATGTCAAGCATAGACACAGTACAGCAGTGTCATGACTGGGGAATACTTGATTGCTTCAGCATCTGGATGAGTTGCCATCATCGAGAGAAGCATAGTATTGGAGAATTCTACAAAAGGATATCAAGCCATCTGCTCATCACTTGAAGCAAAAGTGTGTCAGGCAACAAGACAATGATCCCAAGAGTACACAATAACAGATGAAGAAGAAACAAATCATGTTTTGAAATAACTTAGTCAATTGAGATCTAACTCCATGGAAATGTTGTGGCAACCTGAAATGAGCAATCCATGGTAGAAGACACTCAAATGTTATTGAGCTGAATTGATCATAGAGCAATACCCCAAAATTCTTATACAGATGTGAGAGAGTTACTGCCAATTTTAGGAAGACCTTGGTTGAGGTCAAGAAGTCAATTCATGTTATTTGAGATACCAACATTCAGGAATTGTTCTCCAGTGAATGAATTGTTTCTTTCATTTGCAGGCAAGCCATGGTGTAACTGAGGATCCAAATGAATCTATAGTAGGGGATATAAACCAAGGCTGTGGTCTTAATTACCAGAAACAAGCAACTGGTATAAAAGGGCTTCTGTTTTTATATAATTCTAAATCTTTGATTCAAGCTATGACATTGGAAGATTACTGCAAACTAGAAAGAAGTAAAACCAGAAAGAAGGGGAGATGGAGATTAATGTTCTGGCAGCACAAACCAAAACATCTTTAGTAAGCTAAGGATCTGCCCTTTATTTAGATGTATTTTAATTGGTTATTTTGGAGTCCATGGTGCTCTCTGAGCTTGGTTATTTATTTGCAGATGTTTCATTACCAGATTTGGTAACATCATCAGTGTTAGGGAGTGTGGGGTTTGTTCTCTGTTTATGTACAGTAGTTGTATATACAGTAACTATAGTAAAACTCCCTTTTTATGATCCGGTAATCCCTTAATTCGGGGTAGTCAAGATGGAGCTGAGTGTTTACTGGCTAGATGCCCTTTCTGACACTACACAGAGGTCACAGCAGATGTTTTTTCTTTGTGCCTAGGAGAGAAACATTTCCCACTAGCTAGGATTGAACTCTCAACCTTCTGAATGGAAGGCAAGTGTCTTTACCACTAGGCCACTATGCCGCTCTTAGACAGTAACTACAGTATACCTTGCTGATATATAACAGCTAATTGGCCATTGCAATGTCTGTCCTAGAGGATTCCTCCTCTGAAAAGAAGTGTCATGATCAAGGCTAAGAGAAAACAATGGGCTTGTAACATCAAGGGCATGAACCACATAGTCCTGTAGACAAATCATCAGAGGAAGGATAGGGATTTCCCAAGATCCCAAGAATGAAATCATGGGAAAATGGCAGATTTTAGGATAAAGTGTTTCATAAAACAATGGCTGAACAAAAGGGAATGCTACTATAAGGAAGAGGCTTCCCATCTCAGAATTCAGGAACTGAGTTGGGAGACATTCCTTTCCTGCAAACTGAAGCTTCAGCTGATTGTTCAGCTATACTATTTTTTTTTTACAACATAAATAAAATAGTGGCAACCTCTGGCCTGAATTTATCTGGATTTTGATCCTTAAACTGCCCTTGGATTAACCCTGCATTTGTCCTCTGTCACCCAGTACACAGGCATGTATTATTATTTTTGTTGGTTGGCTTGCTTTGGTCATTGGTGATTTTTTGATGTTGCTTTTGTTCTACTCTTTGAAATGTTTATTGCTAGACATGGTGATAAAATGTGACAGCCTCCTTTTTTCCAGGGTGACACCAGAAGACTCATACACTTTCAGTTTTAGAACACTCTGATACAAATTGACAAGCAACTAAGAATGTGACTCCTTTTATTGTGTTTATGGTTTCCAGTTAAGAAGTGTGTGAAAAGTGTTGTATTATTTAATCACTCCCCCCCCCCCTCTTCCATTCAACCATGCCTGATTCTCAGAGATGGTCTAGACAAGTCCCCATAGTACATTTCCTATTTCTGCTATATTGATGCTGGAAAGAGACAATAAAATTCTTGTCTAGCCTTCCAGCCTAATGTTGTCTGTTTTCTAAAATATGTCAGTAACCAGAGATTTAATTCCTATGTTTTTAACAGCAGTTTCCTTTGCAGAATTCAAAGTGTTAAGCTTCTGACAGTTTGGAGATTAGCTTTATGATCCGCTTCTATCTGATAAGCAACATCTTCAAAAGCCAGATATAAAATGGAAAAATAAGCCAGGCAAATTATATGTAGGGAGGTGTTTTAAATCATTTTTAAATATCAACTAGAAAACTCATGACCCATTGGGTCAGCCTTTTAGAGATATTTCTTTATCTCAACAGAAAAACAGAATGAACACAGGCAGGCAAAAAGCAGTGGGAGTAGATGTAACTTCCTGCCAATTTCTCTACTGATACTGCTTATGAAAAGCTGGCAAAGAACATCACAAATCCCTCCTCCTCCTCCTCCCCACGGAACTATTATGACCCACATTGCCCAGGCAGATGTAGGCTTAGATATAGTCCTTTATTGCTCTGTTAAATTCCACAACAGCCCTACCATGGCCAGTAAGTCTCCACCCCACACTTCCCTGAAAGCAGCCACCCTCAATCCCACAAACGAAGGCCAGTAAACAACAAAACCAATTCACAAAGGCAATGGAGATGTCCAAGGAGAAGGTGGCATTTCATGGGGCAAGGTCCTGAGTCAAGGCCCACAGGGCAAGTCCATGAGGCAAAAGGCAAGTTTGCAAGACAAAGGCAAGATACAGGCAGAAACACGAGAAAGCTGGGGGAGTGCAAGCCAAAGCAAACAATTGTTCCTGACAAAGACAATCTCCCCCAGCTTCTGCTTAAGTCAACCCATGCCAGGTGTTCCTTGTGAGGAGGGGAGGGGCGACCTTTTCCAGAACAGCCTCTCAGACCTTCTTTGACCTTCTCTGCTCTTCTTTCCATGCCCTCGGACTCAGTGGGGGAGGTAGCTGCTCCTCATCAAAGGGGATCTGCTGCCTCTCAACACCACTGCCTGCCTATAGCCAATCCTCTCCCATGTCTGTGAAGTCAGGCATCTCTCCATCTAATCGACCATCTCCCCCAATGACTGAGGGACCTGGGACAGCATCGTTCTCAGACCCTGGCCTCTCCAAATATTCCAAGGCAGACATGCCATCCCTGTCACACAGTCCCGGTTCCAACTCCTCCTCCTCTGAACCAGGATCTGATGGGGCCATGACAGGAACTGCCTGCCACTTTGCTGAGGAGAGTGCAAGGAAAATTGCACTCCCCTCTCCCATACTGGAGAGTCTGCAAGGGCCCCTACAATCCAGGGACAAATAGGGCACTCGGGTCACAAGTTGGCAGGCATCTCACTCATCCTTCCCTTACCACCCACCCCATCACATCACACTCAGAAGCAACAAGGTTGAATAATATCATTGTTGCCTGGGAGACACGCAGTTGTAGGCTTCCTTTCATGTCCCTGGCAGGACGGACAGAAGTCCACCCTGCCCCACAGCAGCACTCAGGTCCTGAATGTGGGCTTGCTAACCTCCAACTCAGCATCTTAACCATGTGAGCCATTGTGCTCCTAACTCATCCCTGTGAAGAGATTTCAAATGTTAGTCTCAGTTCCAAAACAGCCAATCATTGCTTGCCTGTTGGGCCTTGCTACCAGTTGATTGGATGCAACAATGGCAGCTGCAGCAGTGACAGCTTGCATTTTCCAGCGGATTTCCCCAATAAGCAACAGTATCAAAAATCACTCCTCCTCCTCCTTGATTGACCTATGGAATTGCCTGACATCTTGCTGGGCGAAGGAGGAACAAAGAAATGACCTCCAGTAGGCAAAAAAGCAGAGCAAGCAGGAGCAACTTCTGACTTCCTGCCATCTTCCCCATTGAATTTTCTTGTGGGAAGCTGGCAGGGATTGTTAGAAATCATCCCTGTTGCTCTTCAGCTGACCCACAGAACTGTCTGCCAGTTTGTTGGGGGAGGCAGAACAATTATAATCCAATTTCTTATGTTTTCTGTTTAAGATAGCATTTTATCAGGAAGCAGGTGGAACATGATAGAAACTACTCCCAAGGATTCTTTGTTGTTCTTTTGTGGGTCTATATTACGTATTAAAATAGGAGGAAGACAAGCAGATGGTTTCTCAAGACAGGTCCTATTTTCCTGGGTAGTTGAGGTAACCAGTTATATTTAGCAGCTTTATATGTTATTGCTATTCATTCCCTCAGATTGTCTAGCCTTTTCATATTACCTGTTTGTTCAGTAGTTGGCAAGGTACTGAAAGAATTAATCATATTCGTCTCTAAGGGTACTTTAGCAGACTAACTTGCTGTAGGAGGTACAGACTGTTTACCCAGACTGTCTTTTCTTGAGGACAGTGATGATAGAATGTCCTTGGACTTACCTACCTGTATGTTGCTGCAATTAAACTTTAAGGTTTAACATTGCCAAGATAAGTTTTTAATAAACTAATTGTCTCTGTGTTGAACACATATAATGGGAGAAACTCAAATTTGTTCAGAAAAGGCTTCATTTTAAACAACATGTTGGCAATAGTAGAATGTTTAAATGCTTGGAAGATTTATTAGGAGACTTCCCTCAATGGAAGTCATTCAACCTTCTGTAAATCATTCTATTGCCTTTCACAGCATAGAAGGTGACCAAGGAAGAGAATGGCTGTATTTCTGGGTCCCCATTTTCCTCTATTCACTCTTTTATTTTGGATTTGTAGAGTGCTATGATGAACTGACAATTATGATTTATTTGCCTTTCATCCAGTATTTTCTTGGAGACCGATGCCTTTCAGAGTATTTTCTGGGAGACCAATACTTGCCTTGTACACTTCTCTGGATTTAGGTTTAGGTCTCTTAATTTATTCTTCACTCTCTTTTTAGTTTTTAAATTAGGATCCACCCCCATTCCACCATTCCACCAATGACACAGTTGTCACTGGATGTACTTGTTTTGACTGTGTTGGCAGATTTGAATGACTGTGTGTAAGCTTAATAGGTATATCTTTTAGAGAGTGTCCATTATGGTGTTAGTTGCAGTTAGAAGCTCAAAAATGTATCATACTGTTTGTGCTATCAGTAGGCATTTTCTGGTCATAAAATCAGTGACATTTTCAATTTTGAAGTCCTCATCTCCTTGTTGGTTAAACCTTGCAGCAGCTGGACAAAAGCTGTGTTCTGTACGGGCGGCGGTTTGTGATCGCCCACGATCCAGCCTGGCTCTTGCGTCGGAGAGCCCCGATCCTGCAAGGTTTGGGGCTGAAGCTGCCTCATAGGGGCGGTGGAGAAAGGGAAATCTGCCAGCCAGAGTGAGGGGAGCCACATCTCCCCTTTTGGTCTGGTCTTTCCTCCAAAGACGCCAAGAAGTGGTGGTCAGAAATGGCCACCAAGAGAAGGTCTCAACGGATTAAGATTGGTGCAGGAGGAAAGAGAGAAGTCGACAGCAGAGGAACCGAGTATCGGATGGTAAGATCAAGGCACCCCGATTAAGATAAAGATGAGTTTAAAAAAAAAGAAACAGAAGCGCGAAGTTCCAAGTGAAGGAAAAATAAGTAAAATATTTTTGACAGCTATAAGGGGCTTCAACCGGAAAGGAAGAAGCAGCGTAAGAACTTAAGTTAGTTGGGGCTTGAAAATTGAATATCAAAATAAAAGGAAAGGGTTAAGACTCTGTGCAGAAAGTGCCACTTTGTGGAGAAAATTGAAGTTAAAGAAGAAAGAAACTATCTTGTTCCTTTGTGGATTGAGTTGTTACATTTTAAAGAGACGCTGAAATAAAAAAAAAGCAAGACTCATAGAAAGTGAAAGCTTGAATACACAAAGACGGACTACCGGACTAATTGGTGATATTGATATAGACTCTGGACCGTTAGGATTATAGAAAATTTAAAGAAGAGAAATAAGGAAAATAAAAATTTGTGGCCATCCAAAGAATTAAAAATGGAGTTTAAAAGCATGAAAGAACTGTTACAGGAAGTGACTGAACTAACTTGGCTGTTGCAGAAAACATGGGCTTTGAAATATTGAACAAAGAAGAAGAAGGAACCTTGGAAAGGGAGGAGCCAGCACAAGAGAAAGCCATCTTAAAAAGACAATTAATAAAGATTAATACAAATAAAAGGAAAGGAAGGGTGGCTAAAAAACGGAACCAAGAAAGTATCTAAAAAGGGGAACATTTATGAAATTAAGCTAGAAAGGTTCAAAGAAAGAGAGGATTCAAATAAGAAGGGAAAGAAGGGAGAGGATGGTCAAAAAAATGAAACTTAAGAAGGTAATTAAAAGGGGAACATTTATGAAATTAGGCATGTTAGAAAGGTCCAGAAGGATAGAGAGCAGAAAGGTAAAGAGAGAGAGAGGATTTAAACTGATAGAGAAGGGGACAGCGGGATAAAAGAGAGGAAAAGGAACAAGAAACAAGAACAAAAGATAGAGAGACATGGGAATTACATAATGAAGAAAGAAACTTGTTTGCATAGAGATAATGGCTAACGTATTAAAAAGGGGGTTCTGCATGAAGAAATGGTAATAAGAATATATTGTAATTATAAAAGTGTAAAACAATAGGGGTTACTGACAATCTTTACTGGTAAAAGGTCACATTTTTATTTCTTATTTACAAAAGAAAGGTAAATGATGATTGGATAAATTGAATTAATTGAAATGATTTTAGAAAATGTCTAAAAATGAGATTTGTCAATAACCAAGATTAGTTATTTTATTATTATCTTGGAACCATAAATAAACCCTAGGGGGATATGTGTTGCAGAACCCGATCGATTAGAGATATATTGTAAGGTAGCTTTTCTTTTCTCTTTTTTCTTTTTCTTTTTTCTCTATCTTTTGTTTTAAAGGGAATGATTATGATTATGCTACTATATTAACCACTGAGGTGTCACTTTCAAAATAGTAAAAGGGGGGCAAGTCTAGGTTTTTTTTCCCTCATTCTCTTTAGTGTCAAAATCTGTACGGATTTAGAATTATGGAGAGAATATGTGATGAAAGGGCAAATCTGACGGACAAAAGAATTCTGTAAATGATAAAAGAGTATTAACAATGTGAAGATAATTAAAGGATAGATATGGATGAACTTTATCTTTAATATGATGGGCAAATATATTGTTATTTGTAAGATTTATAAATGATGTTTTTAAAATATATATATATGTTTGCAATTAACTTGAAATGAACTGGGGGGTTATATAGATTGAGATTAAGATTTGAGATTAGGATTAACTTCTTTGACCCTTTGTCTGTTAAAATGGAATAGAAGTGAAGTTAAATGCTTAAAATGGATATATTTGCATGTAAAAGTGACGACCTGGGAACATGCTGTCTACTGAAAAGAGCTGTTTTAAAAAATTGTTAAAAATTTGAATAAAATTTGTTTTTTAAAAAAAGCTGTGTTCTGTGAGGGGGGAGCTTATTTAGACGTAAAAATGAGAAGATCTAAAAGTTAGGAGCTCTCTATCTCCATTTGTAGCTCTCATTCAAGGGGGTCATATCTATTAGAGATGCTGTCCAGAAGAATAAGGGGAATTTAGTTACTGATAGCAAGTAGCTCTTTGCGTTTTAGATAGCTGTCAACTTTGAGCTGTTGGTAGGTTTGAGTGAAATCTGGGAAGCAGATCTCCCTATAGTAAAAATACAAATCTTAAATTGAGTTCACAACACTTTTAAAACTATAGCAGAACAGCAATAAAAATGTACATAAAATGAAAACAAAAACAAAGGAAAAAATCTAGCTCAAATAGCAGTAACTGTGAGAGGGATCTTGGACAATCACTTAAATAGAAACCAAAAGTGTGATGCAGCTGCCAAAAAAGCCAATGCAATCCTAGGCTGCAATCACAGAGGGATAGAATCAAGGTCACATGAAGTATTAGTATCAGTTTGTAATAAGACCACACTTGGAATATTGCATCCAGTTTTGGTCTCCACAATATGAAAAAAGATGTTGAGATTTAGAAAGAATGCAGAGAAGAGCAACAAATATGATTGGGGGCTGGAGGCTAAAACATGAAGAATAATTGCAGGAACTGGGTATGTAGTCTAAGGAAAAGAAGGACTAGGGGAGGCATGATAGCAGTGTTCCAATATTTGAGGGGCTGACACAAAGAAGAGGGGGTGAACCTATTTTCCAAAGCACCAAGAGGCAAGACAAGAAACAATGGATAGAAATTAATCAAGGAGAGAACCAACCTAGAACTAAAAAAAAATTTCCTGGCAATGAGAACAATAAACTAATGGAATGGCTTTTCTTCAGAAGTTGTGATTGCTCCATCACTGAAGGTTTTTTAAGAAGAGTTTGGATAGCCATTTGTCCAGACTTGTGTAGGGTCTCCTGCTTCAGAGTGCATGGACAAGAAGAAGTCCAAGGTTCCTTCCAACTCTGTTATTCTGTTAAACTAATTGAAAATTCAAAATTGGCTTTAGAGGGAGCTCTTAACAATAGATGTTACTTTGACACATTGTTCAGGCTCTCTAAAGCTTTAGTAAATATGAGCTTCATCACTGATGTTGGAAACAGATTATAATTTTGACCTTGATTGTGATAGCCTTCCTCTTTTGCTTTTCCAGAGTACTTTAGGAGATGAGGAGGAATATAGAGTGGTGTGAAGTTTCTGGATTCCTGTATTACCAGGAGTCTTTTCCACAGAGTCAATGATTTTGCTGCTCCTAGAGACCTGTGCATCAGTGTACAAAAAGGCTTTAGTTTTATGGCTCTTAGGTTAATGAATGTGGCACTGAAGATGATTTGAATTAGATTGGTCTGGGTCATTTGCAGAACATTGACACAGAAAGGCAATAGAAGCAAAAACCAAACCAAAAAGGACACTTTTCTTTCTCTGGATAGTACATCAAGTCTCTGCTCTATCCATTTTCTGAATGCTCCAAGTGGAAAAGATTGGGTTTTTTTAATCCCCATTCTGTTAATACCATGGAAGATCAGTTCCAATCTCAACCTGAACTTCTGATGATGTGGATTTTGCTCGTGGCTTTATTTTCTCTTTCAGCAACACAGAGCTAGAAAGTTGAGACAACAACATTAAAACAAACAAATGTGGAAACTTTGCTAAAAAAACTTCAGGTAGAAAAGAATCTAAGTTTATGAGTGTAGCAGTTTTGTCATGGCTATGCTCTCTTTACAGCATTTTCTATCCAACACCAAGTATAAATATACTGTCAAATATACATCAGAATTTATGTACATTGTCAAGTCACAAATACATATGTTTGTTATTTTGTCATAGATCCTGATTTAGGACATGTCCAACTTTCACACTTACATAGTAATTCTTGGGAAATCAACATAGATGAATAAGATCAATGCTAGAAGGGATTGAAACCAGCTCTTTAATCCCTTACATTGTTTTGATATTATCTGATAAATGTCAACACACAATAGAATATAGCTTGCAATCAGTGTTATCTGTTTGCATGCTTAGTTTGCCCCATTGGTGTACAGATAGGTTGCTTAAAACTCACTCTAAGCTTTAAACTATTCAATATTGCTGAGAACATGTTTAACTGAATTTATGCAAATACAATCCAATCATTTTCTCCTCTTTACTGAGTCTCAAGGATATTACAATATGAACAAGTTCTATAAGGGTATTATTGCTGCCTCTGAAATGATAATTCTTTATTGCTTTTGGCATGTAAATTTGTACTGTCACAATTTCTGGGTAATTTGTGGTCCATCATAACAAAAAGGAATTACTTGGGATCTAATGCAGTCAACTCTTCCCTATGTATCTCATATTGAAAGCCATGATAAACTAGATCAGGTGTATGTAACATTAAGCCTCTATATATGCCTAGGGTAATGAAGAGTTGGGTAGCATACAAGTTTAATAAATAATACTAGCGGTCATTATTGTCCTGATTCTCAAAAGCCTTAGAAAGTATAGAGTGTGATAAGCAACTGTGAGAGGTTGGGGCTAAATGTTTTTAAATGTGCCTTTCTATTAAATTGATTTTTAAAGCAATTTTGCCTGCTCAAATACCTTAATGTTTGAACTGCAGCAGGTGAAATCTTATGACTTTCTAAACAACCAATTAGTCAGTACCATTTTAAGTAGTGTGGGTATCTCATTATTGTCATTCCAATTAAATTTAAAAATGGGGGTGTTACTGAGTCCCTTGAAGGCTGCCTGGTGAGCTGTATTTGATTTGATGATAAGAAGTTGGGCAGATCTGACTTGTTCTGTTCAAAGGTCTTGCAGTCTCTCTAAAGCTATGTCTCTACTTTTTAAGCAAGGTTTCTTTTATCTTCTTTTGTCTGTCAGGCAGAAAAAGAATTTTGAGCTATCCAGTGTTCCCACTTGGTTATGTTTTCTCTTCCTCAGGCAGGGGAATAACTAGGCATTCTTTCTTTTAAGAGAAAATGTCCAAATGTGGCAGTATAATACAAAGACTCCATTTGCATTTAGACGTCTTCTTTGTAAGGAACACTGAGTTAGGTAACTCAGAGCAACATTTGCTACCAAACATCACTAGATATATATGAATCAGCCAAGCTAGAAGGGAAAATAGAAATTTGAAGGTCAGACTTGATTCACAATAATTTGAAATTCAATTCTGTAAATGGAGAAAGTTTAAAATGCCTGTTGCTGATTTAATTTTGGAGCAAAATGAGATTAAAATTGAAGAGAAAGTACACCCCACATAGGAAGTTTCAGCCCAGATATTTTTCCACCATAAACAGGAGAAAAGGTTCAAAATCATAAATTAGAATTAGGAAAGAACAGCACAGGAGAATTCTGTGTTCTGTTCACCAAATCTTTCTGAATACTGTGATATCTGGGTACTAGTTGAAATGGCATCAATAATTGTTTAGGAAGTAGTTGGGATCTTCAATCTTCCTGCAGAATTTTTGTTTTTTTCAAAACAGTTTCTGAAAAAGTTGCATTACTTACAGTATAAAGTTGCATACCTTGAAGTATAAACTTTTCTAATTCTCCAACAAGTAAGCAGTCTTCAGCTTCTAACTTTTCACATGTTTTCCACTTGTTCCATTTCTACTCTTCTTAATTTTTATGCTTGGTGCAGTTCTAGTTCTAAAATAGTCGGTGTGGTGTTCTAATATATTGATCCCAAGTGAATCAGTGGTAGACATCACAATGCTTAAGATGTCTGGGGGCAAATCAACCCAATCACATCCTAAAGCATGGGTGTCCAACCTTGGCAACTTTAAGACTTCTTTTTA
Source organism: Naja naja (assembly GCA_009733165.1). NCBI lineage: Eukaryota > Metazoa > Chordata > Lepidosauria > Squamata > Elapidae > Naja > Naja naja. The sequence goes on from CM019153.1 coordinate 35,086,058, forward strand.
AGAGAAAAATGTCCAAATGTGGCAGTATAATACAAAGACTCCATTTGCATTTAGACGTCTTCTTTGTAAGGAACACTGAGTTAGGTAACTCAGAGCAACATTTGCTACCAAACATCACTAGATATATATGAATCAGCCAAGCTAGAAGGGAAAATAGAAATTTGAGACCACAAGTCTTAAACTCCCAGTGTTCTCTAGCAAGCATGGCTGACTGGTGAATTTAGGGAATTCAGGTCTTCAATTTGCCAAGGTTGGACACCCCTGTTTCAAAGCAAGGATAGCCCACATCTCCTTTCCTAAGCAAATGCCTCACAGTTGTATCTGTATCCTTCCATAGCTGAAACAGCCTGAGGACAGCTTAAGGCACTATAGTCTAGACATGGTATTTTCTCTAACATCCCACTTCCAGATTCCACCTGCAGGCAACATAAAGAACATTGATTTCCTCAGAGAAGAATTATGAAATGCCCTACTTTTTGCTGGCAATCTTGAGTTCTAACTGATTTTGCTGGTTTTCTCTTGGAGCATCACTATGATTCCTGAACTTTTTATTTGCCCGTCAGTCTTCTTTTGATTGCAATGGAAACTAGGATTCTGGGTTCTACAGCCAGTTTAGATTTTTTTTTCTTAAATGAGTTGGTCAATTTTAGACTGTAAAGCCTTGATATTGATCAGCCAGTGTCTGGTTTAACATATAGAATTATTAGAGAAGTTTAAAAGAATTGCCTTTGTTTCTCTGTGATCTGTAATACTGGTAATTCCCTTTCTCACAACCACTGTTCCCAGGAAACGGGGCCCTTGCTTCTTCTCCTCACACTGTATTGTTCTTCAATATTGTCCTCCCATAATCATTTCCATAACTAAACATCATCTTCAAACTCCAGCTCTTCAATGATACTTATCCAGAGGCTTCATCTCAGCTAATAAAATCCTAAGAACTAATAGCAAGTGACGAAAAACAATGTCAAAGCCAATAAATAAATAAATCTTGGTCTCTGAAGATCATCACTGAATCTCTGAAAATAGCATTTGATTCATCAAATGTATGCAACTTGAAAGAAGAGTTCAATAAATTGCCTATCATCAAATTGTTCTTTTAGTTGTTGTTTTGCAAAGCTTTTAACATGTTTTGTCTCTCTGTTCAGAGCAGCTCATTTTAACCCATCACACTAATTCCTACAAGTTAATGCCTTTTGCTTTAATAAGCAGAAGCAGAGAAGAAAACCATCTTGTTCAATTTCATCTGATGAACATTCTACAGTATAGGCTGGTCAGTTATGCAAACTTGAGTTAAATCGCAAACAGTCTGTTTATTTGCACAAAATTTTCTTGCATAGTCCAGATAGAATTAAAACATCACAGTGACTCATTTAAAAACCCCAGGCTATTCTACAAGTAACTGATTGCTAAACTATTACTTCTATGACATGGACATTTTATGCTTAATTATCTTTATCTTGTTATCATTTGTTATTTTAAAATTTTATTATTTATATGCTTTTACTTAATTGAAGTGGCTTATTAGGTACTCTTGGGCCTATGTACCTCCAGGAACTATGGTTTTCCTATAAAATTCTACTCAGTGAGAGATAAAACAAGTTTACTGATTCTTCCCAAATGAATCAACAGAGTGGAAGAGTGAAAAGTCACAATTCTGGCAACTCTGTATAGGAAATCTCCTATTTCTATGTAGTTGAGTGGAGATGGATTGAATTTATTGAAGTGTTTATGATTAATTAATTAACAGGGACACCCCATTGAAATTATCTCTGGGCAGGCTGAGCTATTTTTACATCAGTAAAAAGATCTAAGTTAAGCTTCCCCATGATAAATGAAAAGAACTGAAATACACAGACCTGATTGAAAGCACAATGTGAAGTAACACTCTACATATGAAAATGTTGTCTTATTCATCAGAATGATATTTCTGGATTTAAAATAATTAAATAAAATGACTTCTTCAGCTTCAATCACAATAATACATGGGCAAACAACCAATACAAATTCAAGGTAAACCGCTCCAAACTTGATTGCAGAAAATTTGACTTCAGCAACAGAGTGGTCAACACCTGGAACGCCCTACCCAAATCCATTGTTACAGCCTCAAACCCTCACAGCTTCAATCTCAAACTGTCTACCATGGACCTCACCCCATTCTTAAAAGGTCCTTAAAGGGGGTGTACATAAGCGCATCAATGTGTCGACTGTCCCTGTCTTACGGTCCCCATTTATCTGTATTTATTTTCTTGTTTATGTTCATACCTATACTTGTTATCTTGCATATGTTTGACAAACAAACAAACAAATAAATAAATAAAACATACAAAGTGTTGCAGTATATTTATTTCATAGATGTATATACACTTATAGAGGGGTGCATTGGCCTAGATGTGGAACTTTCACCTCACAATCAGGAGGCGGAGAGTTCAATCCTAGGCAGCTGCAGATATTTCTCTCTTAGGGCACACTAAGAAAATATCAGCTGTGAACTCTGTTTGGCATCAGGAAGGGCATTCAGCCAGTAAACACTGAACTCCATTCAGTTGCCCAGACTCCACCTAGCAGGGGATTACGGGATCATTACGGTCTTCCCTCCTCCGGGAGATCATTGAGGAGGAGGCTGCCAACCTGGCCTGCATCACTGAGACCTGGTTGGGGCCAGAGGGGGGTGTCCCTCTGGTTGATTTATGCCCACCAGGTTTTCGGTTCTGCACCGCCACGGCTCAGGGTAGGGGTGGTGGGGTGGCCGTGGTTATTCGGGAGACCTTGTTTCCAAGGAGGTCTCTGTTGCAGAGATAGGCGGAGTGAGATCCTTCTCCTGAGATGGGGCCTAATGGGCGGTGGGCTTGCTGCTAGCATACCTTTCCCCAGCTATATGGCAGCGGCCCTGCCTGGGCTTCTCGATCTCCTCTCCGGGTGGCGGTGGAGCTTCCGGACCTTATGGTTCTGGGGACTTCAACCTGCCTTCCTTGGGGGGGGTGGGTTTGGCCCAGGAATTCATGGCTTCCATGGAGGCCATGGGCCTGACCCAATTGATTCAAGGCCCTACTCATGGAGGGGAAACACTCTTGACCTAGTTTTTGTCTCTGAACAGTGGCGGAGTGACAGAGGGCAGGTCACTATTACGACTCTGCCTGTTCCATGGTCTGATCACTATCTCCTATGGCTGGTCTTCCAACAGGCCGTCCCCCACTGCTGGGATGAGGAGCCACCTAGATGGTTCCGCCCCAGGCCTAATGGACCCTGAGAGGTTCCAGGCAGAACTGGGGTTTTTCCTTCTTCCCTTGCTCACAGCTCTGCCGAGGATCTGGCAGTAGCCTGGCATCGGGCTGCATCGGAGGCCCTCGACAGAGTTGTCCCCATGCGTCCCCTTGTGCGCTGTGGATCCCGGTTGGCTCCTTGGTATACTGAGGAGCTCCGGGGGATGAAGCGCCGTCGAAGGGGTTTAGAGAGCAGGTGGAGGTCTACCCGTTCCCAATCCGACCGAGCCCAGTTGAGAACCTTTATTAGGACTTACCTGGTAGCTATGAGAGAGGCGAGAAGATCTTATCTCTCCGCTCTCATAGCGTCCGCAGATAATCGCCGGCGCCCTGTTTCGGGTTACTCGCTCCCTCCTGCAGTTGGGGGATCGGACCGCTGCGGGGTAAGGCTGAGGAATTTGTGCAATATCTGTCGGATAAGATTGCTCAGATTCGGGACGGGTTGTCCTCCCATTTGCAGTGGTCTGAGGAAGGGGTGGGAGTCTGGCTATTGTTATCTGGGATGAGTTCGATCCGGTTTCCGAGGATGAAGTGGACAGGATTATGCGGCGAATGAGTTCCACCACCTGTTTGTTGGACCCGTGTCCCTCCTGGCTGGCTTATGCTGCCAGGGAGGCCACCTGCGGTTGGCTCCGGGCAGTTATCAACGCTTCTTTAAGGGAGGGTGTCTTTCCCACCGCCTTGAAAGAGGCGGTGGTGAGACCCCTCCTGAAGAAGCCTGCCTTGGACCCGACTGTGTTAGACAACTTTCGTCCAGTCTCCAACCTTCGTTTTTTGGCGAAGGTTGTTGAGAGTGTGGTGGCTCAACAGGTTCCGCTTTTCCTGGATGAAGCGGACTACCTAGATCCGTATCAATCGGGCTTCCGACCGGGTACAGCACGGAGACGGCATTGGTCGCTGATGGATGATCTCTGGAGGGCTCGGGATAGGGGCTTTTCCTCTGTCCTGGTCCTATTAGACCTCTCAGCGGCTTTCGATACCATCGACCATGGTATCCTTTGCGTCGCCTTGAGGGGTTGGGAGTGGGAGGCACCGTCTCGTGGTTCTCCTCCTACCTCTCGGGCGGTCGCATCGGTGTGGCGGGGGGGTCAGGTCGTCCCCTAGGATCCTCCCTTGTGGGGTCCCTCAGGGGTCGGTCCTTTCCCCTTTATTTAACATCTACATGAAGCCGCTGGGTGAGATCATCCGTGGTTTTGGGGTGAAATTCCATCAGTACGCTGATGATACTCAGCTGTACATTTCCACCCCAGGCCAGATCAGTGATGCCCTCTCCCTGATGACTCGGTGTTTGGATGCGTACGGAACTGGATGAGCGGGAACATGCTTCGACTCAACCCGCCAAGACTGAGTGGCTGTGCATACCGGCGCCCGCCCAGTCAAGATTATCCATCTTTGGCCATAGGGGAGAGGTGTTGCCCCTGTGGATAGGGCGGAATCTGGGGTCCTCCTGGATGTATGGCTGTTGGAGGAGCAGGTGGGGGCCGTTGCCAGGGGGCCTTTGCCCAGCTCCGCCTGGTTCGACAACTTCGCCCTTTTCTGGACCGGGACGCTTGCGACGGTCACTCATGCCCTTGTTACCTCCAGGCTCGACTACTGCAACGCTCTCTATTTGGGACTGCCCTTGCATACCATCCGAGATTGCAGCTGGTGCAGAATGCGGCGGCGCGGGTGGTGATGGGAGTTACCCGGTTCTCCCATGTGACCCCCCTCCTGCGCGGCCTGCATTGGCTGCCGGTTGCGCCCGGTGAGATTCAAGGTTTTACTGTTAACATACAAAGTCCTTCACGACATGGGTCCTCAGTATTTAAGGAGCGTCTTCTTCCAATGTCGAATACCGACGCCTGTGCGAGCTCATAGGCAAGGACTCCTCGGGGTCCCGTCGGCGGTCAATGCCGCCTGGCGTTCCCCCGATGACGAAGCCTTTTCTGTCGCGGCCCCTGACCTTTGGAATCAACTGCCTTTGGAGCTCCGCCTGGCCCCTGACCTCCGCACCTTTCGCATGAGTTGAAGACCTGGTTATTTGACCAACCTGGGCTATGACCCTTTGGGGAGGGTTGTTTTAATTATTTTATAAATGTTTGAACTTATAATTTAATTTAATTGTTTTTTAATGTATTTATTGTCTCTTGTTTTAGTTGTAGTCCCGAGTCTTCGGAGATGGGGCGGCATATAAGTTCAAATAATAAATAAATAAATTAATTAATTAAAACATACACACAGACAAACAGACACAGACACACACACATACAGAGACACACACATACAGGTGAAACTTGAAAAATTATAATATCATGCAAAAGTTCATTTATTTCAGTAATGCAACTTAAAAGGTGAAACTAATATATGAGATAGACTCATTACATGCAAAGAAAGATAGTTCAAGCCATGATTTGCCATAATTGTGATGATTATGGCTTACAGCTCATGAAAACCCCAAATCCACAATCTCAGAAAATTAGAATATTGCATGCAATCAACAAAACAAGGATTGTACATAGAACAATATCGGACCTCTGAAAAATATAAGCATGCATATGTACTCAGTACTTGGTTTGGGCCCCTTTTGCAGCAATTACTGCCTCAATGCGGCATGGCATGGAAGCTATCAGCCTGTGGCACTGCTGAGGTGTTATGGAAGGCCAGGATGCTTCAATAGCGGCCTTCAGCTCTTCTGCATTGTTCGGTCTCATGTCTCTCATCTTTCTCTTGGCAATGCCCCATAGATTCTCTATGGGGTTCAGGTCAGGCGAGTTTGCTAGCCAATCAAGCACAGTAATCCCACGGTCATTGAACCAGGTATTGGTGCTTTTGGCAGTGTGGGCAGGTGCCAAGTCCTGCTGGAAAATGAAGTCAGCATCCCCATAAAGTCAGCATCCCCATAAAGCTCGTCTGTGGAAGGAAGCATAAAGTGCTCCAAAATCTCCTGGTAGATGGCTGCGTTGACCCTGGACTTAATGAAGCACAGTGGACCAGCCCCAGCAGATGACATGGCTCCCCAAATCAACACAGACTGGGGAAACTTCACACTGGACTTCAAGCACCTTGCAGTCTGTGCCTCTCCATTCTTCCTCCATACTCTGGGTCCTTGGTTTCCAAATGAGATGCAAAAGTTGCTCTCATCAGAAAAGAGGATTTTGGACCACTGAACAATAAACCAGGTCTGTTTTTCTTTAGCCCAGGTAAGACGCTTCTGATGTTGTTTGTTGTTCAGGAGTGGCTTGACAAGAGGAATATGACATTTGAAACCCATGTCCAGGATCCGTCTGTGTGTGGTGGCTCTTGATGCACTGACTCCAGCCTCAGTCAACTCCTTGTGAAAGTCCCCAACACTTTTGAATGGCCTTTTCCTGACAATCCTCTCCAGGCTGCAGTCATCCCTGCTGCTTGTGCACCTTTTTCTTCCACATTTTCCCTTCCACATAACTTTCTATTAATGCGCAGCACTTTGGGAACATCCAACTTCATTTGCAATTACCTTTTGAGGCTTTCCCTCCTTATGGAGGGTGTCAATGATAGTTTTCTGTACAACTGTCAGGTCAGCAGTCTTTCCCATGATTGTGATTCCTACTGAACCAGACTGAGAGACCATTTAAAGGCTCAGGAACCCTTTGCAGGTGTTATGGCTTAATTAGCTGATTAGAGTGGGACACTTTGAGCCTAGAATATTGCACCTTTTCACAATATTCTAATTTTCTGAGATTATGGATTTGGGGTTTTCATGAGCTGTAAGCCATAATCATCACAGTTATGACAAATCACAGCTTGAACTATCTTGCTTTGCATGTAATGAGTTTATATCATATATTAGTTTCACCTTTTAAGTTGCATTACTGAAATAAATGGACTTTTGCACGATATTCTAATTTTTTGAGTTTTACCTGTATACCTATAGACCTCTACCATATAATCTTTCTCTATCTATCTATCTATCTATCTATCTATCTATCTATCTATCTATCTATCATTATCTATCCCTGTCTCCATGTCAAATATAAATAATCTTGGAAAAAAAGAACTGCAAGCACAGATATGCTTCTGGAGAACTTTTCATTGTCTGAGCTGAGAGTAGGAACTTTGTGTCCTTGCAGGTATTAGCAAACTACAGCTCCCAGTGTTTTTCAAATACCCATGCAGCAGGGTTCTTGGGAATCGTAGCTGAGAAATGGCCCACAGATTTCCAGTTTTAGAAAGAATGGGAGCTTGGAAATTGTATTGTGAATAGCACTTCATGAAGTATTTCCTAATAACATGAAATGTTCTGGGGAGAAGGTTCCTAGCACTTATCAAATCTTGGCAAGCAAATATAATTCACCTTTTCTTAATTAACAGTTTTTGTTTTCTCTCTTTTGGGAGGACAAACAATACCAAAAAATAACACAGCCATTTAGAAACAGAAGACATCTGTCAAAGGCAAGACATCTATATAAGTACGGTATGTCATTAAAAATGCTGCTTAATATAAATTAACAGTAGAACAGTTAGTCTCAAGGTAATATAGCCAATGGCTTTTAAGCACATTATCATTATATTAATGTATCTTGGGATCAGGGAAATATCCTTCTATTTCATGGAGTATGAAATTCTATGAAAGTCTTCTGTTAAATAAATTTTTTGGTCATGTACGCAATTGTGTGATGTATCACCACCCAGGTATTATGCCAAATTGGGGAAACTAGTGGCCAAGTTTGTTTGTTTGTTTTCCTGAGCTGCCTTAACCAACTAACCTGGCATAAAACTGTTTCCAGACTTTGGCTTATGTCTTTGAAGCAGATGGGTCCCACAGATTTCTACTAAAAGGTAAAACTGATGATTATTTACCAGTTTGCCTACGGCTGCAGCTCTTGAACCCGTGGAGATGTCATAAAACATGAATCCTTAGAACCCAGCAATCAATGCTTCATTGTTTAGAATGGCAGGGCCATTAAACTCTAAACATATCATTAAACACAGATAAATAAAAAAAAGCTTTGCTAATTTGTAAGTTCTCTCTATTGCTAATTTGTAGTCTTTTTGTCTTTCTTTCTCTCTACCTATGTATCTCTATCTATCTCAATTAATTCTTATAGAGCAGGGCTCCTTTTTTTCTAGAGATAATCAGATCCTGTGTGCATTTAAATTAAGCACAAAGTATAGTAAAGCTGTAAAGATAAGGCCTTATGATTCAGGAAGAAATAAAAGATTACTGTTTAAGTAAATTAAATTGCAAGATCCAGTTTTGTAGATATAGAGCATGTCATGCTGCTCTTTATGTAGTCAAGAAAAGAATATCTCATGTAAATGTAAATGGGTTATGTTAATGTTCATTCGCTCGCAAATGAGTAATTCAAGATGGGAAGTTGAATTTTAATTCTAGGTCCTGGGTTTGGTGAAACAAACTTTGAATTCAGTTAATGTCAGAAATAGCCTATCTTTTTAATGCATGTGCATAAAAGAACTTTTTAACAAAGCACACCGGGAAATATGGGGGGAGGAGAAAACAAACAATCAATTCATAATCATATGAATTGATATAAGAACTTAAGCAATAGCGGAGAGCCATTCTGCTTGATCTATTACAAGGACAGCCCATGTCCTCCACCATTAACTTCTCAAAGGATGACATGAATGATATATTATGTTATGGCCCCTGTAGGAGATGTTGCATGATTTCTATTACCTCCTTGGGAGGAAGAGATTTTCTATTGTTATATAGTGGATAGTTATATCCTGTATAATAATATATGACCAGTTTTGTATTATATTGAAGTTCTTACACAAACACCTCCTTTTATGGGGTTCAAAACTTCTACCAGGAATTGGGCAGCCCACTAACTGTTTTTGAAGGTCATGAATGAAAAAACATCATCTTCAACCTACTCCCAACCACTGTGAATCTCTGCCTGCCCTTCTTTCTCTGCTAGCATAAGTCGTACTGAGAAGTTGATCTGGTGTGCTTTGTTCATCTGTAGACAATGCCTCCACTCAAACTGCCTGGTGTGCACTGTGATGAAAACAACCTCTCGTTTCAGTTTCCTGATAATTAAACTATCTGTCCTTTTCTTTCACAGGCTGTCTATCATCAGTGAAGCATTAGCTTCAGAATGGTGAACATCTGTCTCCCAGAGCTTCCACTCTATCCCATTTCACCAGTGGATTGCTGAAATGGCAACTATCTGATTCTTCTCCACCACCACCTTTCCTTTTTTATGCTGGTCCATCAGTGGACCCAGGGATGGGATTCTGCCTGGGGTTTGGACTGGTTCAGGTGAACCCCTTGATCTGAAGATCAGCTGGCAGCAAACGAGTTTGCTGTGATGAGCATGTGGGCCTACCCACCGGCCCCTGCTCTTTCCTGTGCTTTATTTCCTTTTGTTAAAGCACAGCTGATTCACACTGAAGAGCGGTTTGCTGCACCTCAGCTGTTTTATTCACAGGGACTGCTGTAGAAGGTAAATATTAGAGGTTTTTTAAACGCAGAGTGCGCGATCACCGAACTAGTTGTTATACTGGTGGAATCCCACCCTTGAACGGACTTCAAAAATGCTAGAGGTTTTTTGTTTTATTATTGTTATTGATTGGTTTGTTTTAACTGGATGGACTAGAAGTTCTACTAGTTTCCCCTTCTAGGCCATGTGAGGGGACAAAATGCAGAAAATAGAATAACCTCTTGCTTTCTAGGCATGGAAACAGAGCAGAATCATAGAACTGGAAGGTATCTTGGAGGTCTTCTGGTCCAAACCCCTGTCCAAGGCAGGAATCCTTATATCATCCCAGATATATGGTGATCCAATCTTTTCTTGAAAACCACCAGTGGTAGATCATACCCACCACTGCAAAAGACAAACTGTTCCATTGGTTAATTGTTCTCACTATCAAGAAGTTTCTCCTTAGTTGCAGGCTGGATCTCTCTTTGAAATAATACAAAGATCAATTTTAGGGAGTGGGAGGAAGAAAGGAGTTAATAATTAAGATTTCCATGTAGTGTTATTAGTCAGATGTATTGAAAGGAAAGGGAGTTAGGTTACAGAATGTAATTGGATATGTGTACTTTAACACTTCATTTATTAATAAAAATGTTAAGGCAAGTCATCTTTGATCCTCTTTCTCGCTGCCTCTTGATGCCAGGAACATTGCTTCCAGTTTGCATGATAACACAGAATTTGAATGATGTTCTGGCCTTGTAGCAGTGGTGGGATTCAAATAATTTAACAACCGGTTCCCTGCCCTAATGAATTCTTCCAACAACCAGTTCACCAAACTGCTCAGAAAGTTTACAACCGGTTCTCCTGAAGTGGTGCAAACTGGCTGAATCCCACCACTGCCTTGTAGTATTTTACAGATAGCAGATTCCATTCTCAGATCAAGAGAATTCCCTGACAACACAAAGAATTCTATATTTTAAGTGTTTAAGCACTTGTTGGGGAAAATAAAATCAATCAGAATGGCTTCTAGTGACAGAGCAGACAGGTGGGTGATAAGTAAGATGCTAGGATAAATGATCATTGATAGGGCCAAAGACCCACCCAAGCAAAGTGATTTGTGCTTGATTTTCCAGGATGGGTGGTAGGCAAGATATTTCACCAATCAGGAATTGTGGTATCCTGCTGCCCAGACATGGTTTCTATTGCCACATAACTAAATTCAGAGTAGATTCTTTGAAATTGGCTTGATTCCAGTTGGGGGCAGCTTGGAAGAAATGGACTTTATTTCTGCCATGATGAATTTCCTATAGCAGAGATTGGTTTATTTATTTATTTATTTATTTTATTAATTGGATTTCTAACCCGCCCCATCTCCCGAAGGACTCGGGGCGGCGTACAATCATAAAACAATACAGATATACAATTTTAAAAATATTAAATAAGAAACCCAATTAAAAGCTAAAAATAATAAAACCATTGTCTAAAAAACTCCCCCCCCACCCTCAGCCCAGGTCAGCATGTTGGAACAACCAGGTTTTGAGGCCCCGGCAGAAGTAGCGGAGGTCAGGGGCCACCCGAAGCTCCAGGGGGAGCTGGTTCCACAGGGTGAGTGCTCCCACAGAGAAGGCCCTATCCCTAGGGGTCACCAGCCGACACTGTCTGGCTGACGGAATCCCAAGGAGGCCCACTCTGTGAGAGAGCACAGGATGATGGGAAACAGTTGCTGGCATCAGGGTCCCGTTATAGTACCAAACTTTATTTGCAAAATATATAAGCTCAATAGTTAAACTAAAATCTGTCATTGATAGTTTCTAAACATTCCCCAAAGTATGGGGAGGGATCTAAGGACATGGAGAATTGTTGGAACAGCTTTACTGTCTCTAAGACTGAATATGCTATCTTCTAGTCTTTTCTTAATAATATTGATGTGTTTTTATTATGGGGTACTTAACCTTTGTTTTATGGTTTGTTCGTTTTATTGTGCACAATCCAGAGTCATATTTTGTGAGGGGGGTTACATAAATATGAAGAACGAATGAATGAAGACATGTTCACAAGTCATGAATGACATGTTGAACCCATTAATTATCTATCTAGTATGTTCCTTAAGGGACTCAGCATTCTTGTTTTTTTCCAGCTGCTGATGTTTGTCAAAGAAAGCATTACTAATAGCTCAGGAATACATATATGTTAGTTTATGGCATTTACAGGGCCTGGAGTTCCTCTGACATTCTATACTCTCCATTTGCTCATTTTCTGTTTTCCATTTTGAGCTTTATGCAAAGCAGATTACAGCACATAAAACTTGGTATAAATTACCCTATACCTGTGAAAGGTAGATATTGCTACTCAACTTTAAGAGGAGCCTCAGTAAAAGAATGAACCAGCTCTTGTAATGGCACCAAGTTTTCAATTTTAAGGAGAACTGAATGAGTTTTCAAACTGCTTAATTTTTAAAATATATCCAAAGAAAGCTTTAGAGCAGTATGGTAGCCTAGTGGTAAAGACTTTCAGCTCCCACTCAGAAAGTTGAGAGTTCAATCCTAGATAGCAGCAGATATTTCTCTCTCCTAGGGTGCAAAGAAAAAAGATCTGCTGCAAACTCTGCATGGCATCAAGAAGGGCATCCGGCCAGTAAATGCTCAGCTCCATCAGGTCACTCAGATCTATCCAAAATTAAGGGATTACAGGGTCATAAAAAGGGAGTTTTATTTAAAGAAAGCTCTAACAAATTTGTAATAGCATGTAACCTAAAACCTAAATTAATTGTTATAAATCAGGTGATTGTGTCATCGTCATAAAACATTCTTTGACCATGAAAATATATATTTGAAAATAATATTAAATGAAAATGCAGAAAACTTTCCCATTATCATCTCCACTGCCTCTTTTGCTGTGTGAAAAACAAAACTAATTAAGGGATGGCAGCAGACAGAATATTAGAAATTGTAGTTATAATAGTTTAACTACCTAACCTGAATTTAGGCCTTTGGGGTAGCTAGAATAGGATTACAAGGGACCTTACTGGATGTTTTTATACATTGCACAAAATTATAATGTGGTTGATTAAATGGTAGATTAGCTGCATGGAGTGTGAATTGTGCCATTATATTTGTGGATCTTGGTCAACATTATCAGCAAGAGAGACCACTTATGGGTTACTCAACAAACACGAAAAACAAATAAGGGTATAGGACATTGTGTGACTGGACTTTTTAATAGATTAAAAATAAAGAAAAATATACAAATACATAAATGGACATTGAATTGCCCTTAGTTAAGGCACAGTGCAAAAAAAGAAAAAGGAAACAACCCTTGGCTTACAGCGGATCCACTCACCAGAGTAAGAAAATAATGGATTTGCCAATAATGATAGCATGTTGTTTGCTGACTTTCTAACTTCCCAAGATTGACAGACATCAGGTTTTATTGGCTTCCACTTTGAATCCAGGATTGTAGGAGGCAAGCTAATCTTTGTGATTTGTTGAGAATCATGAGACAATGACAAGCTATCAATGCAGTGTTAGCTATTTATTAACAAACTGGTCAAGTGTTTTGCCAACAGAAACCGAGTACTTCTTCCAGTTAGAAATAGAGTGCATCAATTCTTTTAAGAAGGCATTGAGAAAATTAGGAAACCATGGTATTGTAATTTACATAGTTAAGTTCAATATTGATATCAGGGTTAGGAATTTTAAAAACTTTTTTTGGACCTGGTACAGAGAGGAAAAGGTATTTGTTTTCTTCTTTATAAATAACTGTCTTCAGAAAGACTCATTTCATATATTTTTTTGGTTCCACATGAACACTATTTATAACATGTTATTTACAAATACTTATTTCTATTCTATTAGGGCTAAAATAGGTAGTGAGTATCTAACCTAAAATCTAAAAAAAAAAGTAATCTAAATGAATGAGGCTTCATTATGGAAGTTGGTGATAAACTCAATTTGAAATTTGCTATCCACATATATAGGATTTATGCATTATTCTCCCATCGTTAGGTCCAGTGGAAGCATCTGAAGAAATAAACTACAGTTTATGAAAGCTTATGCTTTATTATGTGTTATTTAGAAAAGAACTTTGTATCTTCCTTGATACCTGAAGTGGTAAAAGAGGAGGAGGGGAGAGGAAGAGTACTTAGGAGAAGGCTTAGGAGAAAGAGAAGGCTTAGGAGAAGGTGGAAAAAAAGAAGGTGAAGGAGAAAATGACTTAGACAAATGTTACTCCTCTTTCTGATTTTGGGATATCATAGACTAATCTAGCTTTCCCTTTCCAAGATCTCTTATAAAAGAAAAAAAAATCTAGGAGATGGTAGGACAGTTTATGGCATAAATCTACTTAGAGCTTTCACAAAGCTTCCAGGTGATTCAAGCACTTGAAGCAAGACACTGCCAATGTTGATTCATCAACATATTCTCTCCACTCACTGTTTGCAAAGAAACAGCTTGATGAATTAACTTTTCACCTCTTACTTGAATCCCATCCAAAACAAAACAGCACGTTTCCTTCGCCCAGCAGCTCATAATATTTGTCCTCTTCATGTTTGAAGGATTATAAACGGTCATGAGAAAAGCTGATGCATTTTCCACTAAGCCATAATGGGAGATGAAAGGCTTCACAGTGATTAACAGATTTGCAATCATTTATTTGACAAGGGCTTCTCTTTTATTTCACTATATGGTGTCTATGGTTATTTAAGTGGGCTGCGCAAAGGTCCTTATATCTTGTTTATATTCAGGGTGTTTGAATGAGACTTAGAAAGACCAAAAACAAAGTTTTATAAGCACCCACAGAAGTTGCTTGCAAAAGTGGAGGTGATTAATCAGAGTTTGGCAAGCTGAAAGCAACTATTAACATTTGGGACAATATGTATGCTTTCTTCAACAGAAAATGTCTATATTTTGAAACTTTCTGGCAACAAGAACATGAAAATAACTTGCATAAGACAAATTAATGAACAGTCAACTGCAAACATGCATAAAGATAACTTACAAAACCCCAGCCTAGGAGATGTGGTTTTGATCTTTGTGTGTTCTTTTCTCTACAAAGAAAACAAGTGATCATCTTGTCCACCTTCATGACATCTTGTTATACAACTGCAACACACTGTTGAAAAGTGCCGCTGGTATAAAATATGATAGTGTATCATCCTAGCTACTATATTTCATATATCAGTTCTTTATCATTGTTTTGAGCTGCCCAGAATTACATTTCGTAAGTTGGTCTGGCCACCTAAGTCTTTCAAACTAAATAAAGTTAAACAAAATACAGTGGTTACATGACGCTTGTTATAAAAGGACTGTGATGATTGCTACTTGCTTACTGGAGAAGATTTGGAAGTTGGCATGGACCTTTATTGTGATATACAGTTTCAAACAGCCCTGATATAGACCAGATTATTTAAGGAATCCCCAGAATGGGACAAGTTGCCACAGCCAACTCACTGCGGCCAACCTACTACAGCCAGATCACCATGGTCAACTCGCTGCAGTACAACTCACTGTGGGACAATTTAACAATTCTATTTAATTATTTAAAATAAATAAATAAATATTTAAATTTTTGCAATTCACATTTCATTCTGTCCCTCCTTCTGCAATCTTTCTTTAATAATTCTATTCCACCATTTCTTTGATATTAGTGTAACTCTTGTCCCACAGTGAGTTGTCCTGTAACAAGTTGGCTGTGGTGAGGGGGCTGTAGTGAGTTGGCTATGGCGAGTTGGCCATGATGAATTGTCATAGACCCAGACTCCCAATGGTTAAGAGAAGCAGAGAGGCCTTCTTTTATGATACTTAGGGCAGGATCCTTCCAGCTATCAGGATTCCAGTGATCGCCCTAATTAAATCATGAGCCTTGAGCCAAACTTCAGAAAGCTTCAAAGAATTCATTAGGAACAACATACTGGCATGACCTGGATGTAGCCTATTCTGAGACACGTAATTCACTGTCACCCTTGACCCTGGTTTTCCCCCACTCCTCTGTGTGTATCATAATTCATATTCTCCAACAAAACATGTCCATAGCCAAGAGTCATCAATATGTTCTCCAATTGGAGTTTTGCCTGGCAGAAACTCCAGTTGGTTAGTATAATCTTTGCAAGGTATGCATGGAATGTACTTTCGCTTCCAAACTGCTGCATGCTCTTTCAAACTCCTTCCCCCACCCCTTTCTGTTGGCAATTGTAAAACGGGCATAGAAAATGTTTTATGAGTTGACACCAGCATTGCACTGAACCTGTAGAATACATTCCCTTGGGGATTGCATTTGGTCTTTTATCAGTTAATTTACCTGGTTTGTAGTTCTGTGTGAGCCTCTTGATTATTGTTGATGAGAAGAGAGGAAAGTGAAGCAGAAATACATGCAT
The DNA here is from genome assembly GCA_009733165.1 of Naja naja. NCBI lineage: Eukaryota > Metazoa > Chordata > Lepidosauria > Squamata > Elapidae > Naja > Naja naja. Next base: position 35,102,089 of record CM019153.1, read on the forward strand.
ATAATTTTACTTTTTCTTTTCAGTGATTGAATTTTTCATAGGAACTCATGCAGAAATAAGGTAAGAAAAAAACAAATCTCTTTCAAGCAAAGCAAAATAAGAAGTAGAAACCTAGGCAGGTTTCTAAAGGAGCAAGTGGTAAATCATGCAGAGATGCTGTGAACAGACTCTTGTACTGTATAGATGAGTGGTTCAAACTTAATGGCCATTTTAGAATGTTCTTAATTTTTTTATGAGTTACACATTACTACTTTCAGATTTTCAGTCCTATAAATAGATGCTTAGGCACAATTAAACCAAGACAGCAGAACAAAGCAAGCTGCTATGCAAAAATGGGAAGATCTGTGAAGGTAATTATTTGAAAAATGGAATAGAGAATAGTATGATGTCCCCAAAAGCATCCTTTGAAATAAACTGTCAAGGTCCAAGGAAGAATGAAGAGCTTACTGAAAGGGATGAAGGTACCACAACATGTGATTTGTATGCCCAAAATTCTAGGTTCAGTATTAAGCATTTCCAAATGCAGTATGAAACCATAAAGAGCTTTTGAATAGTCAGTGTAGATAATTGAGACCTTGATGTTTGCTGTTCTGACTCATTTCCTCTGTTCCTATGTCAAAATGATGATCATAGCTCTTTGAGATATACAGTTTGAACTCCACTTCCAGCCAGAAATTGTCTTCATTTGGAACCAATTAAGATCAAATTAAACTGCAGCAGAATTGACTTTGAAGTACATCCCCAAATTTGACACTTTCCTGATGTAGAGAGTTCAACTCCCAGAAATCATGATAACTTGCAATTTCAGAAGTTAATGTTTGCAAATCTAGATGCTACCGTGATTTAGAAACACTGAGATAAAAAATATTCAATAAGTTTTATTTCAGTAGCAGAAAAGAAGTTATATAACTCTTTCCCTTAAATTAGGAAGAATACTCATAATGTATTTCAGTGAATAAAAAAAGAGAAGGAAAAAGAAGGCAGGATTATGAATGTTGTTTTTTCTCTTATGAGATTCAACACCGAATGAAAAGCTTTATTCTTTTTCTAAACTTGTTTTTATATTTTACAGCTGTCACAAAAATAGTTACCTACTCCAACAATAGGACATATAAAAATATGTCAATTTAATACTAGTAGTAAGATTTAATCATTTATGCAATCTGAAAGTGATTGAAGTGTAGAAATCATTAGCTCTTGCTATTAATATTAAATTGTCATATTTTTACATATTCTTTTATCCAAGCGGATAATCACTACTTTTTTTCTGCTTCTATTGAGAAAAGAAGATTGAAATAACCTTTCAGCAGTAATATTTCTGGAAGATTAAGTATAAACCTGAGTTTGGGATAAAAATGGTGAACACAGTACTCTCTAATGCCTGAAGAAGAGTTTTATTTGAAAATAATAATTCTGTGATAATTCATTTTTTTAACTTCACCACAGGCATAGATCAATATTCCAATTATCTTTTCAATGTATGTTTATAATTTTAGCAACATTATGTGACGTTCAGTGGCTAATGGTTCAGAAATTCTCTGAACATACAAAGGTGCTCCTGAAGAAATTGTAAAGTGTAAACCTACATAAAATCCTTAAATTTCCGGTGAAAAGTCTGTTAGGGCTGTACTTTTTGAATATAATTCCAAACAGTGGTGGTAATCGACCCGTTCTGCCCGGTTCTGGAGAGCTGGTAGGAGCGATGAGCAGCAGAGACCAAACCGGTTCTCTCTGCTGTTCTAATGGCTCTGCTGTTGAGCCCACCCACCCGCCCGGGCTCCCATACTCACCTTTATCCGCTGAATTTGAAGTGCAGCTGCTTTGCGTGGCACAGAATAGTGCCACGCAGCAGCTGCTGAAGTGATCGGGAGATTATGCAGGCTTGCAGGAGGCGAGGTAGAATGCCTCTACACCTGTGCAAATGCCTCTGCGCCTGTGCAAAGTATGTGCACGCGTGCAAAGCACGCCCACCAAATCACACCTACCAAACCAGTGTCAACAATATTTGAATCCCACCACTGATTCCAAAGAATTTATTCCCCCCTCCCCCTACAGACACACATGTATGGAATTATTTACAAAATACAGTTGTCAACCATATGAAGTATATACAAATATGCAAAACATCTTTAGATACACAGAACCAGTCAAAATGTAAAAGCTTTGTGACATACAATAGTAATGAAGAATATACAGCATACAAATAAATTAACACAACAGCCAAAAGCAAAACATTTTCTCATTTTCAAAGTTCAGATACTAGTATCTCTGAATCACAAGTCTTACAGCAACCACACACATTTTTTTCCTTTTTCTCTTGCAGTTCAGGTACTACCTAAATCACTCTTTCTCTTTGACGAAGGAGAACACACTACAGGCTTATAAATGTAGATTAATTTAAATAACTCAGACTTCATATCATCATATTATATACTAAATAACACATATTTATTTTCTTTCAGGCAAACTCTAGCCTCAGGAATATTATGTAGTCCTCAATTTACAACAGTTGATTTAGTCACTGATCAAAGTTACAATGGCACAGAAAAAGTGATTTATGTCTGTTTTTCACACTTATGACTGTTGTAGCATCCTCATAGTCACATGATCAAAATTCAGATGCCTGGCAATATGACAGTGGTAGTGTTTTGAGGTCATGTGATCCCCTTTTGCAACCTTCTGATAAGCAAAATCAACCAGATTCACTTGATAACCATGTTACTAATTTAACTTTTGTAGTCATTCATTTAACAACTGTGGCAAGGTAGGTCATAAAATGGGGCAAAATTCACTTAACAGTTATCTCACTTAACAACAGAAATTTTGGACTTAATTTTAGTCCTAACCCAGGTAGTTGTAGTCCTAACCCAGGTAGTTGTAGTTCTGACCCAGGCTTCATCAAACTTAATAAAACACAAACTGAATTTAAAAGTAAAATCTTTTTAATACGACACTGGGAATTACTTGCATACCCAGCCAAAACTAATTATACACAGTTCCTCCAGATAAGAGCCCACTTTTCAGTGCTGTAGAATGCTTGCCAACAAACAGACGTCCAATTAAGGCTTAACATAAACCAACCCAAAAACCCAGAAAAAACTGACCAGAGTACAGAGCTTCAAGACAGACTCGGAAATTACTGAACTGCTTTGCTTCCTGCAAAGCTCTTCATCATTGAGGACTGACTTTTATCCCTTATGGGAGGAGCAATCACCTCCCAGCTTTACTCCCGAGTCGCCCCTTCTGCTTCAGCTGCTCTCACCATCTAGCAGCTCTGCGCACACGTGCACTGGGAACAGACTCCCTGGGGTCCTCTGCTTCGCTGCTGCCAGACTCTGAAAGCTCCGAAGGGAACACCCCACTCTCAGATGGTCCTGGCCCCATCCCTGCATTGGATGCAGGACCCTCGTCCAAGTCCTTGCCAGACTCCCTGACTGGTTCCCTTTTGTCCTCACCTCTGCCATCTGCACCGGCTGCTGGCGAACCACAACATGAGGACTATGTGTAAAAGATACTCACAAAACCTTAGCATGTCTCTCTTCAAATGTTACTTTTGCTGTTAGCCAACATTTCTTTCATCCTATACACTTCTGTTTACCTGAATAAATGAATAGGGCTAGGAGTGTATGTTAAAAGTATATATTCCCAGCAAAATCACCCAAGGCATGAAAATCATCCAAGCTACCCAATTAAAGTGAACAAATACCTCAATCGGGTAGTCATAATGAAAGAAAACATTGGAGGTCATGATCATTGTAGTGACTACAGTGAAGGCATCACCCCATACTATGTGGGGAAAATTCACCAAGAAAACCACATAACTAAACAATATAAATGTCAACTCTGAAGCAAACTTGGCTGGAGCCATCTTGTGATGCCTCATAGTTGCCATGAAGCCTGAGAGGGGGAAGGGAGGCAGGAAGTAGATAGCCCAGCTAACAGTCAAAATAAAAAGTTGTGTGACCAGTGACACATGAGGGGAGGGAGTTTATTTGTTTAATTAGGTGAAAACCATGAGAACCTTTAGAGCTGATTTTCACTGGCTGGGCCGATATGATGTATCCAATAAACATGTTCTTTGAGGAATCTACCTGCCTCGAAGTTCTGCTTTCTATCTGGTTCTGACCGGTTCTGGAGAACCATTAGTGGAAATTTTGAGCAGTTTGGAGAACCAGCAAATACCACCTCTGACTGGCCCCACCCGCATCTATTCTCTGCCTCCCAAGGCTCAGCTGATTGGCTGGGTCTTCTTTTGTTGCCCTGCATAGGAGAAGGGAACTGGAAAGCAGGTTAGTGGTGGGTAGGGAATGGGATTTTGCAGTAACCTTCCCCCAGAAGTGGGCAGGGGATGGAGATTTTACAGTATCCTTCCTCTGGAGTGGGGAGGGAGTGGAGATTTTAAAGTATCCTCACCCTGCCATGGCCACCAAGCCATGTTACTCCCACCAAGTCATGCCCACAGAACCGGTAGTAAAAATTTTGAATCCTATCACTGCTTTCAATGGGTGCATTACTCGGAATGCTGACAATAAAGTGGCTGATTTAATAGTGCTGGATGATGGCCCCTTCAGGTTATACAGCATTTCATATGTTGAAAGATAATTCATACTACAAATGGGGTTTATGATGTGATTGAAGCAAAGGCTTCAGGACATCTAGTTGCTGATGCTGATGTGCAGAAAAAGAAAATCTAAGCTGTAAAAATTACAGTTATTACAATGTGAGCATGTAATTTAAGAATCATGAACATGGGAATAATCAACACTGGGGAAGATGGAAAGAATTGACTACCTATTGACATCTTGAAATTGACAATTGACTACCTACTGACTGAAGTCAGGGGTGTCAAACTCAAGGTCCGTGGGCCTCATTTGGTCTGCTTAGATTTGGTGCTTAGATCTGGCCCACCAGGCCACCCTGGAAATAGTGAAAGACTAGCCCATGGTGTCTGCCAGAAAAATGGGGCCCTCCCAGGCTCTGTTTTCACTGGCAGAGGGCTGCAGGAGGCGATCGTGGCTGAAAATGGAGCCCGGATTCCCCAGCACCACCCAGGCCACCACAGGTGCCCCCAACACAAGTGACATTGAGCTGTCCATGCCCATCCAGACCAAGAGTCAAACACAACCCTGATGCAGCCCTCAGTGAAATCGAGTTTGACACCCCTTGATTGAAGTGGACTTGAATTGGATGCTTTAGCAGAAGATCATAATATTCACTATACAGGTCATTTTTTTTAAAGTCAGGAAAGATACTACCAAGATACTACAGTTTTTTAAAGTCAGGAAAGATACTACCAATTAGTGACAAAACATTAATACTTAGATTTCATGGACAAGCCTTTAATATGATTATCCACATTTATGCTTCAACAGCTGGTGCAAAAAAGGAGTAGGTTAAATGTATAAACATTTTATTATTTTTAAAAACAACTAATTTCCAGAAGACTCCAAATAGAAATGGAATGTTTTGGTTTCCCTTCAGATCACACAAATCTTTCATATTTTGACTTCAGTCCTATTCTCTTGAACCTTAAACTCAGAAGGATTTAGTTATTAATAACAACACTTAGAATTTTACTTAGATAATGAGATTCTGTTGCTTAATTGCTCTGTCTTAACAGTGCTGTCACTTTCATAATAACAAGAACAAGGATGGATTTGCATAAACATAATCTACACAAATTTTTAATTTAGATGACTGTTTTCTTTTTAAAAAAGTTTGTAAAATTAAGAAAACTCAACAAATACTTGCATTTCGAAGCCAATCCAATTCAGCAAAACTTTATTTTGTCAGTGATTAATTTTTCATTGCTTCTAGTCAATTTCTGACTTCAGCACATTCAGAGATATAGTTCACTTGTAAATATGCTGAAAATCACCTGTTGAAATTTCCAGCAGGTCATTGTTCTTTACCCTCACACCTGAATTATCCTAAGAGAATAAAATAGAAATGGCACTACAGAACTGTTTTTTATATATAAAAATAGCAGAACGTATCTGAAAAACAGATACACCTGGAATATGTAATTGGAAAAAGCAGAATAAATGATTAATTCCTGAACTAGTTAACCTATCTAGTAGTCATTGCTTAATAATCTAGATCAACAATACAGTATTTTAAAAAATGCATATGGCAGCTTCCAGATAGATGGAAGAATGGGCATTCACAGGGGTATCAAAAGTTGGCAGGCCTAACAGCAGTGGTGGGATTCAGCCAGTTTGCACCACTTCGGGAGAACCTATTGTTAACTTTCTGGGCAGTTTGGTGAACTGGTTGTTGGAAGAACTCATTAGGGCAGAGAATCGGTTGTTAAATTATTTGAATCCCACCACTGCCTAACAACATGATCAAAGATCCATACATTTGTATCTATATTGTGCCACACATATAGAAAGGGAGGGGGGCTCTAACATTTTGTCACATCTAACATTTTGCCTTCTCTGATTCCCCCTGTAGGTGGTGTGTGTGCATTTGTGTGTTAAGTATCTGACCTGGAAATAAGGAGAAACTTTCTGACAGTGAGAACAATCAACCAATGGGACAGCTTGCCCTCAGAAGTTGTGGGAGCCCCATCACTTGAGACTTTCAAGAAGAGATTGGACTGCCATATGTCAGAAATGGTGTAGGGTCTCCCGCTTAGGCGGGGGGTTGGACTAGATGACCTACAAGGTCCCTTCCAACTCTGATTATCTGTTATCTGTTATCTGATCTTGCCTGATTTCTCAAAGCTAAACCAGCTCCAGGTAAGTACCCAGAGAGAAACATTTAAAGAACAGCATATTTTGTATGATTAAAAATGATTTGGAGGAAATACTTTCACACCTCCAATAGCAGAGAATACGCGTAGCTGAGGTTGGAAGTTGGGTTCTGTTAAGTTTGCATGAAGAGACGGATGCGGAGTGCTTCAAGCTCTTTTGTTTCTTAGTGACTACAGCTCAGAACGGACCCAACTGGCTTTGCTGCGGCTGCTACTTATAGCCGGCAGCCGCAGCTGACAGCCAATCAGAGTGCAGGGTTTTCCCGCACTTTCTAAACCAATCATTTCCAACACTTTACAAGAACAATTCAAACTAAACCAATGATTTCAAACCTGCATACATAACAGGTTCCTGGTCTTCTCTGAGCTTGGTTGTTTTCCTGAAGACTTTTCATTATTAGGCTGAGGATCATCAGTGCACAACCACCTTCAGTGAATGAAAGTTTTCATTTCTTTTCCAATACAATACTCTCTTTTTATTATGGTGCTTGTTTTCAATTTCTCAAGGCTGGGTTGTGGGGGAGAGAGATATAGTGAAGAGCTTCTGCTGCTTTAAGGAATCTATTTGTGCAAGTTATAATTCGATTCTTAAAGCAGCAAAATCCCACCCACTGAAAAGAATTGGGCTGCTTTAATAAATACCCAAGAAATGCTGTGTTTGTGCTAAGTATGAAGTCTATTTTCAAGTCTTTTTCAAGGCATGCCTATTCCTGTTTTCATGCAACAGCAGAACCAGCATTGTTCTATTCTTTTATAAATAATAAATAAAATAAAATAAAATAAAGACCTTTGTATCCATGGGGTAACTAAATGATATTTATAAGAGAAAGTTGGATTTTTTTCAATGTTCCTTTGTATTCACAATTTTCATCTGTTCAATTTGAATAAATAATTGTTGGTGCATTCCATCTCAATACTTGGTGGATTCTAGAACACTTGTAACACTATAATTTTAACATTTTAAAACGTTTAAAACATTTTAAAATTCTATAAACCTCAGCAGTTTGTAAATTAGAAGAAAAATATATATACTATAAGAGAAGAAAAACATTCCAAACTAAAAATTGTTAAAACCTCTCCAGACCTGCTATTAATTTATGTTTATATTTTTGGCCAATGATGATAAAACCAGTCAGGATGACAATGGGCTTTGGAAAACTAGGAATCCCCTCAGTGAATTTCTTTTTAATATAAAATTAGTTTCCAATGACTTCTATCTCCCTTATTATACAGCATCTATTGTAGACCTAATATTGATTATGAAAGGCCTAAATGGGATAAAAATCTTGGTTGACAGCATGCCGATAGAAACCAGATTAATGTTCTGAAATATACATGTTTGGTCTCATATAAGAATATTCCTCTTACATATAAACAGCTATATCACAGTTTTGCTTCCTTCTAACTATTGAAAACTTGAGCCTACTTGCCCTGAGAAGTATTATTAAATAAAATCTTGCACAGATATGGCTGTAGAAATCATTAAAACATTGTAGTTAAACAAGATGAAAGTAGATGACTAGCAACAAATTATAAACAAGAGGAAATTTAAAGCTAAAATTAAGCAATATTGGTTTTTTTCCCAATGTTTCCTTGATTATTATGAGATTTGAAAACGTGACTTTCTTATCCCTTTAAATATCTCTCTTTAAAACTCTTACATCAGCTTCCAAAGTGTTGTCTTTTCTAAAATGTTTATTATATTTGATGGCTTTTCAAAAGCCAAATTAGATAAGATGTTAAACATTGTTGAATGGGGACCGCATGGAATTCTTAGAATATGTTTTTAAAATAGCCTTTCAGTGTCAGCAGAAATAAGGCCACAGTCTCCTAGAAAATTATCTAGCACCAGTGCTGTGCTTGCAAACTTACATTTCCTTAGGAAGGCAAACTCTTTTAGCTCTCTAAAGGAAATCTGCCTTCAGGGCTTAATATTAACTTTAGAGATATTTTGGGGTGAGAAGATATCATACATTAGCTAAGCCAGCAATTTTGACATGGGCTTGGACATGGCAGCGATGTGGCAGGATAGATGAGGAACTTGGCTGGGTTTTTTGGCTTTTATCTATTTTTCATGGTGGGACAGGTGCTGAATTGTTTTTGTTTTAGGAACTGGGCTTTAATTATGTCTACTTTACTAGACAGTCCCCTTCTGAAAAAAATGTACTAACCATTTTCTCTGTTATGCACCAAATTTCCACTGTTTGATCTAGGCAGAGAGGCTTAAGGAATCATAATGCCTATAGACTGTTGTCCTATACTGAGGGCCATACAGGATGGATTTTGTAATATTTGAAATACAGTTTTGTGGTACTGCTGCACTGGCTAACTAACACAGGTTTTTCTTATATTTTAAATTTGCTCTTTCAAATGTACTGTTAATAATTTGCCATAAGACATCCTTCAAACAAAAAAATCCTCCCTTTCAGAAATTAGGCTTAGCGGGAGAGCATCTGATATACTGTAGATAAGTTTGTCAGCTGTTTTCAAGCCTCCATGAACAAATCAAATATTCAAGCCCAATCTTGTGAAGGGCTGAGAATGCATCTTACCTATATCCATTCTGATGTTTGTTTGTTTTTCCCCTCTGCAAGTGTTTCTTCTGCTTTTATTCAGAATACAGTGTTCTTTTCTATGACTATGCTGTCATATTATTGGATGCTTTAATTCTTATGCTGTAACTGGACAGATGGTTAATCCTAAACCAATCAATTTTTGCTCTGAAGTTTTGCTTTGTTGTGCTAACTATAAAAATAATTGTAAGTCAATTTTCCAGGTTCCTCCTTTTTCACAGAGGGACCCCACTTTATCGGAGTACTCTAACAAATTGCTTTTAATTGATCTTCCAACTCAGTTGCTTATTGGAAAAAGTAAGCTGAGGCAGAACCGAGGGCTTGATTTGCCCATTAGCATCTAAGGGCATTCATCCTGCTCCTTTAGAATGAACATCATTCTGCATTCATTTAGAATGAACACTATTCTGCACACCAGAACAACTAGACACAAAGACAGTTTCCCCCCTAAGGCCATCATTCTGCTAAACAACTAATCCCACAACACTGTAAGACTGTATTACTATTATTCCTCTCATCCTTCCTAGTACCCCTCTCTTCCCACTTACTGTATGATTATAACCATGTTGCTTGTATCTTTACAATTTATATTGTTTTATTTGATTTGATTGCTTATTTAGTAACTGACTATCACTAAGTGTTGTACCTTATGATTCTTGATGAATATATTTTATTTTTCCTTTATGTACACTGAGACCACATGCACCAAAGACAAATTCCTTATGTGTACAATCACACTTGGCCAATAAAGAATTCTATTCTATTCTATTCTATTTTAAGGAACCAGAAACCTGAATATTTAATGCTTCTCTGTATGCAATGTCATATGAAGTTTGGCAAATAATTTGCATAAGTGCACAATCGTGCCTACCGTCCCTGTCCTATTGTCCCCAATCATTCGTACCCATTTCCTGTATTTATACTTATGTTTATTATTTTGTAAGCTATTGTCAAATAAATAAATAAAATAAAATAAATAAATGCTTCCCGTCTCTGCTTGTTAATGTTTTATTGCTCCCAGTTTCTCCTTAGATGCTCAGGAGGACATTGACATTCCAGTTAGTAGCATACAATACCCCAGTGCAGAAATGAGCATGAAATGGCCTAGATCATATGCAGCAGGGATGGGGTAAAGTTTCTATTGTGTTGTCCTGATGTGGACACAGGTTGCATATGTCTGTTTGCTGCAGTCTTCTTTTTTGCACATTACAGACATATTTAAAATAGCTGCTTCATTTATCACTTGGAAAAGAGAAGGAAAAAAAATCATTTAGTGGATTTTACTGAGTACAGAACTAACAAAACTAAAGCCCTTGGTTTCCATCACTTTGACAATGCATAAGAGAGAATTTACATACAAGGCTTGCACTGCCGCTGTCAAGAATCAGAATAATCAGTCTGTGCAAGCATCGGATAGTTATTGTACACCTCTTATATGTAAATTCTGTTATGTATGCAGAGTTTGAATTGATTGGTTGTTCTTGTAAAGTGTTTAAAAGCATTGGTTAAAAAGTGTGGGAAAACCCTGCACTCTGATTGGCTGTCAGCCGAGGCAGCCGGCTATATATAGCTGCCTTGGCTAAGCCAAATCGGGTCTGTTCTGAGCTGAAGTCACTAATAAACTTAAGAGCTGAAGCACTCCGCGTCTGCCTCTTCATGCAAACATAACAAATTCCTTTCTCTCTCTCCCATTTTCTCCTTGCTTATTATTGTGAGAACCAAGGTATAATATCTTCCAGAATTCAGGCACAGTAAATAGGAAAGGTTATTTCAGTTGAATGAAATGAAGCAATGTTAAATATGGTAGCTAAAAATGTGTACACATAACTGGGCATGAGGCTTGCCATTTTATTTAAGTATTCCACTTGAAATACGGATCTCCAGTGATATCCAGTGCGGACCTGGCCTGTATCACCGAGACCTGGTTGGGCCCAGAGGGTGGTGTCCCTCTGGTAGATTTGTGCCCTCCAGGTTTTCGGGTTTTGCACCAGCCGCGGGCCCAGGGCAGGGGTGGTGGGGTGGCCGTGGTTATTCGGGAGACCCTGTTTCCAAGGGAGGTCTCTGTTCCAGAGATAGGCGGGGGTGAGACACTCCTCTTGAGGTGGGGGCCCAATGGTTGGGTGGGCTTGCTGCTCGCATACCTTTCACCCAGCTGTGTGACAGCGGCCCTGCCTGGGCTTCTCGACATCCTCTCGGGGGTGGCAGTGGAGTTCCTGGGTCTTATAGTCCTGGGGAACTTCAATCTGCCCTCCCTGGGGGGTGCGTCAGGTTTGGCCCAGGAATTCATGGCTTCTATGGAGGCCATGGGCCTGACCCAATTAGTTCAGGGCCCGACTCATGAGGGGGGGAACACTCTTGACCTAGTTTTTGTCTCTGAGCAGTGGCGTAGTGACAGAGGGCAGGCCACTTTTACGGCTTTGCCCGTTCCATGGTCTGATCACTATCTCCTACAGCTGGTCTTCCAACAGGCCACCCCCCACTGCTGGGATGAGGAGCCACTTAGATGGTTCCACCCCAGGTGCCTTATGGACCCGGAGAGGTTCTCGGCGGAGCTGGGGTTTCTTCCCTCTTTCCTTGCCCACAGCTCTGTCGAGGATCTGGCGGCTGCTTGGCAACCGGCCGCGTAGGATGCTCTCGACAGGGTTGTCCCCATGCGACCACTCACACGTCGTGGATCCCGGATGGCTCCTTGGTATTCGGAGGAGCTCCGGGAGATGAAACGCCATCAGAGGGGCTTAGAGAGCAGGTGGAGGTCCACCCGCTCCCAGGCCGATCGAGCCTATATTAGGACTTACCTGGTAGCTATGAGGGCGGCGAGAAGGTCTTATCTCTCCGCTCTCATAGCATCTGCAGATAACTGCCCAGCCACCCTGTTTCGGGTAACCCGCTCTCTCCTTCGTGTAGGGGAGGGGGTGGACCCGTTGCGGGGCAGGGCTGAGGAGTTTGGTCAATATCTGTTGGATAAGATCGCTCGAATTCAGGGCGGGTTGTCCTCTGATTTGCAGTGGTCTGAGGAACGGGATACAGGTAGTCTGGCCAGTATGATCTGGGATGAGTTCGATTCTGTTTCCGAGGATGAAGTTGATGGGATTATGCGGCGTCTGAGCTCCACCACATGTTTGTTGGACCCGTGCCCTTCCTGGCTGCCTTATGCCGCCAGGGAGGTCACTTGCGGTTGGCTCCGGGCAGTTGTCAATGCTTCACTAAGGGAGGGTGTTTTCTCCTCCGCCTTGAAGGAGGCGGTGGTAAGACCCCTTCTGAAGAAGCCTGCCCTGGACCCAACCGTGTTAGACAACTTTCATCCAGTCTCCAACCTTCGTTTTTTAGCAAAGGTTGTTGAGAGTGTGGTGGCTCAGCAGTTTCCACTTTTCCTGGATGAAGCGGACTACCTGGATCCGTATCAATCGGGCTTCCGGCCTGGTTTCAGCACGGAGACGGCATTGGTCGCACTGATGGATGATCTCTGGAGGGCTTGGGACAGGGGTTTTTCCTCTGTCCTGGTCCTATTAGACCTCTCAGCGGCTTTTGATACCATCGAACATGGTATCCTTCTGCGGCGCCTCGAGGGGATGGGTATAGGGGGCACTATACTTCGGTGGTTCACCTCCTACCTCTTGGGGCGATCGCAGTCGGTGTTGGCGGGGGGACAGAGGTCTACCTCAAGGGTGCTCTCTTGTGGGGTCCCTCAAGGGTCGGTCTTCTCCCCCCTGCTATTTAACATCTATATGAAGCCGCTGGGCGAGATCATCCATGGTTTTGGGGTGAGTTTCCACCAGTACGCTGATGACACCCAGCTGTACATTTCCACCCCAAACCAGATCGGTGATGCCCTCTCCCTGATGACCCAGTGTTTGGATGCAGTACGGATCTGGATGAACGGAAACATGCTTCATCTCAACCCGGCCAAGACTGAGTGGCTGTGCATACCGGCATCTCAGCCCAGTCTGGAGTGTCCATCTTTGACCATAGGGGGAGTGGTATTGCCCCCTGTGGATAGGCGCGAATCTGGGGTCCTCCTGGATGTTCGGCTCCGGTTGGAGGAGCAGGTAGGGGCCGTCACCAGGGGGGCCTTTGCCCAGCTCCATCTGGTTCGCCAGCTATGCCCTTTTCTGGACCGAGACACCCTGCGCACAGTTACTCATGCCCTTGTTACCTCCAGACTCGACTACTGTAACGCTCTCTATTTAGGACTACCCTTGCATACCATCCAGAGATTGCAGCTGGTGCAGAATGCGGCAGTGTGGGTGGTGATGGGAGTTTCCCGGTTCTCCCATGTTACCCCCCTCCTGCGCTGCCTCCATTGGTTGCTGGTTGCACTCCGGGTGAGATTCAAGGTTTTAGTTTTAACATACAAAGTCCTTCATGACATGGGTCCTCAATATTTAAGGGAGCGACTCCTGCCGACATCGAGTTCCAACCGCCCTGTGAGAACACATAGGCAAGGACTCCTTGGGGTCCCGTTGGCTGGCCAGTGCCGGCTGGCGGTCCCCCGACGATGAGCCTATTCTATCGCGGCCCCGGACCTCTGGAACCAACTTCCCCTGGAGCTCCGTCTGGCCCCTGACCTCCGCACCTTCCGCCATGATTTGAAGACCTGGTTGTTTAACCAATCCGGGTTGTGATTTTTTGGGGTGGGATGGTTTTATTTGTTGTATTTGTAATTGTATTGGGGCTTATTTAGTTTAATCTGTTTTTAATTATTTATTGTTGTTGTTGTTTTTATTTGTGAGCCGCCCCGAGTCTTCGGAGATGGGGTGGCATAGAAGTCCCATTAATAAATAAATAATAAATATCCAATGTCCTCTTTTATACAGTAATACTACAAAATAATATTCTCTGTGTGATATATTGAAATGATGTATAATTGACAGATCTAACAAACTCTCCTCATTCTCAATGTCCTTGCTTTTCTGGATAGACAGATATATTAATCTATTTAATTAATATACTAAGCACTTTTATGGATGTGTGTCTCTAGAGTGTGTATGTGTGTATGTGTATGTTTGCATGTATATGAAACCACACATATGTCAAAGGGAGCAACTTTTTGCACTTTCAGAAATAGCAGGTTTGACCAAAAAATAAACAAACAAAAATTATATATTACTTTTAATTACATGAATTACTAGCAGTTGTATAGATAACAGGTTTCTTCTCTTGCCATATATATTTAACCACATCTTCCCATCGCATTAATGACCAGGGAGTTGAAAGAGGGCACTTAGGCTGTCAAGTCTAACTTCATCCTCTATATAGAAACTCCCAGATCATTGATCATCTGAAGCAATGGAAAGGCTGCTTTGCCTTAGATTTGAAACCCATGCCTTAGAGACTTTATCTAGGATCTACTTTCTGATCAGACAGCTATAATTGTCTTGACTTTGACTTGGCCTTTTCCAAGTAGGATGTTCAGTTTGACTTGTCCTTTTGAAACGAGACCTCTGGTGGCCTGCCAGAGACTGCTTTGCATTTGACTTCTATTTCCAGCTTAATGCCTACCATTTCTGTCTTGGTTTCTCTTTTAAATACTTTCTTATCAATTCCTCTCCCTATACCTTATCCATAGGCAAACCATTGTCACAATTAGAAAATCATAGTCTCTCTCCTGCATTGTTGAATATTTATGTCTTCTTTCTTTTTCCTTGTCACTTCTGACAGTTAGATACCTACATGTATATTTGTAGATAGATAGATAGATAGATAGATAGATAGATAGATAGATATGACTGATAGATATGACAGATAGATAGATAGATAGATAGATAGATAGATAGATAGATAGATGTGACACATACATTTATTGGGGAAGCGAGTCCCCATAATTCGTCTCACCAGAAATTGATAAGCCTCAATTGACAAGCAGGAGATGTGATGGTTCAATGGTTAAATATGCTAAGCTTCTTAGCTGGAAAGCTGACAGCCCAGGTTTGAGACATGAGCATCATGCACTGGGGTGAACCCCATTACTTGTCTTCTGTTCACCTAACAGTTCGGAAGCATGCAAATAAAAGTAGATAAATAGATACCACTTCAGTTGGAAGGTAAAAAGTGTTCCATGCATCTTTGGCATATAGTCATTCTGGCCAAATGGCCATGGAAATGTGCTTAGACAATGCTGGTGCTCTTGGTTAAGTACAGATATGAACACTGCTCCCTAGAGTTGGATGCAACTAGTAGGGGAAACCTACACTTTTATCATTAAATTGACAAGATAGGGAAAGTAAACATCACATAGAATTCTCTCCCTCCCACCCTCTCTCTCAAAATTCAAGGACATTTTCCGTTCAGGTAAATACATTTTTTTACTGTATTGGTTAAGTCTAAAACCAGGAGACTGTGAGTTCTAGTCCCACCTGAGGCATAAAGTGAGCTTGAACTAGTCACTGTATTTCAGCCCTGGGAAGGAGGCAATGATCAACCATGTCTGAAATCTTGCCAAGAAAACTGCAGGGACTAATCCAAGCAATCATCAGGAGTCAAAAATGGACTCAAAGGCACCAATAAATTATAAGAGAGAACAGCTATTGGCAATCAACTAATACACTTGTTCTGCTTCAGTCCAACAATCTGTTGTTCCACCAGTGTATTCTTTTTCTGCGTTGTTTCAAAATATCAAAGCAGAAACCAAAACACCACAGCTGCATCAAGACACTGACAGAAACATGAGGATTTTATGCAATTGATGCATTTGTTTTTAATTTATTGTTTTTATCATAATCTCTAGAAACTGTAACTACTGCAAGATGCGTCTTCCAAAATGTTTGCATTAGAAGCTAACATGCAGGTTTCTACTTGGTTTCTCCATTAGCTTTTCCATTAGAGTCTTAAAAGCCTCATGTTAAAATTAACTTTAATAGCATGATACCACCCAATCGGTAATATTTTAATATACTTATATTGGTAGTAAAATGCAAGACTTGAAGTGGGAGAAATCATCCAATCATTTTAGAATCCCATGAGAGCAATGATTAAAGCAGTACCAAAAGTGGAAGCAATTACTGAAGAAACGCAATGATATGCTTCACATTAACAAAAGAACCTGCGTCTTGTATTCTTTATTTAAAGCCATTTGTTTAAATCCAGAACAAGATAGGGAAGAAGGTGGAAAATCTGTCTGCATAAAATAGGATATGTTATCTATTTTAAAATTTCTAATCTTTGAATTTTGAATTAAAGTTTCCACCTATTTTGATTGTGGTCTTTCAGCTAATGCAGGGGTCTCAAACTCAAGGCCTGGGGGGCCAGATCAGGCCTGCAGGGTGCTTAGATCAGGCCTGAAGGCCCACCCTGGAAATAGCGAAGGATCAGCCAATGGTGCCTCTGCCAATGAAAACAGAGCTCGGGGAGGCTGCGTGCAGCCCTCCTGAGGTTCATTTTTCCTGGCAGAGGGCTGCAGGAGACCATCAGAGCCAAAAACGGAGCTCAGGTGGCCCATGCATTGCCCCCTTGAGCTCCGTTTTTGCTGACAGAGGGCTGCAGGAGGCCATTGTGGCTGAAAACGGAGCCTCAATGTGTGACATCAAGCTAGCCATGCCACCTGGCCATGCCCCCTGCCCAACTGAGGTCAAAACAACCCTGATGTGGCCCTCAATGAAATAAGAGTTTGACACCCCTGAGCTAATGCATATATGGAAATGCCTTGGGAAATCGGAGGCATGACTAGACAATGGTCAAGCAAGCAGCAGTTGAGTCTGCAGAAGGAATCAAGGTCTGGGCAATGTTTCATAGGAAGCCCTCTCTAGTTTCTGGGACTGTAAAGGGGATGGGGTGGGGGAAGAGATGTACATTAAAGTCAGCCTTGCAAGGTAGTTCAGACAAGAAGCACACCCAGAAGTACCAGCTTTAACTTCATTGTAATGTTACATTAGCAGAATATTTTTTTTCTCCAATTCTCAGTTTGCTTATCTGCAAATGCCCTTGTGAGCCTTTCCATGATTCTCCCAACTCATTAACTTGCAGAAGAGAATGAACAAAGATTTCTCCATCTTCTTCTTCCATTTTTCTGAACCTAAATGAACACTGTACTAACTGTTTCGGATAAAGGGAGTTAGCTTATTTTTCACTGGATAACCTACATACAGCTATCATCAATCATTCTGCAAAAATGACACGATCCCCAAAGCTTGGAATTCTTATAATTCATTTATTAATTTATTATATTTAAAAGGCCATCTGACTCCAGAGCTATATTGGGTAGCTTACATTTTAAAAATATCTCTGATGCTCTATCATTTCTCTCTCTCTCCCTCTCCCTCCCTCCCTCCCTCCTCTCTCTCTCTCTCTCTCTCACACACACACACACACACACACACACCAACATGTGAAACAACTTATGTTAGGATGAAATTCATATAGTACACAAATGAAACCTAATTGGGCTTCAGCAGTCACCCTACTCCAGAGCTGAGAAGCACACAGATTTTTGAAAATGTTCAGAGCTCCATCCTGATGAGAACAACATGGATCTCTGGGGGTGTAGTATTCCAGAAAGCAAAGAAGATACATTTCTTGGATCATGGCAGATGACATATGATGTTCACCAACTCTTCCTGATCTTACTAAAGGGGAGAAATCATTGAAGATAAGGGAGCCCTCAAATGAACAACTGTATAACTAGTAATTTGAGTTGCACCTAGAAACTCCCTGGCTACCAATACAGGAATGCTATTACATGGGCTACCATGGCATGCCCATCACTGGATCAATTATAGCTTCTGAATGATCTTTAACGGCAACTCCATCTAGAGAATCGATGCAAAATGCAAAATGACTAGGGCATGTGTGACTATAAGCAGGACCTTTTGTTCTAAGAATGGACTTCATTGCACACTAGATGAGATGTGCAAAGAGCACTTGCTCTTCAACCAGGAGCCGAGTCAAAGATGAATCCCAAATTGTGTGCCAGTCTTGAATTGGGAAGTGCAGCTACATCCAAAGGCTAAAGATGGAAGGTCCCTAAATCTAGGGGATCTATTAGCCACAGTTCATCAGTCTTGACAGTAGTGAAACTGAGTCAGTAAACAAAATCTAAAGAGCAAAAGAATAGAAACACATCCCAGTAAGATAGCCCATGGATTTTACCAGCCTGCAAATTCAGTAAGTAAGCCTACATTCCAGTTTAGCTCATCGTTAGCTATCCTTTGGTATTTTTTTTTCACTTCTTTCTTTGTCTTTCCAAAATGGATGGAAGAACTCGTTTGAAACCCCAGCTCTACAGTGAGTGCCAAGCCCGTAGGAAATGTGTTTACCTGAGAGTTTTGAATTCCGATAAACTATAAAACTCAGAAATCCAAGTTCTATGTGCACATTTAATAACATCTCAACAAACAGAATGCTATTGATTGTCCTGAATATTCTGGTAGGGAAGTGACAACTGGTAGTTGAAAACTGGCAATTTCCACAGCAAAGTTTTGCTACTGTTATTATATGTCACAATATGAGAAGAGAGGAGAGGAGAGGGAAAGGATTTGAAGGTGACTGTCCTCCTGGAAAAAGATACCAGCTCAGCATTAATTATACCAAACTCTGTCCTTGTAACATTCAGGGAAACTAATTTCATTATGATAGGCGAGATGATAGCTTAGAAGCAGCTGGTATGCTGTATCTATGATTTCAAGTAGAACAAAAAAGCTTATCCAAACTTATTACCTTTTACATTCCTAATAGCGTTCTAACAATGCCAATGTGGCCCAGTAACACATCACTAATGAAGAATAGGCAAGGGATCTCAATAGTAAAGCTGGCTTGAAAACATTTGTTCCAAGGCTTAACCCATCTTTGTCTAATCAGGAAAATCAATGAAAAGAAAGTCTATTGGTTTTGCTTTAACGATTTGATAAAAAAAAATACACATCTTTACTAGTTATCACTAAACAAACAAAGGATTTATATATTCTTGTTAGCTAGTCTAACATATTTCTCTGGTTTACAGCAATGGTGTGTTTCAGGCAAATATGGTATCTAAGTTTAGGAAACTTTTAAAAATATTTTATACAGTATTTTATTTACAAGTTATTTCCAATTAAATGGGAAATCATAGATGATGATGATGAAGATGATGATGATGATGATGATGATGATGATGATGATGATGATGATTGATGATGATGATGATATATGTTCAATTGTGTCCAATTCTTGACAATTCTATGGATTAGTTCACATTTTTCAAATTTGTAAACCTACTTTCAATTGTTTTATGCTCTAGCTTGGGTTGGTGGTGTCTAGACACTATGTTTTTTGATGGCTTTGTTCTATTTTACTACTGATTATTCCAAGTACAGCTGCCTTTTCAAATGAAACAGTAAGTAATTAAGAAGGAATTCTGTATTTTTGCCTTCAGATTTTATATTCTCCAATACTTGCTTGTTTGTCACCCTTGCTGTCCAAGAAATGTGCAGGAGCCTTCTCCAACCCCACAGTATAAATGAGTTAATTTTCCTCCTGTTATAATAATATAGTCTGTCAGGCATTCTCTGAAAATAACTTAAGATTCTGAGCTTTGGTGGCTCAGGCTGTAAATGCCTGCTCTTAAGATCCAGCTGTCTACAATTACTGTAGGCTCGAATCCCACCAGGCTCAAGGTTGACTCAGCCTTCCATCCTCTCGGGGTAGGTAAATTGAGGACCCAAGATTGTTGGGGCAATTAGCTGACTTGTAAAATGCCGCTTAGTAATAAGCAGGCATATACAATGGAATGAAGGCTATTGCTGAGCACATTGGGTTGTGCTCCAAAATTGTAAGCAGCCCTGAGTCTTCGGAGAAGGCTGCATATAAATGTAATTAAAAAAAAAAATCACATTAATACATTCAGCAACTGACCTTTAACTCCATATTCAGTCAAAACATTCCATAATTAAATCTTATTTGTTTGATCATGTACTTTCTCTGACTTTGTAAATGTTAACAATATACAATAAATGTTCATACATGCATTCAATAAATTACTGCATGGTCTGCTGAAGAGCAAAACTCAGATGTCTCACCCCTACTGTGTATAAAGCCACATTGTGTTTTCCAAAAGTTGCTTATGTCATAGTTCACATTTTCACAAACATACTTAACAAATTAATTTCCCACTTTTTTATATGCTGTTGTGTCATTTCCTTTTCCTTTAAGAGGGAATATTTGTTACATTCTTCCAGGTACCAGACATGGGTCCCATCTTCACAGGTTGCTAAACATGTTGCACAAGCAAACTGCATCCATATTTTAACATTGTATACCTGCACCATCAACCTTATGATTTCTCAACATTATTTGGAGATTGTATGGCTTCCTTTTAATTCTTGCCCAATCCTTACATAATATTATTCTTAGCCTCCTTTTAATTCCACTTCTTAATGTATTCCCCTCATTGCTAATACATTTTTACAATACTTTCTCCAGCATTCCACTTCAGTTTTATTTTTATCATTTAATAATTCCTTTTGAACTATCACATAGATGAACAATTACTTTTACCAATATGTAAACTTTATAGCAATGCCAAACAGAGTATAAAATGTCATCCCCACTGGCAGCTAGTCAACTCAATTGCAACAGCACAAGGAGTAAAGCAAAGTTGCATTCTTCCTCCATCACATTTTAAATTTTTACAAAAATCATTCATTGACAAAAACCACTCATGGCAATGGCAAGTTTCACCCACCAAAATGAACTGATAGACACCTTTTGTTTCTCCTCTATGCAAGTGACATAATTATTCTGTCATCTGAAAAGTCCTTAAGCACACTTTTAAAAATAGTGTTCAATATTATGGGGAAAACACATAATGTTAAATTACCAAAATTCTGATCTCTACAAAGACCTAAAATTCATAGCTGGCACATCAATTTTGAGCAAGTCAAATGCTTTAAGTGCCTGGGAATTATTTTTCACTCCTGAGGGTACAGAGATCCATATCTGGCCTATATACTACAGGTTTCCCAGTGGAGTGCCACAGCTACACAGTCCTTCTGTGTCTCTAAAGGTATGCATTACAATCCAACTGTCCTGAAATGTTTTAAGCAAAATCTATGGCACAACTCTTATATGGGGTTCAAGTGGAACGTTATATTAGCCTAACATCAAGCAAGAGGACACTGTCCAAATTCTTAAGATGAATCAGGCAAGCCCCTTAGATATGTATCTAACATAGCTTTAAGACTAGAATTAGGAATTAGAAGGATAGAAGCCAGGATCTGGATTGTTATTTTTAATTATTGGCTAAAACTACTCTTTAACTCAACAGGCTTGACATCCCTCATTAACAGAGATAACTTCCAATCTACCTGGAGGAAATCCATTAGAGAAAAACTGGCAGCCTACCACTTCTCTAATGAGGTGATACAAAGAATGGGATATGACAGAGCAAAAAAAGATCACTGAAGGAGAGGCTCCTTAATATAGGATAACATTAGTTTAACTACATAAGTGTTGAAAATTGTCTTTTACCAAAAAGGCAGATGATTATTCTCTATCTGTAATAAACTTTAGACATTACAGAGCATTTCCTCTGGCCAGATTCAATGCACATCCTTCAGCAGTTATTGAAGGTCACTATCAAAAAATTCTTTTTCACGAATGCCCTGTGATTCTCATACCATAGATGTTCCAGCATATTCTCCTATACTATAATTACTATTTGAACCTTTGTGAGGTATTAACCAGCCCCTCACAAAGGATTTCCCAATGACAGACGACTAATAGTATATCTCCTATCTTTTAGCAGACTGTAAAATTGCAAACCATGTTGGCAAATTCTGCCTTGCTACTCTGAGAGCGAGGCAATAATACTGACTCATAAAATCACCTTTCTTTGATACTTTTCAAACTTCTTTCCCCTTCCTTTCTTCTTCCTTAATTCATATACAGTAACCCTCAACTTACAAGCAGTCACTTAGAAGCCAGTCAAAGTTACATGACTTCCCTCCCCCAAAATCTACTTATGACCTGTTTTCAAAGCTATGGCTGCTGCAGAGTCCCTGAAGTCACATGCACAAAATTTAGGAAGATTTCCTCTTATCCCCTCCACTCTCACTAACTCCTCCATCCCACCCTGATGGGTGTAGGAAGTGACTAGGCTGAGCCTCAGGGATGGGTCAAATGTGTCATCAGTCTCAAGTCCCTTCCTGACCTCATGAGATCTAAATACAGCCCACCTTGAATTCTATTGACTCTTATCTAGCACCAATTTGCTTTGACCATTAATAGATCAGATTCTTGTACAGAACTTGTGTGCAATAAACCTATATATCCATTTGAACTGCCTGGACTCCTTATTTCCTGTGCTTGATGATGGGAGTCCATAGACTTTTGGTTTGCTTTCCCACCCCATCAGATCCCTGAGGGTCTTTGGCATGTTTCTGACCACACCTGGTCTCACATTCTCCTCCTCATCCCCTGCTACTGATCATTCACTTACCTTTTGTAGATCTCTAGAGTTCCAGAGCTTCTGTTGGGAAAGGAAGTAAGCCAATCCACCCCTTGGCTCTCTAGGCCATGTGGCTATATGTTAGAGGCAGGTGCCATTTCTCAGAGTTGCTACCCTGAGAATGGTGCCTGTTTCTGAGACCATGTCATGTGGCCTGCAGGGATGCCAAGAGTGGAATGGCCAGCTCCTTTTCCCCAATGCAAGCTTCAGCAGTCCTGAGTACCGTGTTTCCCGAAAATAAGACACTGTCTTATATTTTTTTTGGCTCCCAAAAACACACTAGGTCTTATTTTCGGGGTAGGTCTTATATATTTATGGTGCCAAATAGTGGGTGTGAGTGTGTAGGGGGTGTTTCATGTGGTGCACGGTTGCTCCCTGAAAAGTCTTCCTGGAACTGGAGATTTACACTAGGTCTTATTTTTGGGGTAGGTCTTATATTAGAGCAGGTTTAGAAAATAGTGCTAGGTCTTACTTTCGGGGTAGGTCTTATTTTCGGGGAAACACGGTACTAGGAAAGGTAAGGGAGCAATAGGAATGAATAGGAGGTGTGGATGGCACTTACATTTTGAAGATCTCTAGAGCTCACAAGATTCACAGAAAATAAGCAAGTGATCTGTTATGTATGTAGGTTTGAAGTCATTGGTTTAGTTTGAACTGTTCTTGTAAAATGTTGGAAATGATTGGTTTAAAAAGTGCGGGAAAACCCTGCACTCTGATTGGCTGGCAACTGCGGCTGCTGGCTATAAGTAGCAGCCGCAGCCCAGCCAAAGTGGGTTCGTTCTGAGCTGTAGTCACTAATAAACAAAGAGCTTGAAGCACTCCACGTCTGTCTCTTCATGCAAACTTAACATGATCAGTAACAGGGGAGTAGGGAGGAGAGGGATGGGACTTGCTGGAGTACTCAAGCAGGCCCAGGGCTTGCAGAAACTCTGAGGATCAGAGGTGGTATTCCGCATGTTCTGACCAGTTCTGGAGAACTGGTAGCAGAAATTTTGAGTAGTTCAGAGAACCAGCAAATACCACCTCTGACTGGCCCCACCCCATCTATTCTCTGCTTCCCAAGTCCCAGCTGATTGACTGGGTCTTTATTGCCCTGCACAGGAGAACAGAGCTGGAAAGCAGGTTAGTGGGGTGGGAGGGATAGGATTTTGCAGTAACCTTCCCCTGCCATGCCCACCAATCCACGCCCACCAAGCCATGCCATGCCAACAAGCCAACCCACAGAACCAATAGTAAAAATTTTTGAATCCCACCACTGCTCTGAGGGCAGGGAACAAAGCACAGGATGCCTCAGAGGGTAGGGGTAGCCTTGGGCAGCTTGGGATTTGTGAGAGTCGACTTGCACTAGGCCTTCCAAGGCCACACCGACACCTGAGACTCCCCATGTTACATTGAACTGCATCAAGGACAGCAGAGGTTGGAGTTGTCTTGTTTAATGACTGTTATGACCTGCAACCATAATGGGCAGGCTCCATTGCAGTTGTAAGGACTACCTTTAAGTCATTTTAATTGCTAAATTTAATGTATAATTTATGTACTTTATAAGCAGGTACATGTGTACATATACAACTCACATGCATACATACACAGGCACATACACATACATACATA